>OY987219.1:24660576-25093878 GCA_963920805.1 Primula vulgaris
TCGGAAACGAGTTAGGAAAGTGCGGAGTGCACGCTCGTCGAGCCAACGTATAATTGAATATGAATAATTGAAACGGGGTTCCAAGGGGCAGAGCCCCTGGCGGGGTCCAAGGGGCGAGAGCCCCTGGCTGGGGTCCCGCTGACAGGTCAGCGGGCGGGGTGCGGGGCAGCGCCCCGTTCGAAATTTTTTCCGAACAGTTGCTTCCTTTCCGAACAGTTGCTTGCTTCGTTTCCGAACAGTTGCTTGCTTCCTTTCCCAACAGTTGCTTGCTTCCTTTCCGAACAGTTGCTTCCTTTCCGAACAGTTACAAAAAATGGGACAAATATCAACAATTATTATAATTTCTATAATTAATATAAACAAACAACAAACAATTATATATAGCTAAGTGAATTATGAATTTGCATATTTTATATATTTTTCCTATTTTACAAATTGAAATTACAAAAAAAAAAAAAAAAAAAAAAATACACACAAACCGTACATTTAATGTACGGTTTGAAAAAATACATACAAACCGTACATTAAATGTACGGTTTGTGTGTATTTTTTGTATATATTTTCTGTAAACCGTAAATTAAATGTACGGTTTGTGCGTTTTTTCAGAAAAAAGTGTAGTATAAAAATCCAACCTCTCGATGATAATAGAGACCAAATTACCTCTCTAGATTTTGACGAGAAACATAGATATAATCATATAACTCTTCATATATATATATATATATATATATATATATATATATGCATGATGTATACAGTTAAACCTCGATAAATGAATGCTCTTGGGACCAGCAAAAAATATTCGTTTAGTGAGTTTATTTACTTATCGATAAATGAATATATTATTCATTTATCGATAAATGAATTTTTATTCATATAGATAGTATTTTTACATTTTTGGTGGCGTCACACCAAATGTGAAGCCAAATGTGTCATCAAAAGAACCCTTTCAAGCAGTAATCACCCTACGAAACTATTTGCTACAGCATGAGCAGAATATTCCAGAAGTTGTGCTTGCACTAGAAAAAGTCGCAGATGTGATGCATTTTGGTGGAAGGAAAAAACAAACAACTTTAGATGCTTTTTTTTGTGAAGAAATGACTTCTTGTATGAAGATTGTTGATTTCAAGAAATATTTTTGTTTTTAGGATAAATATATATATATATATATATATATATATATATATATATATATATATATCTTATGAATTTTAATGATTATTCATTTATATTTACATGGGGTCTTTAAGGATTCAAAAAAAATTATTCGTTAATGCATTTAGCGAGGTTATTCATTTAGCCCATTTGCCCAAGTCGGGACCGGAGAAAATTATTCATTTGGCGAGGTTATTCGTTTATCGGACATTCATTTATCGAGGTTTAACTGTATACGGAGTTATATGGTTGACCGACTATAGTTTCCATTTTTAAAATACACCCTGAAATTGGAATTTATTTAAAATTACACATATTCATGCGGATGCTCTATGACATACTGTAATTAATTAATTAACCTGCTCTTTTAAAAAGTTAAAGAGGATCTCTTAACACATTGGCTACCAGAATTTTTATATATATCATATATATATATATATATATATATATATATATATATATATATATATATATATATATATATATATATATATATATGTGATGCATTACATGCAGATAAACCATTTTTTGTTGAAATGTACATATGCAAAAAAATATAAAATAAAGGTTCAATGCACAAAACATACAATTAAATATTAATTGATATTTTTTTGGAAGCAAACAGTTTTTTGGAAGCAAAACTTTGCTACTCAGAAGATTACAAATACACTTTATATGTTTTGGAAGCTAACCAGTCTTTATTTGTTTTTTCATTTTTTTCTTCAACCAAACGATTTTTATATCCACAAACTTGTGACCAAACCCAGCTTAAACATACCAAAAGATACATCTATAACAGCTTATAAGTCGCTGCTTACATCACCAAGCCAAACACTACACATTATTTAATTACCAGTTTGTACTTCTTTTTTAAGCAAACAACTTTTTTACATTGTACAACCATAAAAACAAATCGACTGATAATGTCGGTATCCCTTTGATTTGAAACTAAATAAACGTTCAATCCACTCGTCAAGCAGACTTTGTACCAAGAATCAAGAAGCCAAAAATTCCATAATATCTTATGGGAACGTTAAGAATAGTCGTTACGAGTGACACAACAGTGAGAGTGAAAAACAAATTGCAGTGTACTTCATACTCTTCCACATGAACCTGATAGTCTACACTTGCTGTTGTAGTAAGGCGAGAATATCTAGGACAATAAGCGGACTAGTAAAATGAAATGTGCCTCTCAATTTCGACATTCAACCCAAGAATATATAGACCAACTAACCAGTCCTTATAGTTTTTACTAACATAATTTATTTTCGACATTTTAAATGACAGTACACCCTGGCATGGGTTGATTATCATTTGATATCCTCATTCAACATGTCATTTTTAATTTTCTGAGTAGCAAAGTTTTGCTTTCAATACAATGGACTTACATTGTTTTCTTGAAATATTTGTGCTATGTGCTATTTTTTCGTTTAATTATGATATACATTTGTCATTTTACTAAACGATTGCAAATAATTTAATCCTTAAAATATCGGGTAAGTTGAGGATACAAATAATATATAACAGTAACGAAGATAATTAGTTATACAATAATTATAAGTAACAAGTTAGGGTACCATATCAAAATTCTGATAACTCAACAATTTTGGATCGCAACTTAAATATCATATATAATAGAGCCAATTTTGGAGAAAGTATAAGAAAATGCGAAAGAAATAAGAAATTGGAATTTTGGATTTTACAAGAGAGTTTTAATAACTCAACAATTTTGGATCGCAACTTATTGCACCAAATGGAGTATCTAGCTAATACTAAGCCAGATACTTGTTTATGGTGGTTACACTACAAAAATATTCAATCATGAACGGTCAAATCTGTCAGAAATCAGTCGGGAAATAACAACGTCAGTAAAATTAAAATCCGTCTATAATAAGTACGTTGGTGAATAAATCTGCCACAAAATCCGTTCATATTTGAAACTTTTGTTTGTAGTGTTAGTGTCTTACAATGTCTTTGCTTGTGTGCCCTATTTAAGGTCACATGTCAAATGTGTAAATCTTTGAGCAAGCTCAGTAGGTAACTCCGTCGAGAGAGAGAGGTCAGTAGGCATTGGCGAGCCTGCCATATTGTGGCCGCGTTAGTTAGTGTTTTCAGTTTTCAATCACGTTTTTGTTTTGTTTTTATGTTATTCTTCGAATTTTATCTTTTTCTAACCAAAACTGTCAGTGTATATAAAAAGTTGATAGTATATCACAGGATTCAAGTGTATCTAGGTTTAACTAGAAGTTATTTGTTTATTATGTGAGGCAAAAAGTTGATACTAAACTTGTATTTTATTGTAGTACAGAAATGATAACCAACTTAATTAGAACTTAATTAGTAGTATAAATAAGTATTAAGTAATAGTAATACTATAATTTGACCTTGAAGGGTTAAATTAAGGAGTACTATTTTGTATTAATGAAGACAGCTGACCAATCTAATTATACAAGTAATAATTGGTAAAATATTCAATCATGTTAAATGGGCATATAAAGCTGTAAATTGACATCAACTAACAATAACTCCAAACGAACTAACGAAATGTTATTGATCACTTTGGAACTTAAGTAAAAATTCATTGCGGCAGGTTCAAAGTTATGCATCAATAAACGCTATTTCCAAATATTCTACCTCATTTCTCTATCCCTTTCGTGTTTCCTTACTTATTTTATCTAAAAAAAATTACTAAAAAACTTGAAAAAAATTGTACAATTACTATAATACATGTATCAATACATTCCAATAATTATTTTTAAAAGAAAATCCACACAAAATTTGTTTTGGAATAAATGTATAAATTAGTGTAAATTAAACATTGAATATTAAAAAAATTGTCTAAAATAATATTATGTTCAAATGTTTTAAAATTTGAATACAATATAATATAAAAGTTTACAAAATTACGGTATAAGTTGTGAAAATTTAAAATTTAAATAAAAATAAGCAAAGGAACACGGAAGGGGATAAAGAATAGGGGATAGAAGATTTGTACGCAACATGACACCCCAACTAGAATGGATTAGCTCAAATAATTAAATACACAAATCATAACATATACAAACATATATTTAGGATCAATTATACTTCCTTTTCAGTTGAAGGGGTGACAATTAACATCATTGTAAAAAGGAAATATTAATGGTTTGAGGTATTGAAGTAAAAAATTTAAGTCAATGATATTTTTTTATTAATTATGTCACAATCTAAGGCTGGGTCATCGACTCATCTACCGCCGTTTCTTTATGGTGTATGCTGATTTTTTTATTTTCATTTTTGCGTTGTTTCTGATCAATCTTTGCTAATTTTAAGAACACTAATACGTAACTGTCAAATTACACGTTGATACTTTGATATATAGTCCAGTTTGCCATTGGTAGAGAAGTTCCAACACATGTAGACATGCATAACAAACAAATTTAAACAGTTGAGGATCGTGTTTGTAACTATTCGGTCCGTCCCAAAATATTAGTCTTTAGGTAACTACGTGCAATTTTGATCGGTAAAGATCTCGTATTTAAATTAAATTGTTGAAATGTAAATTTGTAAAATTTGTTCGTATAGTTTAACATTCGAACTATGTGATTAATTTTTGAAAAATTCGATTTCTACAACTTATATATGAATTATTTATCGATCAAAATTGCATATAGTTTCGTATAGTACAGACAATTTACAACGGAAGTAGTAATTCACTAAAATAATAGTGCAATTACTGCATATATAATACTTAAAAAAAAAAAAAAACTTTAGTACTTGTCCTGTTCGTTATCTTCTCATATTATTGCTCCTCGTGTCATTTAAACCATGAAGTTGTCGTAAAGATGTGGTAGATCAATTCTATTGATCATTAAAACTTAAATAATTTACTAGACTTCAATAGTAGCACATGTCTACATGATAAAGTGTATTGCCTTAAGCTCTTAGTACAACCATCATACTTAATAGTCTTATACACTGCAAGAGAAATTAAACCACATTAATAATTATAAATAAGAAAGCATAACCGAATATATTATCTCAAACCACTATAATAAAGGCACGACAATACAGTGGTTGCTACTAAATTCGCAACATAATACTAGCCTACCAATTTAGCACAACCATTATACTTTCACAACATTAAACATAGCGTCTTTTCATACATTTTCTTGTAGTCAACAAATAGCTAACTCGCAAATCTATCACGGTAAAGTTGATGTCACATGGTCATAAAATTACGGTCCGAGCCATAGAAACAATATCCTTACAAATGTTCCGAAATAAGGCTGCCTATAATTATATATGTTCAAAGAAGGCTACCCTAATGCTAACCATCCTAAAAGCTTTGAGTACCAAATAGAATGAAATTTAAATAATGAGTATTATTTCTGTAAATAACGCCAAATTTCTTTTTAAAGGGTTTTATTTTACGCGTTTGTTCTTCTTCTTCTGCATATACAAATTTCATATCTCTCTCTCTCTCTCTCTCTATATATATATATATATATATTTGTTTAATTTATTAATAGACCAATGAAACGATATTTTATCAGAAAACTAAATAAATGAGCGGAATTTGGAAAAATAAGTGGTATAAGCAGCAAATGGAGACTATTATAGTTTTTATTATTATGCTACATTGCGGTTTAAGTATATGCTTGTGTCTCAATACAGAAGGTATTTGTAATTAGAGCTTTTTTAGCTTCATTTAGTAAAATTATTTATTTTAACCGAATAATGCAACTCAATTTTTATTTGGATAAGAGCATCTACAATACAATAGGTGTTGTTATCTATATTGTTAACTAAAAATGTTAGCTAACAATGTAATTTTGTGTCCCCAATAGTTGTGTTAAAGTGTCTCTATGTTAAAAATATTGTTAAAGATAACAATCTTTGTTATTACTTGATGACATGGCAAAAAAGTCCATCCACACTTAAGTGTTATTTCTCACGTATAACTTTTATATCTCTATCATACTGTTATTTATTTTCTCCCAGTACCTATTCATCTATTCATAGTACTATATTTTGAATAATTAATTTTTAGTTAAAATAGATAACATTGTTAAAGTTAAAATTAATGTGTATGTTTAAGTTAATATACATATGATATTAGATGCTCTAACCATATGATATTAGAATAGTATTTTTGACTGATAAAGGTTAATATTTTAGTTAGGCGTAATTTATTATTTTTTAAAATAAAAGTTGATTTAGGTTTGGTTATGCAGATGAAATGTTATGTCAAAGTTTAAATGAATGTATTTGAAATACTTTTTAGATTTAAATGGTTGCGTATTAAAATTTCAGGCACGGTGCTGATGAAGTTTAGAGAGAGAGTAGAGAGTGATCCGATGGGTGCTTTTCGAAGTTGGAACAGTGATGATCATTGCTCTTGGTTCGGGGTTGAGTGCTTAGATGGAAAAGTAATTGGATTGTGAGTTGCTATTTCGTTCTCCGTTTATCTGTTTATTGTTTTTAGAAAACGGTTAAGAATCATGGTTTATTAGGGGTTGTTTGGCTGTAGTTTTCGAACAAATAGTACGACTTATTTATTTGAGGCAGGGGAAAAAGTTTGGTTTCTTAAGCTGGCTTATTTGAGGGTGCGAGAAAAAAAACTTGAGTTTGTTAAGCTTAGCTTATTTGAGGCCGAGGATAAAATTGGATATCGTCCAGTATAATTATTTTTAGTTTTGAACATAATAGCAAAAAGATTTGAGCTTTCAAGCTGGCACCAAACTGGCCGCATTTCCTGTAGATAGGTAAACCTATTATTCTTCGATAAAAATAAGTGGAGATGATTTGCGATTAAAAAAAGCTACTATAATTTGTTTTATTGTGTCTAGTTTCATAACTAGGTATATTTGGACTAGTATATATTGATATTGTTTGCTTCATAAAACGATGTGCAATTTTGGGTTGGTTTAGACTCCATTGAATCAGAAATATGAATTTATCTATCGTTTGTTTAAGTTCATAACGGCATGGCTCGATTGTATTTCACTAGTATATTCCATTATGGGAAGATTTTAGGGAAAATTAATGTTAACTACACCAACCTATTGATGGTTAAGAATTTGCATACTCACCTTCCAAGATTAACAATTTACATACTCACCTATAAGAAATCTATCAATCAACACACTTTAGTTCATTTATGTTAACTTTTTAAGAAAAGTTTGGTCATGTGTGATCACGTTATCGCTTCCAATTATGATTTAAAAGTAAAACTAACATCGCATATGACCAAAAATCGGCTAAAAAGTTAACATAAATCAACTAAAGTGTGTTGATTGATAGATCTCTTATAGGTGAGTATGTAAATTGTTAATCTTATAAAATGAGTATGCAGATTTTTAACCACCAATAGGTTGGTGTAGTAAAACTATAATTATCCCAAGATTTTATATAGAAAATGGGTATTACAGAAAGAAAACTAGTTTTTATAGTATCATTCAAGAATTCAAGGTCCTGGTCTGCTAAAACTAAACGTTCGTCAAAATGTATTAGTAAGAAGCTAAAATGTGCTTGAATCCATTCGAGTTACTAAACTTTTCACAATCGGTAACTTGGAGTTGTTGTCAGAACCTGCCTTTTTCATCCGACGAAATTGATAAACTATACTACAGTAATGAGAAATTTCAAAACTATACTTTCAAGCATACGCTGAGTAGACTGTCGTGCTTGGTGGTGGTACCAAATTATGTTGATGATTGTGTGTGAATACTGTGTTGTTAATAAAGAAATAGGCTGCGCTGGTGTTACCAATTTTTGTAACAGTTCTGTGATTAGCTCATCACAGGCCAGAACTTGATTGACGTGATTTATATGCGTCACTTGTCTATATACTTCTATATATATATATTTGTGAGTGTAAGTTAATTCAAAATTATCTTCATAAGGATTGCGTAAATTGAGAATCTTTCTTTTTTTTGGTTTTGTTTTAAGATACCAGTTCCCTGGAAAATAGCTTTCAAAAATATTTTTTTCTTCGAGACCATGTCCAAAGCTGACAGTTCTAAATAGAGACCCAGCTTTGCTGAAATTTGTTTTCCCATATGTTACATCAATAGTGATTACCTAGCTGTAATTTTTATTTAGGTTTTTGAAACAGTCCATAAGGATGATGTAATATAACCAGTTCTTTAATACATTATAATATATCTAGGAAGTTTTGGTGATCACTCTTGATGTTGAACATAGCCTGCAATAAGATTCTTTAATCCTCTCATTTTATTGAAAATATCGATATTCACATACGGTCTTATCCAATTGTATCCGCATTTTTGACTACAATGAAGTTGCTTCTCTACATGAGCAAGATTAGTGTATATGCAAGTGAAAAAATAAGTAAGAAAATTTGTCGCCATGGTTTTTGGACTTAGGATACTAAATACATCTAAGCTAGATTGTTCTTTTAGTTGGTCAAAATGAAATATGAGGATTTATTAAGAACTAAGGAAATATGAGGATTTAACATCATGCTTTGATGGGATTTCTATTTTTTGAATCAACAGTTATCTTATTTGTAGGAGCTTAAAAAATCTTAGCCTTGAAGGAACATTGGCTCCTGAGCTTGGAAAACTGACATACATTAAGTCCATGTAAGCATAAACTGATGCACCAAATGGTCCCAGATTAAGTCACTGTATGCCTTCATCTCTCATGCATTTTGCAGTATTTTTCTGCAGTTCACTACACAACAACTCTTTTAGGGGAATCGTTCCGAAAGAGATAGTGGAATTGGAGGAACTGGAGGTGTTGGATTTGAGATATAATAACATTAGTGGCCCAATTCCACTTAACATTAGCAATAACATGTCCTCTTTGATTCTGTGAGTTCCATCTTTATCAGTTTATTTTTTCCAGATTTAAGTTTTGTATGCTTGAAGTTTTGTGCTAAAATAAATCTTCTGGCTCTTTTTGCAGCTTAGTGGACAATAACAAGCTTCTTGGTGACTTATATCCAGAAAAGTATGAACTTGCTTCATCTTCTAAGTTCAAGTTTGTTTCCTTTTACTATTTCATCACCGTCTTTTATCTACTCAGTCATGTAGCCAATGCTTCTCTTGAACTCCATTGATGAACTTAGTTTTAAATTCTCAGGGCCGGTACAGAAGAAGGAATCGTAGCTCAAAGGAGGCTCTTGCAGGTGTCAAATGACCCAAATACCCCCAATGGCCAAAACAAAGAGGCCAATAGATTTCCTGTAAATATATCTCCATCCCCGTCACAGTTTTCACCCTCACCTTTTCCATCTCCGTCTTCTTCGTTCCCCCCTTCTCTTTCATCACCACCAAGATCGAGTCCTCCCCCACCTGTGTCGTTAGTGGCACCACCACCATCATCGCCTATTTCACCACCATTGTTCTTTGTGTGGCCTTCTCCTCCCGCTTCTACCCCAAGTATAACTGTACAACGGCGTTCCAAGTCCAAACACAGGGTAGTTATTTCGTTGGCCGTATTAGCGTCCGGATCTATATTTGTATTTCTTTGTCTTTTAGGTTTATTCTTATGTCGAAGAAGTAAAGTCGTTATGACCAAACCATGGTCATCAAGTGAACTGCTGCATAAAGCATTTGTGACAGGTAGGTAAATCCCTTTCTCGTCAGTGTTTATTACAGTTCTGTACACTAAAGTATCACCGGATTTTGATTTTGTACACCAACCTACTAAAATTATCAACTTGTACACTAATGCTGCACTGGTCGAAATTTATAGTACAATTAGGTTACCTAATCAACAATAAAACAAAATCTTTTATACACTGTTCTATATTATTTTTTGAAATCTTGTGGAAAACAATTTATTAGGTTTTGCCTATTATAATCCCAACAATAGGTTTTGCCTATTATAATCTACTGATATATTAATGTACCAAACCTTAGTTTGCCCTTCTCTTAATTATAGGTGATATATGTCAGTACATGCTCTCGAGCCACCAGAACAATATAAGTAAGGTTTTACGTAGTCATGTTTGTGAATGTGAATTTCCAGGTGTACCAAGGCTGCAACGGTCAGAACTAGTAACAGCTTGTGAAGATTTCAGTAATGTGATTGGTTCTGTATCAGATGGAACAGTGTATAAAGGAACTCTGCCTACTGGTGTTGAAATTGCAGTAACAACAATCGCAGTAAAATCTCCTGAACTTTGGTCAAAAAATTCAGAATCCCAGTACAGAAAAAAGGTGTGCCAATTGCGATTATACCTAAGTTTCAAGAAAAAACAATGTTTTTCTTTAGACAAATACTACTTGCTTAATTTATTTCTTGTTTCCATCTCAGGTAGAAGTGCTATCAACGGTAAACCACAAAAATTTCATGAACCTCATTGGATATTGTGAAGAAGAGAACCCGTTTACTAGAATGATGGTTTTTGAATATGCTCCAAATGGGACTTTATTCGAGCATCTATACAGTAAGTTCTATGCCTTCTTATACTATGGCAATATATACTCAGTTACGATTCTTTACCAATAATGCTCAACTTCCTCTCGTATTTTGGAATCCAAATTTCTGGCTTAACTTGTAGCGATGGTCCCCATACACAGAGAGAAAATTTGATTTGGTCCAGCTGCAACACTTATGTCCCTCAAAATCTGAATAAGTTACACCGGCAGTCCTTATGGTTTCACTTACAACATCATTGGTCCAAATTGTTTCAGTCAATTATCTCAGTGGTCCTTTCTTGTGGAACGAATAGTATTATTATGCACGAGGACAACTTGTGTACCTAATTAAAATTTGAAGGATGATAAACACAATTTACTTAAACTATGGGGACCAATAGTGAATTAATTAAACTATGAGGATCAAATAGAAATGTTACCTAAAGAAGTATGGGACCATTAGTGTTGCTTTTGAAACTATGAGTATCGGATTTAAATTTGATTCAAAGTATTGGGAGTCTGGGACTATTGTTATACTTCACCTTTAATTTCTGGTCAAGTTTCTTTTCTGGAGATACTGACTCTGCTGATGTTCTCGTTATTTGCAGTTAAAGAATCAGAGCACTTAGATTGGGTAGCACGAATACGTATAGCCATGGGAATGGCATATTGCCTCGACCATATGCACGATCTCACCCCTCCATTAGCCCTTAACAACTTGCACTCATCCTCTGTATTTCTCACGGAAGACTATGCTGCAAAAATATCAGATTTCACATTTTGGAATGAAATGACCGCAACAAAAATGGGCTCACCCACAACTGAACTTTTTGAAAAAAATGGTACCGACCCACAGAGCAATGTTTATAGTTTTGGAATCATTTTATTTGAATTAGTAACTGGAAAATTACCTTATTCGGTGAATAATGACTTGGGAGAGGATTGGGCTTCAGATTACTTGAAGCAGTTGCCGGCACTGAAAGATATTGTTGATCCAACTCTAAGATTTGTTTCAGATGAAGAGTTTGAAAAATTAACAGAAGTAATAAAAATTTGTGTAAATTCTGATCCTAAGCTCAGACCAAGTATGAAAGAGGTTACGTCTAAGCTGAAACAGATAACGGATATGGGTCCTAATGGAGCTTCACCAAAGTCGTCTCCTCTCTGGTGGGCTGAGCTTGAGATTTTGAGTAGCGAATCGAGCCGATAGGTGAAAAACATCCATTTATCGCTTAGTTTAAATTTTTTAGGTTATTGGTACATTACTTGAAAGGTGAATAATACCTTGCAATTGCAAGTTCTACATCTTTTTTTTTCCGGCTTTTGTCTATTCAACTCTCTCGTGCTGTTTGCCAACGTTGTTGAGCTGAAATCACTGGCAAACATGGTACTTACTCCTGGTACCTTAACCTTGTTTTAGATATCTTTATTCTATTTTTTCCTTTTGTGGGGTCTTATGATCAACCGGCGATCATGTTTATGCAGCAGTGATTATAGGTCAAGGTTCTAGGGAATCGATAAATCATTGTATATAGAACTGAAATATCTTGTTATGTAAATAGTCACGTGCAAGGAGGTCGTTAATTATCTTCCTGAAATCGGTGAAACACCTAACTTAACAAACTTGTCGGCAAGTTACCAAGGGCTTGTTCGGTGAAACACCAAACTTGTTTGGTTTCAAAGAAAACTACACCCACTGCTTAAAGCATCGGCTTTTCAGGCCAAAAGTGAAGAAAAGTCCAGCTTTTAAGCTTATCAACTAAATACTGTTCATCTTTTAAGCAAAATACTAAAAGCTGCAATGAAAGAAGGCCTAAGCACATGTGCTTAATAGTAGTAACTAAGCAAGCTATTGATAAATCAGACTTCAAGTTGATTATGGCGTAAGTCTTAATTTCAACTCTTAAGAAAATATATCTGCTAGAAATGTTTAATTGGCCTTGTAAGGATCCAAATTACATTTACCTAATTTGCATTTGGTAAATCTTAAAATGTTAAAAGTTTTGGAGTGTACACTTGCCAGCGAATAGTTCTATCATCTCTATCTTAACCTGTAAATTGTCGATTAGCAAGACACTATGGTAAGTAAAAAAAAATTGCTTGACAGGGTGGCTTATCAATCATGAACATCTTTTATTAACTAGTTTAAAGCTCAACTTCCGAAATATTTTTGTTTGTATGGATGGACCTCTCCTACAAGGCTACAAATGAGACAATAATATTATATGTACAATGATAACTTGAGGGGGTAAAAATCTTCTTCTAATGATACAAAGTACAAACTACCTACCGCGATTCCGTCCGAGAAGAACAAAGCCATTCTTCAAACCAATATTAATCTTGGGAGATACTTCACAGGCAGCAGAATAGAAATATATACATAATTCTATCCGACTGCTCTTGTTTCTCCATAGTTTCTCCTTGACACACAATGCCAAATTCTGTGAGTGCAATATATGTATGTAAATACTCACATATATTAATGATTAGCTAGTTCGTCCTTGTGTTCGATTATAAAGATCGAGAGTTTCTTTATGATTGGGATCTAAAGATAGAGCGGCCTCACAGTCTCGTGTAGCAGAAACCAAATCCCCCATTGATTCATGAAACGCTGCTCTGAGATGGAGCATTTGTAAATCTGTTTTAAATGATAGTGCTCTGGTAAGCTCTTCTACCGCTTCATTTTCCCTTTGGTCATCCATAAGCACTGGTGACGAATAAATACACAAATTAATGTGTTATTGACGAATACGGCTCAGTTATGCATTGGCTATTGCTTCTCAAAAGCTGTTTTTTTTTAAATGATTCTTAAGTCGTAGTCAGCATGGTGTTATGCTTTTAAATTTTAATACTTTCAGGAGGTTGGTCTACAGTAAGAAAAGACAGAAGAGTTAGTTTCATATTCAGTCCCTAAAGTTAAACTGTGACCTTCGTCCTCATATTTTCCCTGCACTTTTGCCTTGAGAACTTGTATCCTTAAATTTTAGAATTCGTTTACTTTTCATCCTTTAACCTAATGCCGTTAGTTTTTAGTTAAGAAAACATGTGCATAAATTTCACCACACCAAAAACCATGAAAAGCAATACCAACCTCAGTTTAAAATCAGCCTTTTCAGCTATAAAATAAAAATGAGAACTCGAAAAAGTAATACCTGCAGCCCTATATCTGTAGGGATAAGTCCTCATAGGATCCAACTGAGATGCCGTACTAAGATCACTATTTGCCAAGTCACGATCACAATATTCCGATCTTTTCTCATAAGCCGAGGCATTGTTTTCTGCCTTATCTATGAGCTTTGTCATTTCATCATAAGCTTCTTTTCTTTGATTTTTAAGATAGTACACTCTTGCTAACCCTTGATGGGCTCTTGTATGTTTAATGTTAAGGGCACTCGTATAACAATCCAAAGCAAGATCAAGTCTACCTGAGTCTACATATATACTTCCAAGGTTATTTAGCGCCTGCAGTATTTACGCAATTACATAATCAATAATGGGTATACACATCTACAAGTTTCAATGACGGAGAAACAAAAAAGGGTTAATCTTTTAATTAAGTCTCATTTTCATTCCCTGCTATATACGGTTGCAACGAACCCCATTTTAGTTTTGATGACAATTAGCAATGTGTTCGAAAACATACTCATAAAATTGACAAAAGTTCTTCACTTAGCAGGTAATTTCCAATGAAAATGCCCAGGGTTAGAGGGATGATTGCTTCAATAGAAAATGGGCGGCGAAATTTGTATTATTTGACAAAATTTCGGGTAGAAAGTAAAATTTAAAACTTCCACTCTGATCCTTTTATCCAATTTCACTTTGGTCTCAAACATTTCATTTATAAACCCTCAACTTTTCAGTTAATTACATTTTAACCCCCCAAAGGTATATATATATTAGGTTGATTCAATGTGCTTGTGTGTGTGTTCATGCTTATGTATCTTACTTGTCCTTTGCGAAGACCATCTGAGGGGCATCTGAGAGCTTCCTCTAGTAGTTGGACAACTTGAGAAGCCGATTCGGAATTTAAGTTTGTGTCTGCTAACACATATGCTTTGAGGAAGAAAGCTTCGAATGATCTTTGAATAGAGACAGACATATCAGCTTTCGAAAGTGCTTCTTCACGATATCCATTGTCGTATAGAACCCACCCTTCATATATCAGCCTTTCGAACTCTGAACAAGCATGATTTTGGGCCAATCTCAGACTTCTCATTGCAGCTTTTTGACAGTTTAACCTACATAAATGAAAATAATAAGATCAATAAATTGAAATTAGCCACTTATTCTGACTTACCTATTAGTAAATTATAAATTACAGGAATTCTAAACGAGTAAAAGGAAAAGAACTTGAGGTGATTAATAAAGCAATTCAATGAATACGTGTTGAGATACTTGGTCATTGTTTGGTTGTAGCATTTACGAGAAATACTAGAACTTTTTAAGAGGGTCAATGCAGCATTGCAGCCTATAGCTTCTAGGTTTTTAGGCCAGAAAAACAGCAAACCTCAGCTTAAATGCTGGATAGCCATATGAATAACAGCTTAAAAGAAAAAGTATCTAAGATTATAAGCTGCAAACGAACAAGCCCGTGATCATCTAAAAGTTAATAGATTCAGAAGAAGAAAAAAACTTCTAAACCAAATTTTCAGATGTTCGTCGAGCATAAAATGCATTCAACCTAATAAATTGTCTACCTATGTGCCTAGTTCATAAATCCTTAAGTTTCAACTATTATTCAAAGATCTATCTGTTTAACCAATCACAAAGCTATATCTTTCAGGTAATGAACGAGTCAATAACATAAAATCTACTTCTCCGTGGGGGAAAAAACACTCACCGCAAAAGTAGCAACGATTGTCGAAAAAGTAAGAGGCTTTTTCCTGGATCATTTACCAGCATCTCATGTACAACAGCTAAAGACCCAATATCATCAACACAAGACCATCTATCATATAGTTGTATCCAACAATCACCAAGACCCCGTTTCTTAACATATCGATCAAGTATCTCAGCAAAATAATCCCCTCTCATCTTTCCGTCAAACATCATATATTCGGGCTCTAATGTTAGCAATGCCCTTACATCTCTCATTGCTGATTCATAATCCTCCATGGAAATATAAAACAAAGCTCTTAATTCCAAACAATCCGGAGTAACCTTAAAAGTAATTATTTTATTAATTTCTGAAATTGCTTCACCTATCTGATTCTCTTCCATTTTCGTAATAGCTCGGTATTTGTAAGGAAACGAGAGAGTTGGGTCTAATGCGGTGGCCTTTTCTAGATCGGAAATCTTTTTAGTACCCAAATTATATAACGATTGTTCTTGGTAAATCCATCCAACAGATTTGTGTTCCAAAATTAAATTATTCATCAGTTTATAAGCTGAAAATCTCTGTCCTTGCTTAAATTTTGTTCTAGCAATACCAGCAACCGAATAAAAATGACCCAATTCTGATGCAGCCTCGAAATAAAATTGTGCATCTTTATAATTCATCCTATTGTAATAAATACAGCCCAATTGATGAAAAGCTAGGGTCTTTTGCCATCTCTCGGTAGCACACTCTCTCAATCTCTCTAGTAACATTAATGTTGTGTCCGATTTTGCGTCATTTTCGCTTGCAACCTGACTTAAGAAATAATACAATAGAAAAGAAGAATGCCCAACTGCGGCTAAATTTTCTCTAGCCTCATACCCACAAAATATTTTTCTTACCTTAGGAGAATTTAAAGAATTTGGAAGCTCTCGTAATAACACTTGTAAACAAGACGCGACAAGAAGATGAGCCATTTCTTCGAGCCCGTAATCAATTAGAATCAAAGCCTCATCCATATTCGACACCATCAATGCTAAATACTCATCGCAACAAGATTTGATCTCTTCACAACAAAATCTATTTGCAAAACGCAAAAGTTCCAAAACTAAATTAGGAGAAAAACAATCTACTTTATTTGTCCTACTAAACACCTCCACAGCCCTCATTCCTTCAACTGAAATACCGGATTGCGAAAAATCAACCTTTTTTCTATTAGACTCGACGAAATTACCATACAACATTGTTCTCAAAGGGATTGAAAGGGATGCAATTCTACCCCTATTGCAATTAATCTCTACATCACCAATAATAAAACAAAAATCGGAGTCTTGTTTCGAAATCGAACAATCGCCACTCCTATCCAAAATGCCCAAATTTTCTTCTTTCGATTCGCTAAAACAACATTGGCAATGATTCAAAACCGAATCAAAGTCGTATCCTCTCTGTAAAGCTGCCTTAGGGCACTCAAGAATTCTCCCACCGCATTTCAAAGGTGACGTCAACCCCTCGAGCTCATCCTCTCTCCTGTCATATCTCAGCCATGCCGCTAATACAACCTGATAAATAGTATAAAAGTGAAACAAACATTAGTAGATTAACATGAATTGTATTTTACAAAAAAATCATATTACCTAATATAAATAAACAGGATTTACTCTTCATTAGAATGATGTTAAGTATCTCACTTTATCATTATTTTTTAATTTCTATTTTTGGCAAAACACAATTCATCGCCGTCTTCACTATGCAGGGTATGTTATATTTTCAATCAATATTTAGTAATGCAAATAAAGGAAATAAGTTGCTAGAGTAACACCTAAAACCAGAGAAGTGACCTAGTATTGGGGAGACATCTCTATAATTACAAATACCTTAATAACACTAAGTAATTTAGCTTACATTTAAATAAAATAGCAGAATCCTCGCATAACGAAAATCATTTATAAATTAATGGCAATTCGCCACCAAATTCTGCTTCCGCCTTGTGATACACTATAAAGCTTGATAACAGCTAGCGATACATACTGTCCATTAAGGCTTGTTTGGTTCATCTTAAAAGTAAATAAGCTGGATTGTTTTAGGTTTAAGACCCAGTTTTGAACTTCTAGCTTTTCAACAAACTTTTCCATGCTTAAAGATCAGTTTTTTTCCACCGCATTTTGAAGCAACAACTCCAAAATATGAGGTCAAAAGCTGCAACCAAACAAAGCCATAATGTTGTTACTCATGTTTTAAGTATAAAAATGGCTCCAACACCGCATTAAAAGGAAAACGCTTTTTCACCATTCCATTTCACAAAACATAATACTCACTCGCTTCCTAAATATTTAATCACCACGAAACTACATACAACTTTAAATTGCAAAAATCTTGTATCTAAATTATCGAAATAATTCTTTAAAATTTCCAATCAATTAGTTTAAATGTTTAAAGTATACGACTAAAAGTTTCACGTAATTTCATATGTATCAATTATTTGGGTACACAAGAGATTATTTTATCGACTTTCACCACATCAATCATCATAATAACAAATAATAAATAACAAAAAACCAGTTATATAATTCAGTCACTCTACATTCCAAGCCTACGCTAAAAGCGTAAAAAGCATAAGCTTTTCGCAGCCTAAAAAGCCGAAAGTTTGTTGAACTTTTTGAAAGTTTTGAATCGACTTTTTTTTTATATACATAAAAACATTTTTTATACAACGAAGCGCGGTTTTTTAAAAACACTAATCCCGAGACCACCTTGGAGTGAACATCCTCGGCGTGCTGCCTGGCCGCCACGTGGCACTTCCTTAACACCTTACCATCCCCGCACCCTTGTAACACACAGTACTTCTCAACACAAACACCTACCTTCTCATTTTCGCCACACTTATTAAATCTTTTAAATATATCAGTTAATGTGTGGACTATTTCTATTGGTCTTAAATGCGGGTGTATGGGAGGGTCGGTGAGATTGGTTGTAGGGAATCCGTAAGGGAATAATGAAACTGCGTCGTTTGGTGTGGAGAGTATTGAGCTAATTGTTGGTTTTGTGTTGTTGAGAGGTTGGATTTTGGGGGTGGGGAATGATTGGGTGTAGCGCCGGAGTAAGGTTGAGAGCTTCGTGGAGGTCTGTGATTGGTTCGTGGTGTGGTTTTGTTTGGCTAATGGCGCCATATGGGAATATAGAGAGAGAGAGAGTGTGTGTGGTGTGATCAAAATTTGGACTAACTTGGTACTATTTGTTGTGACTTTGTGGAGTTTTTGTATTTGGGAAAAAAAAAATGTGACTACCATACCTTATACTATTTGCAATTTTTCAATTTAGTATCCAATTTTTAATTTTATAAATTTGGTCCTGGATTCTATTAATTTTGATCAAATTAAAGGTCCGACAGCATAAATCGACGAAATTACATTCATATTTACGAGATGTTTTTTTTATGTATGGTTACGAAATTGCAGTAACTATGTGATAGGTGAGAGAACGTGACTATAATTTTGTCATTTTGTTTAACATCAGTTTCCTAACTAGACCGAAATTCATAGGTTGTGGACCAAATTGTTAAAAATACAAGATCGGTTACCAAATTGGTAAAAACCAAATAACAACATTTTTCCCGTTTAGTATGGGATAAAAGTTGTTTATTAATATGTATTACAGTTTTTTTACCAATTTAAAACCAAACTTTAATTTTATTGTTTGTGTCTCAACCTATCATTTTAGTATCCTAGTGTTTAACAAAGTGAAGATTTGTATTCACGTTTTTTCATATATCGCATAGTGAGTGTGATTGCGTTAACATCCATCAAAATAGATATTTAAATGTGATATATAGGGAGTGCGATAATAATACTCAACACTCCCCCTCACTTGTGGGCTGGAATAAATCTGAACGGACCCAACAAGTGTAATATACCGTCCATTCTGGGACGGGGGAGGTGACCCAACATCACTTGGGACTAACCGGGCTTTGATACCATATTGAAGCTCATACCCTTACTCACTAAAAGGCCAGCAACATATTTTAAACAAATGTCATGATCTATACACAAATGATGTGGGATAATAATACTCAATAAGATAAACAAAACAACGAACTTCATATATAGTCAATTAATGATGGAATTATATTGGCCATAAGTTCATAATTATCCAAGCAAGCATGGCGCATGTGATTATAGATTAGAAGTATTATTTATGTTATTGTTTTACTATGACAAAACTGCATTTTCAAGGTAATTAAATATAGCTAGCGCTCGAACTACAACATCAACTTAATTAATTTGGATTATGACTATAACTATAACTAAAGAAGAAAAACAAAACAAGCAAGTTTGACTTGTTCATTGTGTATCATGCTACGTTAATTAGTAGTACTTTATTTTTAGTCCTTTCTTTCGTTTTCTCTCTCTCTCTCGTTTTCTCTCTGCTCATTCTCCCCCTCATCATAAATCATAATATGAGAATGATAGATTTATATCTTCTATAATTGCCACTAAAAAAAAAAAAAAAAATAGCTACGGAATTAGTGACGATAATTTTTTTTACAAACTTATTAGCTACAGTTTTTTTGACGGTTTTGTGACAGTTTAGTGAATTTGTGACAGATTTGTGACAGTTTTTTGAATTATTGACAGACTTGTGACAGTTTTTGACTCTCACTAAATCAAATATTATCTTGTCGTACGTAGAGCTGTTATTTTTTTTTATTTTACTATAATGGCTTATGTGGAAGTTCTATTTTTAAAATTTGGATTTATAGGCCGAATTCTATATCAAAATAAGAAGTCATGTGTACTTTAATGATATTTTACTCGTTTAAGTACATACCAATAAGTATACAATTTTTAAAATAGATAGCAATATGTATGTGACTAAGTATTTTTTTTTTTGCTATCCCATGGTTCTGATTAGTTTTTAGCGTTTACAAAGCTCTCAAAGGTTTCCCTAAAATTACTTTCTTCTTTGAAACTTTTTTGGTTACTCGAAACATTATACGAATCTGTGGTAAGCCAGTCGGAGATGCGGTGAGTCGGTAGGAGCTTCAATAGAGTGATGTGGGTTGGCAGTGGGTTATTTAGTGATTCTAGAATAAGATGTAGCTTTGGGTCAAATTGTTTAAAGTTTTAATTTTTGTTAAGATTGTTTGACCTATATATTAATTGTACCATTTGATCGCTGCTCCATCATTTTATAGTTTGTTCGGAATTCACTAACATCTACTAAGAAAAACAACAATGCATGCAATACAACAATACACAACCAAATAACAGGATAAAGTGTAGTAAATTATAAATAAACTAAGTTGATTAAAATGTCCATGTCATATATACAGTTGATGCATGTACAGGTCAAGAAGATAATGCTAACTATCATGGTCTAATAATTGAAAAACAACTCAACTGACCACATAATTGAGGCTTAGGTAAAACGTCATATTTTAGTACAAGACTACGCAAACATCAAGATTCCTAATAATTCTATGATGACGGCATAAACAAAATTATAGTATTACAAATTGTTAGGTCAACATCTCCATAATAATGCTGAAACAACTCCATTTTGTAACCCCTCTCATTACATTTATACAAAATTGCAGTAGTTGTAGTATACTCCATATATATATATATATGTATTTTTATTTTGTTGTTGAGAATACTCCATATATATATATATATATATATATATGTTTTTATGTATATATAAAAAACAGACAATGTCTGGAACCAGCAAGGAACAAGTGAGTATGGTCACGTGCATCGAAATCCATGTGAACATTATTAAGTGTATCATTCATAATTTATACCTTGACAGAGTGTTTTTATTGACTTATATTGAGGAGCCTTTCTTGTTCACATGAAAAGAGATTGAGATATTAATTTCATTTTACTCATTAATTCCTCACCTTTTGATCATTCGATGTATCATTAATTGTTGAATTAGACAAGCATGGTTGATCTGTAACATTCTTCTAGGTAATGGAATCATTGGAATGTAAATTGTTTTGATATAAACCATAATTAAAGTTATATAAACTGACAAAAATTAGCAAATCCAACTTAAAATATATAGGAACAAAGAACTAAACGATGGAATGAATAAAAATGGGTTGTGTCAGTTATACGTGCTTATGAACTTATCTAATTGGAAAACGATAGAGTAACATATAAACTGGGCAAGTACTTTATAAATAGTTATATATAAAAGTAAACATTTCAAAAGACTTATGTGCAAGTTCTAGTATAATTTAAATTTCAATTTACCTGATAGATTTAATGTTGCAATACGTGGATAAATCAACTAAAAAATTCAAAAAAAAAAAAAAACTAGAACTAGCAGCGTCAGAACAAATTTAATAAAGAATACGTCAGAACTTCACTATCCTATCACTACAAAAGAATGTTTGATTTAGTGAGAGTCAAAAGCTGTCACAAGACTGTCGTTAATTTAAAAAGTTGTCACAAATCTGTCGCAAATTGATTAAACTGTCGCAAAACCGTCACAAAAACTGTCGCTAGTAAGCTCGTAACAAAAAATACCGTCACTAATCCCGTCGTTATTTGAGTATTTTTTTGTAGTGTATATATATATACTTGTACCCATAAAATCGATCCATCTGCCATTACATATACAATTAGATCTCCTAATAAGAAATAATGATAATATAGGACACGTACGTACGAGGCTTTCTTTTAGTGGTTTAGGTTTGAGAGAAAGTATCATAATCTCTAATATATACGAGTACTACGTAGGAGTAGGTCCGGAAATGAGACGAGTTGTTCGTGAAATCGTTCGTGTTCGGTTCGGCTAATATTCGGTTCATATTCGTTCATTTATAAATGAACACGATAATAAACAATAATATGGTGTTCGTCTATTAAGTGAACTGAACATCAATATAACTCTGTTCGGTTCGTCTAAGCTCGTGTTCGCGTAACTATATATAAAGTTTGATAAAATAAAAAACTAAATCTATTAATATTGTAAAAAAAACTAATATCATAACACAATTAATAGACTTATTTATACTATAATAATATAAATGATATGTTTGTATTATTTTGAACTTATTATGCTAATTTATATCATTATACTATAAATACAATAATCGATTTTATCGTTAAGTGTTCAACTCGTTAAAGTAATCATACGTATGTAAAAAAGAATTTATAAAATGTATAAACTTAAAGTTATATGTGAACTGATTTATTTTAGTTAACAATATAGTAACATATGATAAAATTAAAATATATTTTAAAAAGAAATAATTTTAAATTTTTTTCAATTATTGAATGTTTTGGAATAAATTAGATATTCACGAACAACTTGTGTTCGGCTCGTCAAATGTTCGGTTCATGTTCGTCAAATGTTCGTTCGTATTTAACTGAACATGAACAAGAGTTTTAGTTCATGAACTGAACATAAACATAACCTTGTTCGGTTTATTTCGTTTCATTGACAGGCCTGAGTAAATTTCAAGCAAGTTTCATCATTTCTCAAGGAATTTTATATTAATATGCAGATATATGGTGACATTTAATTTAAAAGTTTAACTCAAACCCAACAATTAAAAATCAGTGTAACTAAGAACATCAAAGTAAGAGAAAAGCAGTGTCTGAATCATCTAAATTATGATGAAAATCCTTTGAGCAACCGACAAGAAGATCCAGATCGACTATGCTCAATTACAAAAATGTGTCTTCTCAGATAACTATTTGTCTTTAGTGTTTACCCTACCAATAAACAAATTTCACAGTCTATATAATAGGTTCTGTTAATAAATTACTCCTATATAGTCTGCTTTAAGTGAGACACAATCAGAAAGAAATAACAGAAAGATATGATACAGAAAGATATGATACAAAAATCTTATGTAGTTTAAATGTGCTATGACAGGGCGAAAAAGTAGAAATATGTGAGAACTATTGTTGCAAAAAAGAATTTTGTCTAATTTTCCCCATTTACTTAAATTGTAAGGAAAGTACTCAGCAGTTTAACATCAATATTACTTTAAGATTATCACGTACTAATTTCACATTACATGACTTCTTAGAAATAAATACATTATACATGTTATTGAACTAAAATGGTCTAAAATCCGCTAAGAATTACATCATAAACCGACTATACCACCTAAGAGTTGCTCAGCTAAGTGCAAGACTTAAGTATGAAAAAGTATGTAGATTAAGATTTGTATCAAATTTACAAATTCGTATCATATCTTTTACACAAAAAAGAAGATATTTTTATCATGTGAAAGTACACTAATATATACTAGCAAGACTTCCAAATTTGGGAATGTAGCTCTGCGATCTTAGACAAGTTGTCCAATTAATTTTGGAACTGATCAGCAGTCCCTCATGGATTTCATTAATTCATTACTTCATTCGTATCAATTTACATGTCCTATACGAAACTAGCGTAACTTTAACCGACTTTGAACATGTAACTAAATTGCCGAAACGAAATTTTTAATTTTTTTTTTTACATATTTTAAATGTTAAACTATATGATATAATTTTTAAAAAAATTATTTCGTCAATTTAGTTACATGCTCAAAGCGATCAAAGTTACGCATGCTTTTGTATAACAATATAAATGGATACGAAATGAAATAAACAATTCATATATGTATATACAGAGTGGGGATATGTGACCATGGCCAATGAGTATTTCGTTAAACTGGCCCACCATTGTATTTTTAATATTTTATTTCTTTTGAAATAAGCGTATTGTAGTAATTGTTCACCTATCCCTGTTTATCAAAAATAAAATGAAATTGTTCTCTTATCCCTGCTATGTTCGTGTTTTAGCTTGGTGTTCTCAAAAGCCCGTTACAGTACTAAACATTCAAAATAAAGAAAGAAAGTAGTCCCATACTAAAAATCTAAACTATAAATGAAGCCGGTATATCTAAACTGAGTATATAGCTTAAACCGACACGATTATTCCTTTACCAACAAGTTGAACCGGTCCATAAGTTGGATTATGGAATTTTACTAGTAGAGTAGTAGTTGTATGCGCAATTTGATAATGTATGATGACTGTAAATAAATGATACAATTCCACAAATGTGTTATAAAAGCCGAAACTACATGCGGGATATGAAAAATTAAAGAAGTCAATTTCAGTTACAAACTTGATTAATATCACTTGGGTAATGAAAAAGGACGACAGCAGAAAGGTTTTAAAAACATACTAAAATGATTCTGTTTCTATATAATAATCTAACGTGAACCTGTACTTGATATGAACTGAACTTCAAGTAGTCATTTTTTTCTTGTTAATACGATGAGGGGTCGAAAAGCGATAATCAACACATTCTGACTTAAAAACAACTAAAAAGAAAAATTAAGTAAACGATCGAATGGGGCAGCCCAATATGCGATGACCCATCATCAAAATGAATCAGTAGGAAAATTAAGGAGTTGTTTCAGCTTAGTTCTGCCAACCATTTAGACTGTCGAGAGTTTCTCTTAACCGATGATATCGGAGCGCATTAAGATTTTGTTGCCAGAGCTGGAAAATTAAGAAAATACACATTTGATCACTTGTCGTATAAACTGAGAATTTTGCATTCCGTTTTCTTTTGAAATGTGTTTTGGAATATAGCATGAGTATAAGAAATGTGAAAATGAACATCATAGGAAAGCTAAAGTGCATCATATGCAGATTTTTAAAACCTTACAAACTACTAATAGTTCGATTTTGTATGAAGTCAAAACCTAGTTTGTTGTTTGTTTTTACTTTTACCCCACTAGTGTCATTATAATAACTGGAATGTAGATTTTTTAGTTTTACTTTTACTTGTAAGATGTGACAAGGTTTTGTGTTTGTTTCTCTGTTTAATACTAATAGATAAATATCCACTGGAAAAATATTAATTGAGAATTTTAATATATCTCTGCATTAAAGATCATTAAATTGGCATTAGAACTATTGATTATACACCTAGAAATATTTAATTAATTAAATTTATGAATTACTTTAATGGATCCAAACCAATAAATTAAACTTAATTATTTGAAAATTAACTAATGATTTCTCTAACCCCATTTATTATTCCAAACATAATTAAGTTGTGTGTAGTAATTGCTAATTTTTATGTTGTCATTTATATATTCTGATACTACAAAAAATGATTTCAAAGTAGTAAAAGGGGAGGTATGTTGTAAACTTGCCTGCCTCAAAAGATGATTATTGTTGTAGCACAGTAGCAGGAAAATAATATATAAGTACATAACCATTCATATTACACGAAACAAAACCGTGTATCAAAAAGGTAAATATGCATGTACGCTCAAATTTATACCTTTTATCACGTCAAATGCAAAATAAGTACTTATTTTAAACATCAAAAAAGTGTCGCTCCGTATTTAAATTGGATTTCACAAAAAAGTTTATTTAAGACTTCAATTTCATTTGATCAAGTAAAATTTATTTTTTATAAATCAAACTAGTTCCCAAACTGGAAATCACGCATTTATTTCTATTTACGTTCTGCAACATTGTGAAGCTATACGAATAAAAAGTAGAGGTACATGTACATCGAATATTCAGATAATAGACGTTGACAATCATTTTAAGGCCAATCTAACTCTTAACTTCACATCGTTCCCTTGAATATCTTCTGGTTATTTTGCTTGTGAAACACCAGTATGGCAACTGGCAGGATAAGCATTCGAAAGACAGCTCGTTCTTGCAAATTTAGCCTTTTATAAACGAAATTGAAAATATACCATGTTAAACTGCTGTTTTGCAAGGTGATCAAACAATTTAAAACAATTTCATTCAGTTCTATAAAACCATACTTTTTACATATTGCATGTCTAATAATTTTTTTCTTATTCATCACCAATGGCATTACAAAACTTGTTCAATCAGCAAGTAAAAATGCTTCCATTTCTTCGAGGGTCTTATGTCCGTTAGAGGAGCTCTCTATAACCGGCATCGCTTGCATTTGAGACATATCCCGGTAATATGTTACTTCTGTCTCTAGCTCTCTTGCTCTCACTAAAAAGAAGAAAAAACCTTATTACTGTTTATTTACTAAAAAGTGATGTGAATTATTTCACTTTCATAGGAAAGGTATTGAAATACTCCGTAAAAGAGAGAGAATGAAGTGATTGTTTTTTGCATAATATATAATTCAGCAAAAGGTATACCATTGGCTTCTTCTAGTTGCGTCATCAACATAGAATTCTGCGTCATCAACTTCGAGTTCACCAAACGTAGCTGGCTTATCTTTTGTGTCATAGTTTCAATAAGTGCCTGGTTAACCATGGTCTCCTCCTATAAAATTAGCAACACAATAAAGTAAGTAAAGTTAATGAAATCTATAATTTTTGTAGTCGCACATCATCAAGCAAAGGAAAGAAAGATAGCACCTCAAGCCGCTTCACTGTCATGTTAAGATCATGACACTGTTGTTTTATTCGGAGCCTAGAATTTTCTGAAGAAATTCGGTTGCATATACTCCTGCACACCCACCAACACATTTGTTTGTACGCGGATTATAATAAATAAATAAAAAAAGAAAGAAAGAAAGAAAATCAACAAAAATATTAGTATTGAAGTTTCATGTTTACCGCCTTAATTTTTTCTCATCTACGTTGCTGTTCATGTTACACCCAATAGTGAACTTCTTCCCGTTATCAGTTTGGATATTGATACGGTTACCATCTTTAGGGGATGGTGAGATAACTATTGAACTTTTACCAATTTTTGTTGCGATAGGAGTTTTTTTTATTAAAACATCAACTAATAAGGAAGAAAGTTCTTTTGGAGGATTGTTAACGTTAGAGGAAGGTATTTTTGAAGGCTTGCTAAAGTTACCGAAATGCACATCAGGAACAATGTTTTTCCCCTTCTCCATTTTTATTTCAGGAAAGATGATTGAAACCTATTCAAGAAAAACTACAAGGAAAATGGGAAAAAAAAAATAGCATGAAAAATGATGAAGCTTCAGAAGGCTATATATAACCAGACTAATTAAATCTCATTGTAGCATTTTTGGTATATCTTTAAATTGAATTTATTTCAGTAAAATGATAATCTTCCAATTAATAAATTAATAAATGAAATTATTTATAAAGTATTATGGCATTTATTGACATGTTTATTGATTTTGATAACCGGATAATCTTCCAATTAGTAAAAGTATTTATTAAATTTGTAACTGACAAAAAAGCTTTGGCCACCACTTAAATAGAAATTCTGAAAAAAAAAATCTATTACAATTTGAAACTCGTCATTAAAAAGTAAATGCAAAAAATTGTGAGAGGTTTTAGTGTTACTGTTGATTGATCTTTAACTGGTCTATGATAACCGACATAACCTATAATGTGCTTAATCTCTAAGTACCGTTGATTGATCTTTAATTGGTCTATGACAACCGACATAACCTATAATGTGCTTAATCTCGAAGTACCATTGATGATTAGACGTACACAAAAATTCTTGGAATTCATGCATGCCAACATGAGAAACCTAGTAAAACACACACACACACACTCATATACATATATACTAATATGGAGAGCGCTTCACTAGAATTTTAGCACCAATATTCCAACAAATTCTTGATAACTCTATATTAGTTTTACAATATCAACAACAACAAAAACGGGAAGTAGCGTACTCTGGGATAATATAAAGCCCGTAGGGTTTAGAGAAATTTACACAAGAAACAGAAAAAAGATAGACGAGAAACGGATACATTTAGGAAAGAAATTGACTTAGGGTTCACCCTTTTCATTAACTCAATCAACATAATAAAAAAGAGAGTGCAAGCTCTCTACAAATAGGTATCAAAAGGACCATCAACGTGAATAGTTAAATAACAAAACAGTCCAACTAAACAATAGTTTAAAGTATAAATAGTACTCAAAGCCGGTCTTATCAAATTACATCTTAACGGATACAACTAAGTTATACAACTCAGTACATAGTAATAACAAATACAAAATCTCACAAACGACTGATCAAAGCATACATGTTTAACTATACATTCCCTTAAGCACCCGAAGCAACATTAAGAATATTTCAAGTCGTGAGTTGTTTTTTTTTGTCAAAAAGAAATATTGATTAAAAAAAACAAGTAGCTATATTGTATTTTTATCTTAAAAGTACTATATAGAATTAGAGTGCTTCTTAAAGCTTATGAAAATGCTCATCCGTGAGAAATATTGGTCAAAATATTTTTGTCGTATTTTTTTATTTTCTTGGTTGTTACTAGCAATTGGTATATAAGAAAAGGCTCTATAAGCTTAGGTTGTAGAAAGGGCAGGAGTTGTGACGTCCTTCCCAGTATGATTCCTGTATTATTTTGAACAAAGTATTGACAATATCAGTTTGGGATAGTGATGAAATGTTGGAAACCATGTCCCTGAAGAGGTCGTCGCATCTTGATGATTACTCCCTCCCTTCCCATTAATTGTCCACTACGAAACTACGTGCAATTTTGATCGGCTTATAACTTGTATCAAAATTGTCGAAATGATTTTTTTTTTAAATCTAATCATAAAATTTAACATTCGAATTATATGATTAACTTTTGAAAAAATTTATTCCGTCAATTTTGATACAAATTCTTGGCCGGTCAAAATTGTATGTAGTTTCGTACTGAATAATTAAATAGGAACGGAGTAAGTACATTATTTGAGTTTATATAATTTTAGTGTTACCCTCTAGTAATTTTGTGTCAGTTGTGGGTTTGTTTTGACTTATTAGTATTTTGTTTAGTTGAGTTGCACTTGTAGTGTAACTTGAGGTACAATATTTATATTAGTGCACTTTCATTGGTGCTCTAAATAGTACTCCATAAGCTAAACATATTGCTCTATAGGACTATATCTATATGAAGAAAAAACATTACTTTATAGTATATACAAGAATTATATTCATTACCAAAGAGGAGTACAAATATATTTTTCATATCAGTTACAAAGACATCGGTGTCCTCCTATCAGAATAATATGGGTATTGATTGGATAGATTACAGAAACATAAAACGTAAACTCTGAAATCTTATATTTAAATTTAAACACAGTTACATATTTACTTATGCAACATGTTATCATTTATACGAGAAGACAAGCGAGACTCATAGGATAAAAAACAGTTGCAAATAAACTTATGTGATGCGTGATCATGATTGAGAGGCGAGCAGCAGCTAGCCTTTCAAGTTGGGTTTTAAGCAATTCTTAAGCGTTAGCCGTGATACACTTACTGGGTATATACAGGGAGCACACTTGCTCTAACACATTCCAAAAAAACATAAACAAAAAATCATGCACAAACTAAAAGAGTTACCTTGAACCCCGCTCAATATAAGTCCTTTATCTTCTTATCAACACCTTTATATCTACTTGCAACTCGAAGATCTCATCTGCGAGTCTCAACAGCAGCTGTCTTTGACCCATCTACCGTCATCCAAAAAGAGACAGTCACAACCAAATTTAAGTATCAAATACCAACTTTTAAACAGACCAACAAAGGTGAAATTTGGCATAGCCGGTAACCCCAATCTTAAACACAAACCACTAACGGACTGTAAAAATTGGATTTTTTTATCTCTAATTGATGTCACCACACAATAAAAATATTAACTTACCCAATGACAAAAACAAAGATCTTAATCTTCTAAAGTCTTGTAAGAGGATTGATAACATTAGTCCCCGTAAACAACACCTTTCCACCCAAGTAATTCACTTTGGTATTTTTAACTATTCACATCGTTCGTTTCATTTAAAACTTCCATGGGACAACTAACATAAATGAAAATATATTTTTAACTAAAATCGTGTGTTTTTTCCTTGAAGTACAGAGATTGCTTGGTATGCAAGCCACCTAAACATTCACCCTAAACAATCAAAACCATTTACGTTTCAGAAGATTGAAGAATACATCATGTACATGATGTAAATGATAGTAGAAGGGGTATCTCTCAGAAATATAACAATTGATCTAAGTTCAATTCAGAGTATCAAAAGAAGTAAAAGGGCGATATGAAAGCACCGATGAGTGGCGGATGAGAAAATTTTGAACTCTTGAAGTGATGTGTTGCTAACTTGTAAACATACATTCATGACAAAACCAGTTTATATACACGATATATCAACCATACATGTGTTATTGGGAAAAGATCTACGTATATCCACCCATTAGTGGAGTATGCCGAGGAGTCGATCAAACTTTTGAAAAACGTACCAAATAACAAGAATTTGAAGAATCTCGTATTTGAGTTTTGTCTTTTGGTAAGAATTCCATGGGTACCAAACACAAGCAACCTGATATATAAAAGGACATGTATAAGCGTCTTTTCTGCTTAAAAAATACGTCTTTTAATTAATCAACAAGTCCTCTCAAATTCAACTAATAAGGGGAACAAATCTAATGAAAGCATATATTTGCTATGTACAAATCTATTTAAACAAACGAATCCATAGTGTGATTGTAAATATATTAGCAAAATATTCTACACCAAAAGGGAACAAATGAATTGGGCCGCGGTTCCTTTCCCTTAACTTGAAGCATAATGATATTAAATGTGTAATCACAACTCCATTATTCTATCTTCTTTTTGATAAAACTGGGAAGAACTTAGCTTAAAATCTAGACATCCAAATGCATAGTAGCTTGAAATTAAAGAAAAAGAAGTGGAAAAAAAATGCAGGTTTAGGCTAGAAAAACAAATAAGCTTAACTTAAAGGCGGAAAGTCAAATGCGAAGCAACTTAAAAGCAGAGACAAAACATACAAAATAAGTGTAAAAGAACTGTATACTAACAAACCCTTACTTATATTGCATTAATTGGCTTTGGCTATATTAAACACAAACATTTGGGGATTTCTTTCCGTACGTACGGAAATTTGCGGAACGAGGGCATCATTAAAAACTATCATAGGATAAGCAAATAACAGAAACCGTAAATGTTAAAGTATTCAATATCACATAACGATGAATAATCTAACGAATCCATAGTGTGATTGTAAATATCACATAACGAATCCATAGTGTGATTGTAAATATATTAGCAAAATATTCTACACCAAAAGGGAACAAATGAATTGGGCCGCGGTTCCTTTCCCTTAACTTGAAGCATAATGATATTAAATGTGTAATCACAACTCCATTATTCTATCTTCTTTTTGATAAAACTGGGAAGAACTTAGCTTAAAATCTAGACATCCAAATGCATAGTAGCTTGAAATTAAAGAAAAAGAAGTGGAAAAAAAATGCAGGTTTAGGCTAGAAAAACAAATAAGCTTAACTTAAAGGCGGAAAGTCAAATGCGAAGCAACTTAAAAGCAGAGACAAAACATACAAAATAAGTGTAAAAGAACTGTATACTAACAAACCCTTACTTATATTGCATTAATTGGCTTTGGCTATATTAAACACAAACATTTGGGGATTTCTTTCCGTACGTACGGAAATTTGCGGAACGAGGGCATCATTAAAAACTATCATAGGATAAGCAAATAACAGAAACCGTAAATGTTAAAGTATTCAATATCACATAACGATGAATAATCTAACCGTCCTACTTAAGCAGATACATACGTAAAAAGGAGGGATCTAATAAATGAAAGGAATATGTATCTAATTAATTAGGCAAATAAAATTTTCAAAAAGCACAAATACTGAAGTGAGTGGAAGAATCAAACTGGATAATCAATTGGTTAATCAAGAAAAAACGAGTGACAAACAAATTAAAGTGAATGACAACCAAAGTAAATCGAATGACGCCAAATTATGAACTGAACTATAAACAAATTGAAACGAGTAACTAAAAATGGAACCGGATGGCAAGATTTAGAAACAAATGACATCAAATTTTGAACCGAATGACAACCAATTTGAAAACAAATGCTAACAAATTCTACACATCTATATCGGTTCAGTTTAGTGAAGTATTTAATATCACACCACGACAAATAATCTAACCGTCCCACTTAAGCACAAACATACCGTAAAACGGAGGGATGAAAGGATTTTGAAGAATATATGAGAGGATTATGTACCTAATTAAACAAATGAAATTTTAATAAAGCATAAGTAGTGAAGTGAGTGAAAAGAATCAAAGTGGATAAATAATAAGTAGTAATTGGTTAAATAATCATGGAAAAACTATATCATAATAGACTGAATTTAATTCTAGCTAAAGAAGCAAAAAACCAGCTAAAAAACCCTGGATACACTTAATTAGAGTGATAAGATGTTAGCTTAATTATTAACAAATTTGATATCATAATACAATAAAAGATAATTTAGAGAGCGGATGATCACCTGATTTATATATATATATATATATATATATATGGATATTACATTTTACACAGGTAGAGTGCACTGTACTGACGGGCCGGGCAAAAAACCGTAAACACCAAACCGAGTCGAAAAATTCCAAAAAAGACCGAAACTGAAAAATCGAACCGAAAAAAACCGAAGCTGGACCGAAAAAACCGGTCCGGTTCGATCCAAAAAATAAAAAGACCGAAACCGAAAAAAACCGAACCGAAAAATATGCTCGGTTTCGTCAAAAACCGAAACGAACCCAGCACCGACAGGGATGAGAGTTGCATTCTCTGTTTTTTTTTTGGTTTTATTATAAAGTTATGATGTAATAACGCTATCTACCTTTTTTTTACTTTATTTATTTATTTTATTTTAGGCCGTAAACTACATGTTTTTAATTTTATTACTATCAACTACACAATATCTTAAGTATTTGATAAAAAAACGTAAATAACTTGATTGTACTAAAAAAAAATGCATACTTGATTTTAACTCTTACAAGAGTAAGCTTCAGCTTTTCTGGTGCTTCTGCTCTTGGGGTTGTTTCTGTAAAAAAAATTCCTAATTGTTTTCTTCTTCTATGTCATTTTTGAATTATCTGATTACCTTTAACTCTTGCAATAGCTGAGACAGGTTCTATACATAACTATTCAAAATTTATACCGACTTGAGGGACGGACAAAATTCCTTTTTTGCAAATAAACATGACTTCTCCGATGTTTTCATATATCCAACCATAACTTTTAGTTAGAAGGCTTGATGGTGGAGAAGACGGCCACCTTTAGCGGTTAGGCATTAACCATCAAACGCAACACACAAATAGATACAATCATGTATACGAGGTAGTAGACTCCAGCAGCTGTCTGATACAATGTTAGTGTTTGTTTAGTGAAAATAACTTTCATGAAAAGGAAGACGACCCTTAAAACTAACAGCAAGATAAATTTGTAATGTAAAAAAACTCTTAGCAACTACAAATAAACGAGTAACCTCAACCAATATATGTCTTCTTCTTTTTTTCTGTAAGGGCTTTTAGTAAAAAGAATGACAACTGATGTAAAAAAAAAATCAGAACTCGGAAGGTTAAACACATCTGAATTATCAAGCTTAAAACCAAACTATTCTGTGTCCCATCCAGGAATATTAGCAGTAGCTTCATTCACCATCTTCACGAGTGTCACCTGCAAACAAAGTGACTAACAAATCAGAATTATAGACGATCTTATTTTATCAAGTTTGCTTATAAGTTGAAGCAAATCTTATACTATTGAATTGATGTTTTAAATTTTGAAAACCTTTCGTTCCCAAACACAACTTCTATGTCACTTTTACAACATGCAATATAATTACAAAAGCATCAATGTGCAGTCTCCATTTGGATACATGCAGCCATACATGTTTTTGTACAGAGAACGACCCACTTCAGAGCACTGTTTAAAACACGAAAACATAGATAGGAGATTTTGCAGGAGCTCATTTAAGTATTAAACTTTTTTAGATTAAAAAGCATAAGCTTTATTTTCCCTGAAAGAGAAAAATCGAGCTTTTTGAGCCTTGAAGTGAGCTTTTTGAAACAGAGCTTCAAAATAACCATATCAGTTAGATTGTATAGAAACATGTAAATGCTTTTTAAAGCGAATCATAATTAGCAGAGGCAGAGGTCATATGTGAGCAGGGGTTGCCACGGAAACCCTACAATTTTCAATAATTTGATTTTTTACTATAGTTTTTTTCAAAGTAATTTGTAAATATATCAATCCGGCGACCCTTAAGTTTTATTTCTGACACCATTTCATAAATATTTCTTCAAATTTTAACAATTTCGGCAAATTTTTGATTTTAAAAAAAAAAACGTTGTAAATTTAGTTACTCGATATTTTGGAATTTAAATATTATATATAAATTTGGCTCTTTTTGTTCTCTTTATTACAAAATTGTATTTCTAGGTGGTTTTTTACATATAATTTATCAAAAAAAAAAATAAGTCAAAGCTCTTTTGCTTTATAGCCAAAACACTAACTAGCTAGGTGACGCTCTGGAAATTTTTCACTTTTAAAAAAATTAGACGAGTTTTTTTTTTGTTTTTAAGTGAAAATTTTCAGTCTGTACTAAAATTGGGAAACTTAGGGCCAGTACTTTTTTTTGGCAACCCCAAAGTCAATGTTCTGACTTCGCCCCTGAGAATTAGTAGTTAATTATTTTCTTAGAGCTTCAAGCATCGGAAATATCCTCGTGTGATGGTAAGTCAACATAAGATAAATATATACTCATAGACTTATAGTTCATAAGAAATATACAATATAGCTAAAGATATTGTATAAAGTCCCTAAAAACATTGGAACACATAATCTAACCCAATCATCCGAACAAAGATCAAAATTTGAAATTGAAGAACCAAAAAGGAGTAAAGGGAGCATTAGTAACGTTTTTTTTTCAGCCAGTAAAAGGAACCCTAAGGGGAAATCATAAGAAAACGTGAAAAGGCAACATACCACACTTTCAGGAACCCCCGGAGGTGGCAAAGGAATATTTTTTGGTGGAGGCCCACGAAGATGAGATCTCTTATCAAATCGCCACTCTCCAATTTTTCCATATGTAAGCTCACCCTGATTTTTTTTGAATTTACGATTACAACAAGTTGTATATGTACATATTTCTCAAAGGTGAAAAATGGGAACGGGAAACAAGCAAAGTTTACCTTCATGTTATAATCACATCCATATGTATAATGAATGATAAATGTTTTCGTACTGTCCAAATCCCATGGAGGCTGAAAAATAAACATAAAAAGACTCCTAAAATTACCACTTTGATATGGATATTATTTAATTCGCCATTATCAAATTATATTGACACACAATACCTGAATCATAAAGTCTTTGCGAAGAATATGTTGTACACCATGTAAAGCAGAGGCCACGGCATAAGCATACCTTAGTTTCGTTCAAACCAATAAAAGTAGTAAAAAAATCATTAGTCAGAATCTAAAAAACAAACAATATGATATAAAAAGAAATAATATTTCTCTAAATTTTAGATTGAGTGGTTTCTACTCACATTTCTAGCACCCATCCGAAAGCTTTATCGGTATCTGGGTCTTCCTTCATTTTCAGAGAAATATTCATCCATGTAGGTGCAATTTTCTGTATCATATCCTGCAAATTCACAAAATACAGAAAAGAAAATACATTTGAAACTGCAAGAAAAAGTTTAATGAGAGACTTCGTCAGGGTTCAGAATTTAGACAATCAATGACCAGATTAATAAATTGGTCTCGTCAATTGATAACATAAAACTACTATAGGAAATCTTTTTAAAGACAAGAACTTCAATGATGGAGAACTTAAATCCATGAGCTTTACGGTATCTTTGATACTCTTCTGAGAACTTCTCAGTTCACGTTATCATTCTGTTTGACTATTTCTTGGATTTAAAACGATGAAACTTTTAGTAACTAGTGTGATCTTCATTGATTTGTAACCCAAGAAAAAAGTAACTAGTTATAATAAGCATTTACAATTCTAAAACGATAACGTAGTTTAATGTTTACACAATCGTACACTGATTGATTAGGTTTACACAGTGTGGGGCCGTACATGTCTAATTAGTAATCCACGTACCCAGTTTGATGTCTCTAAATCTGGGATGTTTCTAAAATGGGACGTTTCCAGGGCTATAGTCTATAACAGTCTTGGGAGCCAATCACCAAGCACATATAATTTTTTATTTCAAATCCAGAACATTGACATTAAGTAATTTATAACCATATACAACCTTACCTTCTTAATAATGACAGGAGAGTTACCAATTGGGTCAATATTTGTTACAGGACCATGCTCTTCAGGAAAATATTTCCTTATAGTTTTTTCATTTTCAGAAGGCTTTATGTAGAAGAAAGGGAACGCAGCAGGTAAGTCATCTTGGGCCAAATTAGGAAGCGGATTTACGAAAACATGATCTGGCTCTGCCATCAGTATGTATCTACAATAGTAACCGGTAATGATGTTTACGATTAATAAGTTGTATAGCATAGCACAATCTTTTAGAGAAGAGAACTTACTCTTCTTCAATATTAGCCTTCTCCAACCACTGCACAAAAGCCCATGGTCTATTTAAAACAACATAACCCTGGTACAACATGTTAGAACATGTGAGAAAACATAACGACAAGTAGGCATAGTCACATAAGCTGCAAAATAAATCACATACAGTAATTAACAAAGGGAAGCTTCGAGACAGTGGTAAAATCTAGTCATTTAAAGTAAGTATATGATGTTAAAAGCTCCACTCTGTTTCCGTCTGGTAAAAATAAGTGAAGATGCAGAACAATCAAACACCATTAACCACCAGATAAAATCAGATAAATCAAGCTCCCACAAAATACCAAAGGCATCACTTTTGAAAATTGCCGATACAGTATCACATGTAAATTGTAAATTACTATAATTACATATTGATATTACGCAACAGAATTTCTTAGTAGCTATCATCAAATAAGAAAACTAGATGTTAAAAAGAAACTAAATAAGATTTTAATACAATGCCTACAAATATAGAAAAATAAAGGATGAACTCGTGAACTCACTAGATACATTAACAATGTAAAGGAAATAAAGTATGCGTTTCTCCACTACAAACTGTAAAAGCAAACAAAATTTTTAAAAAGGAAAATCAACATGTGTGTGTGATTGTATCAGGATGTACGGAGAGAGGGTGCATCTCACCCGATCAAGGCCCTCCGGCAAAGGGTCAACCACAAAAGTAGGGATCTCGGCCATTAGATTATCGGGACTACCAGAATGTAGAATCCGAGTGAATCCTCCCATCTCAGAATCAGGCTCAGTTTTCCTTTTCTTATACCAATAATACATAATCCGACACTGCCATTTGCTATAAGGAGCATCAGTAGCTGTCAATGCAACATGGAATAACCGTTTTGTGTTTTTATTTTTCTTAATATTTTCCGGCATATGAGTTACGGGATCCACAAAAGATCCACCCTCTAAATCGTCGCTGGCCCATTTCTCTCGATTTTGAAACGTTACTGTTAGCAAATTATATGTTGCGAAGGAAAACCCAAATGCCAAAAGTACCAAACACACCGGTGAACCCATCTTCTTCTTCCAGATCATCATAATAGGCTGTGATCTATGGTAAGTAAAAGGTTCTTCCAAAAACCAAAAACAAATTAACGTCTTCTGCTTCGAATTAAACACAAAGCTATAGGTTATACAAGCATATTCAGCGCCTTTCAACGTACACTACGACTAAATTGCGGATGCATCTGTATATATGTAAATCCTGTTGTACAAGTTTTGAGACAAGATTGGACGCAATCTACATTAGAAAAAAAAAGTTACAAAACAGAAAAGAATGGTCTAATTCAATGGAAACAATATTATTATATACCCAAACATTCATTTGTAAATGAAGGAAAGGTACCATCTGCTCCCATATTTAGTAGATTTTACAGGTTCATCAAGAATTTCAGTATTTTATTGAAACCCCCATAACAAACTGATTTTTTTTTTTTTAAGAAACATACTGTTTACCCTACTGAACTTCAAATAACTGAATCGCTCCAACAAAGTTTCTAATACCGACTCTATGTAAGTCCTTGATTGGCTGCTACTTTTAAACAAACAATCTTACTAAATCGAGACCACGGAGGACAAAAAAAAAACGGGGTTACCATCTTGAAAGCTCTTTTAACTTTATCAGGCCAGAATACAAAAAATACTACTTAGAACTTATCATGTAGTAAAAGCAAACAGAATCTGAAAATAAAATCTGGAAACAAACAAGCCGTATACATACACAATATATAATACACACACACACACAAACGTATACATTTAAAGATTATGCAGAATTCCAAAAAGTCAACTGGAAAATAGATGTCAAAGCAGAATTCCAACTTGTACAGAAAATGTGAAGAATAATTGAACAAGAGGGTAGTAGAATGCAGTTTTCACAAAATTAAGGCCATTTAAAAATTCAAAGTTAGTAACAAATGAATGAAAAGTTAAATCAAGAGATAAAAAATTTGATCCTAGTAAATTGACCTTAGAATAAACAGCAATATCAGAGTCCAGATTGAGAGAGAGAGAGAGAAATGCATGCATAAAATATACTCATAAAAGTCAACTTCATCACGAATTAAACAATTCTATTTAACGGGGAAAAAAAAGGAAATAATCAGGAATATGGGTTGTAATCACAACACATAATTATATTATTATTGACAGACTAAAATGAACTAACCTGTTTAACGAATTAAACCTAATCCTAGCTAATGAATAAAAAAAACAGCTAAAAAACTTTGGATACACTTAATTACAGTAATAAACAATAAGGTAATTGATTATTAACAAATTTGATATTAAAAAAAGATAATCTAAAGAGTCTGCGGATGTTAGATTTTTACACAGGCGGTGAACTGACAGGGATGAGAGTTGATTTCTCTGTTATTTTTATTTTTGGTTTATTATGATTTAATAACACTATGTACCTTTTTTTTTACTTTATTTATTTATTTATTTATTACCTGCTAGTTATCATTAATTGTCTATTATAAAATTACGTGCAATTTTGATCGGTTAATAACTTGTATCAAAATTGTCGGAATCGGTTAATAACTTGTATCAAAATTGTCGGAATAAAAAATTTCAAAAGTTAATCATATACTTTAATGTAGTTTTTTTTTGTTGATAAAGTACGAGACTTGTTAACATTTGTAAAAAAAACATGAATAATTTGATAAATAATGGTGCTAACAAGGTGATAATTGATAGAAATGGTACTAAAAATGAGTATTGTTGATAGTATTATCCATTTTTATTACGTTTTTGTATAAAATACTGAAATGCTAACAAATTTTATTGGTTGATGTTACTAAAATGTAAAACTCGTAGTGCATCACATGTTACTAAACGGTAAAACGTCTTTAGTCAGTCGTATTAAAACACAATATGGTCCCGTCATTTATGTGAGCTAAAACATACAAAGTTATACGTGTGCAATTTAATTAGACAATTTAGTTCTCATTTGGTGTAGAATATTTTTCGTATGTTGTGAATCGGAGTGATTGTTACTTACTTCGGTTTCTCTATTTTCACTATGATGAGATGTTATCAGATTCTATCGTAGTCGATCTTAGTTGTTTTTTCATGTAATACTAAATCTTATAGTTCTTAAAAAAATATATATATATGTGTGCAATATCCCACATGTGGTTTAATAAATCTATTATTTATGATAAACAGTCACATACAGATGGAATTAGAAGCTTCAAGACTGAAAATCATGAGAGTGCGCACACAAATCAATGATTATTTGCAAAACTCTAAAGTTAGAAGATGAAATTAAAGGTCGGATTGCTAATCTAACTTTCATTATAAATCAAATAACGGCCGCTATACGTCTCATATATGTTTTTTTCAAAATACAAGCAAAATCAGTGATACATCAATTATTAAAAGGAAAAGAATGGTGGTTGTTTGTAAAACTCCAAAATTAAAGGGGTGAAAAATAAAAACAAGCAAATATTAACCGACTCTGACTTTGTAACCCTCTCTCTCTCCCTCTCTATAATTGCAGACATGAATCAGTTTTCATGTTTATAAGATCAATTGGTGAGTCTCAGTTCATATGTATATAGTATGCATAGTTTTATTTATATCCTATATAGTCATATTTATCCTCTTCTGTTCTGTATAATTCCATTCATATCCTATATAGTCTTCACTTATAGTTATAGCTCCCCCAACTTTAATTACCTATATAAACATGCTGCCATAGCAATTCAATGAAATATATCTGTGACATTAATACTGTTTATTTACAAGCTCTAATAAGGTGTAAACTTGTTTAGTAACTTTTAATTTCTAGCATGGACAAAAAATGTATTCAAGGAGAACAATCAAGAATTGCTACTATATATGTTTTAAGTAGTAATTCTATTTTAATGGGCCGAATGAAAAACGGGGTTGATTTTTTAGGTGTGGGTTTTGATCTTGTACTTTAAATTAGTGTATATAGATTAGTTACTTCAAAAAAGTTGAAGTGTGAGTATGTTACTTGGATATACTGTTTGTATGGTCGACTTCGGATTCAATGTTTTTATTGGTAAATGCTACTCGCATACCAAGACGCATTTTTCTTAAAGAAAGATTGGTGTTTAGATTTTTTTTAACACTAAGTTTACTATTTTCTGTTGCAAAACGATTAATAGACCAGGGTTTGAAACCCATCTAAGGGACTGTTTGTTGGTATTACGTGCGGAAACATGTAGTAGTTGTAAAATTTTGACTAAGATAGATATGAAACTATTTTAATTGTTGTACGTCAATATAACTTATTAGGAGAGCTAATCCTCCTTGTGTCTCAACCTAGTTCTTTCTCATTTGTGTTGAAGTGTACTAGTTTTTTCTTCATTTTCGTAGCATTGCTTCCTAAGACTAAGGGCGAGGGAAAAAATAGCTTATAGAAAGGCGCAGTGGAGATTTGGTATGAAGATGAAGAGAAGAAAATAAGTGGTTTATTGAATTTGGTACTCGGAGAGTTATTTTTGGTTATTTTTATGACGAACATTTCATATTGAAGTATCGTCTTTTGTTATGAAATAAATGTTACTTTTTCTGAAAAGAGTAGCTTCAGCTATTCTGGCACTTCTGCTCTTTGATTTTTTTTTCAGTAAAAAATTCCCTGTGTTGGTTTCTTCTTCTTTGTCAGTCTTGAGTTGTTTGATTACCTTCAATTCTTTCAATAGCTGAGACATGGTTTTATACATAATAAGTATTTAAAGTTAACTACCAGAATGTGAGAATGCCGACATGAGAGGTGGATCTCGACATAAATATGAATAAAATCTTCAATTTGAGCTTTGCATGGTGCTTTAGCTATATCCTGGCATTCTGTAGATGGCTATGAAGAATTTTGTAGGTAAAACATAAAAGGATTAGCACATAGACAGTACCTTAACCTTGTAAAATCCTTGTTTCCCTGGATGATAGCAGTATATGGATACTTGTTTCATGCACGCTGCTTTACTTTTCTCTTGCAACTTGTTTTTATGCAGGGCCTTAACGCTACTTCTTGTCGTGTAAAATGTTTTTGGTATCTTAAAAGGACCTACCCCAATTATGTCTGTTCCAAATGAAGATGATATGTCCTCAAATTCACAGGTAGCGCCTTGGTCTCAATTTCTAAAACGGTTCATTATGCACATTGGTATATGGTGTTATTAATCAATGATGTTTCATTGTCATGCTCTTTAAAACTTTGGACCGTTTGCAACTTGGAATCAACTTCTCCTAATTGTATAGCTGTTACAAGAAAATCAGCTCCACCCTTATTGAATTAATCTTGATAGAGAAAAATCAACTGTCTACTAATTAGTTTTCTTTTAACTGCTCATGTTTGTTGGCAGTGATAAACGGGTACTTGTAGCCTTATACTGAAAATTACACTATGTTTGGTGCAAGTATTTTTCATGGGAAGATGTAACTGAAAGAAAATATGTCTTCAGAGAAAAAACATAAGAGGCAAGAACAATGTTTTCCATTCCATCATGTATCCCCATGAAATCCTCCTCGACCAATTTTTCAGAAAAAAATCTATGTATAAAGGTCTTCGTTGTGCAGTCAAATTCTTGTCGTTGAATATTGTTGCTTCTTTAAGCTCAGGTTTTTTTCTTTTTGATTAATAGTTGACATCATTTGGTTAACCAGCTTAAAAGGCAGGGTTTTTTGCCCTGAAAAGGCTGGATTTTGAGCTGGATGAACCTAGTACTTTATTTTTCTGAACCTAGAAGCTCCATGATTAAAAGTTACAACCAAACAAACCCTTCATTGCATAGAAAGCAACAATTTCAGCTTTCATGTATATTCTATTATCACCTCTCTTTTCTCTCTTTTTTTTGGCTAAGGAAATTGTTTTCTGGTTGTGCTTTTGCAGCTTCAATCTCGCATTTTTGACGACCTTCTTGACTCTATAATCGTTGATGTGGCTTCTGAGCACCACCGAGTTGCACGTTTAGGGCTTGAACGTAATTGGGAACAGGAACAAGAGGAAGTGAGGCTCTCAAAAGAAGCTTTAGCCAGGGTAGCTGATTTGAGTAATGGCAACGAAACAAGTGCCAAATATGTTGTTGACATATTTGGCCAAACTCATCCTACTATAGCAAGTGATGTTTTTGATTGTATGAACTGTGGTCGATCGATTGTGGCTGGAAGGTTTGCTCCTCATCTGGAGAAATGCATGGGAAAGGTATATATCTAATTATTACATGGGGAATTTTTTATTTCAGTTGTCATGTTTGATTTAGTGTGCCAACTTGTACACTTGGTCAAATTAAGTGCTTGACATTTGCTATTGTGTAGCAATTAAATGATGGCCACTGGACTCGTTATAAATCGGCTTAAAATTGGTCTGGTGAACTTTTGTAGAAGTCCTAAAGAGTAAAATTTGGGCCAAAAGACGAGAAAAGAAACGAATATCATGAAATTGAAGAGAAAGTAGAGGTTTTTTAGCATGAGATAATCGGAAAAGCTCGTTTTAAGTGGATTCATGTGGTTTTCTTTGCAGAACTATCTATTGGAAGTTCCATCAAGAGTCATGGGTGCACAGACAAAATATTATCTCACAATCTTAACAGATCTCGTGACTGTGCTCTCAATTCCTTTTGTAATATTAGGGCTTTTATCTGACGTTGGGCAATTAGACTAAACACATTTAAACATTGAATACTTAGCTGAAAGAATGGAATTTGGAATATTAAGATGACACTTTCCTCATTATTTACAACAGCTCGAGTTGACTTAGTGGCCTTGAAAATTATTTTACGATAATTCTGAATCATATGTACAACTATCTTCCTGGGTAACATAGTCTTATCGTAATCTTTCTTTACAGGGTCGGAATGCTCGTATGAAGATGACGAGAAGCAGCACGACTTCACAGAATAGACATACAAGAGGTAGCACTAGCGCTGGATACTCCAATGGTACCCTAGACGAGTCATGATAGCTAGGGAGAGTCATTGGTCGTCTGGTCGATTTTCTCGAGTTTGCTATCATGTATAATGTATTTGACTTGATATTCTCTTCTTTTTTTTTGTAATCTATTCTCTTTTTTTTTTTATCAAAACATTTACTTTAAATTAACACGCGTCCAATGCATTACACGTGAAAGTAAAGAAAATAAATCTTAGCCTGAAAAGTTATTATAATGTGATATGGGAGAAGAACAAAATTATAATCTCAAGTCGGCGGTGGTCGAGCTGCCGAGTAGCCCGGACTGGGATCCTTTGCTGTCATTTGTACAACATCTAAATATTCCCATGTTTAATAAATGTCACATCAACTACTTATTAATTTGTGGATAATTTTGTAAAAAGCAAAAATTAATCTAGACGGTACAAATTAGGACTGATTTCTTTGCTCCATTGCCCGCCTCAACCTAGTTCCTCCTTGAGAGGTAAGATCACATGTTCATATTTCATCCCATCTTCTAATTACATGTAGTTCCACTAAAACAAATCAATTGATTCAATTCTCATTAGGAAGGGAAACATTTTATCTGATAATTAAGTCCGGAAATATGTATTAAAGATTAAATTTGCTAAAAAATTATAAAACATGGATGCAGATTTGATTGAGAGTTGAGACTAAACAAAAACATAGCTTGAACCTTCAATTAAGCATAATGTTAAATCCCAAATTCCCAATACGGAAAACAATCATAACTAAACTAATCATATTTATCTTTTGATCAACTTTATTTTTTTCTAACAATCGTTGGCAGTGTACCAATAAGAACCACAATTATTACGAAGAAGATGAAACAAATCAACCAAGATCTCTTGTTATACTTAGTGTCTCCATATGTGACCGGTCTCTTCTCATCAACACGTCTAAGCCGTTCCAGCAGAATATTAAATGTAAAATCCTTCGGGTTCAACCCAGCAATCACCCCATCCGCAGTGTCTTTCCAGGAAGCCGGTAAGCTATTTTTCAAGACATGTATTTTTATTTCTTCTGGCACCGTAAAACCAGCCATCTCCACATCGAATGTTGCTTTCTCTATTTTGCTAACTTGTTGACTGATGGGGATATGATGATTTGCCATCTTCGCATGGTGGATGTAGCTTTTTAAGAGTTTGATTTTTTGATCTGGGGTTGTGGTGAACCGAGCTTGGAGAAAGTCCATGCATGTAGGATTTAGCAGTAGGGAGATTGTAAAGAAACGGTGAGAGGTCTAGGTTGATGGTGTCGAGGATGATTTGTCGACATAAAGAGTCCTTGTAAATCCAGTTATTGAAGGCATCCATGGATTCTTGGGTTGAGCCAGGATTGGGACGGGGAATTTTAAGGACATATTGAGCCGACAACTCAATGAGTAATAATTCAAGTTTAATTTTCCATGAAAAGAAATTAGCTCCGCTCGTGGTAAGTTTATGGGTGGTTTTGAGCTCCGTAGAGATCTGATCAGACAAAAGTGACGATGCCATATTGATGTGATTTGTGTAATTGTGTTGGACTAATCGGTTCTGTATATATAGGGAGCTAGAGATTACTAATTCAAGAAGGATTTACCTTTTAGCTAGAGATGCAAAAAGATTAGAAATCATAACCACACAGGACTATGAGTGTTAAATTTAGGATAAATTTTGGATTGAAGCATGAAGAAAACAAAACTATTTAAGAATTGGTTTATAAAACTGAAACTAATTAAAAATTAGTCTATTTTTCCTCACTAACCAATAAAAATGTAAAAAATCAGAAAAAAATAAAAAAATTCCAGAAAATAAAAATGCAAAAATGCAAAAATATGAAAAAATGCAAAAAAAATTAAAAGAGGCAAAACCCTGAAAAAAATATGATTTTTTTTTAAAAATCCCAAAAAATAAAAAAAATCTCATAAAATTAACAAAAATCTAAAATCAACAAAAATCCAAAAAACGCAAAAAAAAAAAAAAAACAGTCTGAACCAAAAACAATCTGAACTATTTTAAGTCATTTTAAAAACAGTCTGACCATTTTAAGTCATTTTAAAAACAGTATGAACAAAAAACAGTATGAACCAAAAACAGTCTGAACTTTTTAAAGTCATTTTAAAAACAGTCTGAACTATTTTAAAAACAGTCTGAACTATTTTAAAAACAGTCTGAACTATTTTAAAAACAGTATGAACTGTTTTTTTTTTTGCGTTTTCGGATTTTTGTTGATTTTAGATTTTTCTTGATTTTTTGGGATTTTTTTTAAAAAAAGTCGTGTTTTTTCGGGGTTTTGCCTCTTTTATTTATTTATTTATTTTTTCATATTTTTTCATTTTTTCATTTTTATTTTCTGGAATTTTTTCATTTTTTCTGATTTTTTACATTTTTATTGGTTATTTAGAGGAAATTGACCAATCCTTAATTAGTTTCAGAAATAATGGATCAATCTTTAATTAAATTTTATAACCGGACCAATCCTTAAATACTTTTGTTTTCATGGTCCAATTCTTAATTTTCTCTAATTAAAGTGTCGTCCAAACCATATTTTGGATTTTCATCCAAACGTTTAAATCTTACCTTCTTCAAAATCTGAAAGTTTCAATGGTTTGAGGATTTTTTAATTTGTTTTTGAATTTATAGATCAGATCTTTTTTCTTCTTTTTGTGGTTTGCAAGATGGAAGGACCGATAGTTTTTGTTTGTGTTTTCATTCAATCCGTGGGTTTTATTTAAGATGATTCAATTGATTTTTGTCCAAATTTTGAATTGACATCATGAGTGAACAAAAAACCCCCTTGCAAAAATAATTGAATTTAACTTTCTTTATTTAGTTTGTATATAGCAATATGGTTAATGGAAGCAACATGAGATTTGGTATTTTTCCTCAATGTTGTTTATTAATTTAGGAATTTAATAAATATTTGTTTAGATAAATGACGTCACTATTAATTTAAACAGATCTTAAACTTTGGGATTTATGAACGGTTAGGACTAAATAATGCGAAGAATAAAGTATTTTGCACGTATGAATAAGTTTTTCAAGTCTTATATATAGTACTCCTTAAGATGTTACTATCACCATATATACACGTACTAAGTACGAATACACCATGCATCTTATTAGCGCCTACGTAAAATCCTAGTAAATATTTGTTATCCAACGTAAAAAGGAAAGGTAAGCGAATTCTTTCTTCTTGGGTGATGATTTGCAATGGTTGAAGTCTATTATTACTTGCAACTTACCGGTTCTGAATAAATGAGAAAAGAGGGATGAGGCTAATTTTACTAACTACCGTATTTTCGCTCAAGGATTAGTTTCGAAAACTCAGCCCTATAGGTTAGAAAAAATAAACGTCTAACTTTACTTATTTGACAAATATTTCTTTCTTATAAGTAAACCAGACTCATGATCATTATCGATTTTGCAGAAAAGAAAGAGTATTGTTTTGATGGCAAATTCGGCCAAAGTTCAGATGAAATTCGACTTACAAAAGGCTCACCTATACTCGGAATATTACAGAGCGCTCTAGACAATATTTGAGGGTGAAAATGAGCTCGAGATGACTTTAAGCTCTAGACTCTAGAGATAATGTAAAGTGTAAACATGAGAAAATGAGTCCTAAAAAATTACAACATTTCTCCTTGAAACCTCTAACTAATTCTTATCACCTCTCATGGCACCGGATCATAGTACAACATGTGCTTTTAGAACGACCAAAAACTCAGTTTTAGAAGCATGAGCCAAAGGCACAAAAGAGACCCCCAGCAACAACCTCAAATATATAGGAATATACAAACTAGTATCAATTCAAAAAACTGCTCCCTGGGTACCATTGTTGGCACTATACGAAATTACGTGCAATTTTGACCAACAAATAAATCATATTTAACTTGTCGAAATCGAATTTTTCAAAACTTAATCACATAGTTTAAATGTTAAACTATATGAACAAATTTTAAAAATTTACATTTCATCAATTTAAGTATGAGATATCTGTCGATCAAAATTGCACGTAGATATATAGTGTCTTGATATTTTAAGATGAAGGGGGTAGTAAAAATACAAAGAAGGTAAATCTTCTATAATATATCATCTAAGAAGTACATCAATTGTACTTAATTGCTACATGAAACATTTGCACATCACAACAATATTTAAAATTATGGGCACCCTCACAATAAAAATAATAATTTGGCACCACATAAATTATAATTTCACCTAACATTAATTTTAATGCAAATTCGGTACCTACATTTATGGTTTGTGACTTCCGTCCTCAAACTAGAATTGATGATGATAAAGCCATAACTTTGGTCGGTCGCGTTAGACTTTTCAACAATAAAATAATGATAAATTAGCTGTAAGTAATGAACACTTCTTGGTCTTTATTATTGATCAGGTCATTACACTTGTTCGGATTGTTACACTTGCTCGGATTATTATTAACTTACTACAATTGCGCTCGATTTAACTATTCAAACTCTTATCTTGGTCGTTCTCCTTCTTCTTCGATGCTCGGCTCTTTCTCTGTTCGGTTTGTTTCTTAACTGGATAAGCTTTGACTAGTTTTTCTCTTTTCTCAACTTCTCTCTATATTTTTGAATAGATTTTTTCGGGGGCTTTCTAGGAGGGGTAGTTGGCTATTTATAGGCAACTAAGCCTTCTAGGATGTTGACAAATGTCTTCATCTCAGGGGGTTTTTCAGGTATGGGTCCCTAGTTAAGTGGGCTTGGGCTTTTGATAATCACAATCTTATTCTATGATGAAAAGGCATGTGATGACCCATTTAAGCGTTGGATACCCATTTATAAAGTGGATTGGTTATTACCCGAATAGAATATTCGGGTCCAATTTTTATGTCCTATCAAGTGCTCCCTGACTTCCTCGGCATGGTTTTCCATGTCGAGGGAGTCATGCTCGGTCTGTCGAGGATACTACTTCGGTCTTGTCGTTCCCAATGCTTCATCGAGAAACGCAATAGAATCATGACGGTTCCCAGGGGGGCCCATTTGTAGTTACCCATCCTAATATCTTTCTTCGAGGAAAAACTCCTATAAAGGGGGTGCGCCCCCTCCATAATCATGCATTTTACTACTACTGTGCTTGTGACGTAATGGCTTCCTCTGGTTCTACTGGTGAGAGCTCTTTTAACTATATTTCTTATTTAGAAACTGAGGTCACGAAATCTCTCACCGCCAATAAGAAACTCGTGGCCAAGGTTTCAAACTACAAGAAAAGGTTGTCTGACATGGATTCTGCTCATCATGTGACGATGGTCGATCGGGATTGGGCCTTCGAGCGTATAAAGAGGCTCGAGGTTTGTCTGGCTAAGCAGAAGGCAGCGAAAAGGGCCTATAAGCTTGCCTTCAAAGAGTTGCATGCTCGGTCTAAACCGAGTTCGGATGAAGATGAAGAAGGCTCTTCCTCGAAATAATTAGTCTTTTGTGATTTCTATTGTAATTTCTTTCGAACGGGGAGTTTTCTCCTTAGTTGTAATCGAAGTTTTTGAAATTAATAAAATATTTCCCGATCCTTGTTCTTGTCTGTTTATCTTCTTGATACCCTATGGGATGACTTAATTGGACTTGTACTGCTGTAGTTAGCCATAAATGCTCTAGGGAAGTTCAAGAGGTTGTCTTTCTTCGAGATGACCTTTGATCTATCTCTTATTTCTGTCTATAAAAGGTGATCGTCCCTGTATTCTTGTTGCAACTCATTCTTTATTATCGTACAAATGGCTTCTCCTCGTGAAGATAGTGGTGACAATCTTCCTGAATACGTTGCCCATCTCGAGGAGGAGGTTAGGAAGGCTCGTATCCTCGAAAAGAGGGTTGCCTTTTTAACCATGGAGGCTCGCCGAGCTGAAGAGATGGACGAGCGCTTGGAGGCCATGGAGCGTGAATATCAGAAGTCTCTGATCGACAATATTTGGGCTCATGCTCGGATCAAAGAGCTTGAGGCTTCTAGAAATAGGCACATTGCTTCCAAGAGGGCTTACAAACTGGCCCTTAAGGAAGTGTATGCTCGGTTGAAGGGGAAGCCGAATGACAAAGCAGGCCCTTCTATGAAATGATTTTATTATTTTTATTGTATTTCCTTTATGCTGACTGCCTCTTTTGTAATAAAGTATCAATCAATCAATAAATATTACTTTCCCAACGCAATTTATTTGACTGCGCGTGCTCGTGGCTTTATTAATGCTTTTTCTTGGGCCTGGTGTTTGACCTTATCCACTGGATCTTCTTAATCTCTATATCTAGGGACCACTGAGGTTTCTTGAGCCCTGTGCACAAAAATCTTATTCACCAGAGTTTTCTTGAGATCTGTGCAAAAAATCTTAGATATTTATTTGAACTGCTGCCTTTCCCCAAAATGACGCGTGTTTTGCTGCCATTATTACTTACCCCCTTTAAATATTGGCAAGAACCCAAGCGTTTTTTGAACAAGAGTGGCTTTTAATTACCCACGCTTTTTCAGAGCCTTTTGGGAATCCAAACGTTTTTTCTTGAACAGACACATCTTTTAATTGCCATCGCTTCTTAGAACCCATTGGCGAATGGTTGCGACTCTCGATACCAGCCCTCATCTAATTGATCTATAAATACCTGCTTAAAGCATGGTTATATTCACAACCCTTATCATATTATCTTCCCCTATATACGAATCTTCATCTTATAATTTCCTTAAGATGTCTGGTCCTTTCACCCAATCAGCGTTAGCTTTGCAAGTGGGGGCTTTTGAAGCCTCCTATGGCCATGTACAAAGGCTGTTGAAGGATGCCGAGGAGGAGTTAAAGGTGATGCGTTATCACCATACCGAGATGGTTCGGGAATTAACTTGGCTAAGATCCGAACTAGATTATTGCCGACGTGCTCGTCAGGCTCTAGTTGAAGAGAATGAGGTGCTAAGGGGGAATTCGGCACTTCGAGACAGGGATGTCTCTGCCGGGCCCTCTCATCGATACCGATCGACCTCCCCCTAACCTCCATTTTCCTTTTTTTTTTCTTTTGATTTGCTTCAATTTTCTTCATTTCTTCCTCTTCCTCTTTTTTGCACTCTTCTTCTTTTCTGTTTTTTGTTTCTTTGACTTCTTTTTTATTTGTCTGTTTCCTTCATTTCTTCCTCCTCCATTTTCTTTTCACTATCTCTTTTTTTTTTATCTCTCTCTCTTGCTTCTTTTTATATCCTTCTTATGCATCCTTTTTTTATTATTTTTTATCGTGTTCCTTTTACTTTCTTTATCCTCTTCTTTCTCACCACTACGACGTAACAATCAATCCTGTGATCCTAAGGATTTTGTGTTACTTCTAGGATTTTTGTCATTTTTCTTTTTGACTCTTCTTTCTTTTCACTTCTTTTTTATGTTCCTCCTCTTCGATTCTTTCTCCCCTTTTTGTTTTCTTTTTATGTTTCTTTCCTTCGTCTCCTGCTGTTCGCCTGATCCGCTGATGTTGTCGATCTTTTTTGGCCATGTTGTCTACTCATTTGGCTCCACCACTCAACACACAATGTAGTAGATTTTCTTTTGATGTAATCCTTGGATGTAATAGACCTCAATGTAATAGATTGTCTTTTGATGTAATGAACAATGATGTATTCCATCTTTATTAATGAGAATTACTTTTGCCCCTTTATTTTGGCACTTCTTTTTATGTTGTACTTGTGGTTTGTCGTTTTTTCGAACTCCAGATCTTTGAATATCTTTTCTATTTTCTGATGTACTTGTGATATCAGATGTATGTGGGTGTACTGTCGACCATAGGTGCACCCTCCCAAGCATGTCAGGAAATACGCATGCTCCCAAGTATGTCAGGAAATACCATACTACATTTTCTCTATAAATACCCCTATTTTTTTCTTTAGTAGTTATCATTTCTCCTTTTACTTTTATTGTTTGCTCTTCCCTCCTCCCCTACTTTCTCTTGTACTATAGCAATTTCCCAGAATGTCTGAACCTGTGGGGAGATATCATGCTCAGATGAAGGGTTTGGATGCGGAGGTATCTCGCGTCCGACGTCGGATGGCAAGGCTTGAGAAAGAGTACGGCGTTTTGGCCTTGAGCTTGTTCGGATCTCATCCCGAAGAGACGGTGAAGTGGACCGAGATTTCGGCCTTGAGTCGTCAACTCGATCACTTGTTGTTACAAAGAAATCATCTAGCCAACTCCTGGTATGATGCCGAGGAAATTTGGGACCATGCTCAAGACGAGTTCGATAACTCCCCTCAAGGCCTGGCTAATATGATGGTTAGGAATGCTCGGCTGGGGGAGCGCATCATGGTTCTTACTAGGGAGAAATCCGAACTCTCTGCGGAGAACGAAAATTTGATTGCCATGAATGATTCCTACCAAGCTCGGTTGAACTGCTCTGCTCGTTTTGCTTTCTCTCGGTCTGATAGTTCGGTTTTTCCACCCATTGGTCCTTAGTTAGATTGGGCTGGTTTTCTGATGTATTTCCTGTTTTGGAACTTGTATCTTTTTCTCTTTTTTTTTGTATTTGAATCAGATGTATCTGTTCGTATCTCGTGCTTTTGTTCTGTGTCGCGCTTTGTGTCCTTTGACTCTCTATAAATGCTCCCTATTGCTAGTTCTTCATTATCCAATCTTCTTTTCTCTCTCTTGTTGATAATTTTTGTTTCCTCTAACTTGCTTTTGTTTTGAGATGGCTCCCATTACTAAATCTGTCTCCAAAAAGAAAGCCCTTCTGGAAGAGGAGCCTACTTTCTTCCTAAATCTGTCCCCCTGGTTTTGGGGAGGAGGATTTGACTCCTCTTCAGCTAAAAGAGATTGAGATGTCATGGCTGAAGCATGATCTCAAGTGTGCTTAGACTAAATCGAGGAGGTTTAAACAATATTGGGATGCGGAGGGTATTGCTCGTTTCAAAGCCGAGCAGAAATGCAAGTCTCAGTCTTACTCCTTGCAGCAGGCCGAGATGGCGATTGCTCGTTTGATTAGGGAGAGAGAGTGTCTGGAGGAGCTCTTGGCGAAGAAGGATGCCGATATGGGGGGTAGTTCTAAGAAGTAGGACGGTGTATTTTCTTGTAAAAATTCTCTTTGGTTGTATTTTTGTGTTTTTCCCCTTGTGGATGAATAAAACTTTTGCTTTACACTCGATTCTGTCTATTCTGTTTTATTTCTTGTTCACTTTGCCTTTATGTCTAGCATATGTTGTTTCAGTACACACCGAGCAATGTGCCCGGTTATCCCCCCGGAGAGCGTTGTTAGAAACGGTTAATGCCGTCAAGCTAGAAACGGTCTCCGTCAACCTTGTTCGGTGTGTCCTTTCGGTAAGGAATGGTTGGGCGTCGAGGATCTTAATCGGGGATATTATTGGTAGCGTATGCTGGAAGCTTTTCGTGGTAGAGTCCACTGGCCGTTTATTTAGGTGTAATGATGTGAATTGCCTTGGGTAGTGGGATATGCGCTGACGTGCCAAAATCTGGAGCGTTTATAAGTTAAAAATAGCAGCGGTTGTTGACTTATCTATGGTTGGAAAAAAGGTAAACCTCTGTCACACGAAAAGGTGGTTATTATTTTATTCTTTTTGTGACTCCACTCCTTTTTTACTGTGCCAAGCAATCCCTTTTGTTTTGATCACATAATTTGCTGAAGAAAATATCTGTCTCTCTCTAAAGTATACTCTTCCCGCCAAAAAGGAAAAATGTGATGCCGCTCCATCTAGGGTTTCGTTGTATTGTCGATATATCTGCTGCTGTTCGAACGTATCCACTCAGAATGACAACTGTAAGTGCTTTGTTATTATTATGTTCCTTTTGTTTTAGGACTGGTATTTGATTTGTTGTTGTGGTCGTAGATATGGCGTTGGTAACATGTCGTGGTTGTCTATATATGTCTGACGATATTTAGTTATGTACTGGATTTATACTGATTAGGAAGGGAGTAAAACGTAGGGTTTCTGGTTAATTGTAGCAGGGGGGGTTTGTTATGTTGATGTTGTTGTGGGTTGTGTGTTAGTATATTGATGGATTTTTGTTGATGTTTGGATAGGAAATTTTGACCCAATGCCTGGCCCAAGTGGGCCCATTTGTGGAAAAGGATTTTAAGAAGCTTGCCGGAATACCCGACAACATACATGTTCGGCTTCCGATATCGGACAACGAGGTGTTGGGGTTTGTTCCCGCCGGCGAGGTAGCTGTACTTTCCTCGGCATTCTTTACTGGGGGTTTAAGACTTCCTTTCAGCAAGTGGGTGGCTTCGTTCTTTGAGGCCGTTCAGATTGCTCCGGCCCAACTGGCCCTGAATGGTTACCGTACCCTAAACGGTATTCAAAGGCTATCGGAGTTGGCCGGAATTCTGATCGAACTAAAGGATGTGTTCGGGATCTATACTTTGAGTTTTGAGCGCCGTAGCTCGTATCTGAAGACCATGCGTGCCTTCTGTCGGCTTGTTTTTGGTCTGCCGGATACCAACAAGGGGGAGAACCTTGGTGTTGTGATCGTTTCCGGTAATTGGGGTTGTGTTGGACACCAAATTCCCGGACCTGCTACCAAGGCTCCCATGATTCTAGACCTCGGTGCTCCCAATGTCGAGGCTCTCTTGGCTCTTTGGAAATGGTGGGGGCCTGGATCAATGAAGGATCCTGCTAGTCGTACTGCTCCCGTGCTGCTCGGATACCCAGCGGGGCCAGTGACAAAGGGGAATCCTGTGCCCGAGATCCCTAAAGAGTCCGAGGAGGAATTCTTAAAAGTGGTCCGAGCTCGAAGTGCTGCTCGGGTAGGGAAAAAGACCATTCGCTCGAAGCGTCGTGGACCTGACCCCGTCATTGGAACAACGAAGAGAGCTAGGGGGACCGAGACATCGGTCACCGAGGGGGCTGCTTCCCAAGGGGATATCCCCGAGGATGCCCCTGCGCCTGGTGAGGTATGTGTATATGTATATTGATTCTCTTGTCTTTTGATTGTTGTGTTGTTCTCTAGTTCTTTGCTTCATTGGTTATCTTGTTTCAGCTACTGACTTCTCCATTGGTTACCCTCGCTCTTGCCCGGTCTATGGGTATTATTGTGTTTCAGGGGTCGATGGATAACATATTCGGACATCTCAACCTCATGGTGAACATGGACAAGAGTACAATGACTCTGCCTGCGATCTCGCCTATCCGTACTAAGGAGATGATGGACCCGCTTGTTGTCTCGCCCACCCGTATTGAGGGTGTGAGCGAGCACATGGCCCCTGAGACTGGCCCTTCGGAGAAGGAGGTGGAAGTGGAAGTTGACAAAGAGACTGCCGTGGATGTTGGGAGGGGTGGTGAAGATGGGGTTGCCGAGGAATCGGAGGAAGGGTTGGAGGACAGGGTTGCAATGACCCGCTATATTGACCGATGTGGGGGTGAGCTGTTGAAGCAACCCCGAGCCTTGAAGATGGGGTACATTGCTCTTAAACCCCTCGCTTTCAAAGATGCAGAAACAATATTTGCTCGGCCTACAATGTCGGTTATAGAGCAGGCCAACGCTGATGCGCTGCGGGTATGTTGGGCGCGTATTTTGTATTATGTCATGCTGCTCATATTTTGGCCGGAATCTGATGTTTTGGAATACAGGTTGTCTTGAGTACCGTGGCGCTGAGGGATCAGATGGCAGCGCTTGGGGCTGAGAAAGAAAAGCTGGTGGCCGAGAAAGAGAAACTCGTCGCCGATAATAAAATCCTGGGCGATAATTACGATGAGCTGTCGGCGGAGTTCATGCGCCTGACCGAGGATGTCGGTAAGTTGGAGGATGAAAAAGAGAGTATGGTCGATAAGTACGACCAACTAGAGGCTGAGAATCTGCTCCTGGCCGAGGATGTTGAAGCCGAAAAGGCTGAGGTGACCGCTCTAAAAGCGGCGCACGCGGAGGAGCGAACAAAGTTCGCAATGATGGCTAATTTTGCCGTCTATTGCGCTCATGTGCGCGCGCTTAATTTCGTGAAGGTTCCTTTGGCGGATCGAGCGTGGTCGGAATTGGTGTACCCCTGTCCTCATGGTGCACCTCCTAAGCCTCAGGATTGGGCCAACCTCCGAGACGAGGAGCTCCCACGGCTGCCGGGACACACTACTTCGACGGCGCTGCGTCCCCATTCCGGGTCGGCTCCAACGACTCCTCGGTCTGCTCCTACCGTCACTCCCCCACCCGCATCCCCTCAGGTGGAGCCTTGACCATTTTCTTGTAATATTTTCTCTGTATCTTATTGTAAAGTCTTTTGGTACCCGAATTGTGGGTCTCTTTTGTATCTAGAAACATATTCTTTTGGGGAAGTGGTAATATAGGTGATGTTTTTTTTTTTTTTTTGTTTGGCTTTTCCGAGTTAATTTCCCCTTTTCTAGGGTCATCATATTTTGAAGAATGTGAAAATAAAATATTGTCAGGTACCCTATAACCCTCTGGCCATGGTGGTCTGAACCTCGCCTAGTCGTAGCGGAGGTAACGTTATAGATGGCCTTGAGAGATCTAAGGCTTTCCTAACTACTGAACTGAATTCTGCCCGTCATAAAATCGATGATCTGAATGTTCATATTTCAAACATGTTGATTCGGTTACATGACTTGGGAGAGAAATTCAGCAAAAAGACCGCATATTATAAGGCGAACAAAGGTAAGGCGAAAGAACTTCTTGGTGTACTTCGGCGCTCTCGTGATGAAGCCCGAGGCCGTGTGACGAGCTTGAACTTAGTCCTAGGTGCCGTTTTCGAGGATGCGGACCTACTGCTATCCTTTGTCAAAGCGTATTGGGCCCGAGCTCGCGCTCTAGAGGTGCTTGAGCATGTAAAAGGGATGAGTGGTGTTGCCCGGGCAGAACGCATGGTTGATGCGACGGCCGGGGTAACTGAGACCACGACTGCCTTGAACCGAGTCGATGCGGTCGTTCGTGAGCGCTTGGGGACTCAAATTGTTTCATTGCGAGATATTCATTTCGCTGATGTAGTAGAGACCTCAGCGTCCGTTGAGGGGCTATCGGATTAATAATTGAGTTGTTTGTTTTGTCGTATTATTTGTAGCTTTTTTTTTTTTTTTTTTTTTTTTTTTTTTTGTGAGTATTCATCTCTTCCTTTCTTCCCATTTTTTTTTAGGCACATGCTACTACGTCGCACCAGGCTGGCTCTCCAAGCCTAGTTAGTCCGGGGCCAGGACCTACTTGTGCCGCCCGAGACGAGGTCCCATCTGGTGTGGCTAGTGATGAGCATGCCAAGGTTCCTTATATCTTTTTATTGGGTAAAAATGTCGAGTTGCTCAATCTGTGTGGCCGACTTAGGACCAAGTTGAAAACTCAGGCGTCTTCTTTTCGTGAGTACGCTCGGCGTTCCGAGCATGTTGTTAAGGTTTAGGAGCGTCGTTTAGATCGATATTGGCGGGTAAAGGAAAAATACTTCGGTAAACTAAAGTCGTTGGTAACCCAAGCGAACATGCTGGTGAAGTATTTCCGTTTGTCCCGATCCAGATACGATGCCTCTGCAGCTATGATCGAAGCTCGCAAGCTTCCTTTCGACGATGCTCGGATGCTCACGAGGTCGCTAAAGGAGCCGAATTCTCTGCACGGCTTAAGACGCTGACATGCGTTGGCGCACATACGACCAACTTTGATGCCCTTATTTCTGAGGAGCGTTTTGATGGCGAGGAAACTGATGGGGATACGTCGACGGATGACGAAGAAGTGTCACTCGGTCAGTTACCGTCGTGTTCCTCATGTAGTAGCTCTTAAATAAATTTCTTTATTTGTTGGTTGTACCCTGTTGCCTCCGTAACGCGGGCGAGGACTATTTGCTTTATTTCTTTACTCCTGTGTTCGGATCTTCTCATTGTTGTACGGATATTTCATTGATTGGATTGATTTTCCTTTGCTGATTTCTTCGTTTGGCATGGTGTTGCCTCCATAATGTGGGCCTTTATTATCTGCTTCATTTCATTATACGTGTATTGGACATTCCCGTTGCTGCTATTTCATCGTTTTGATTGATTTCTTTTCATTGTTTTCGCCATTTGGTAATTTATCGTCCCCGTAATGTGGGCCTGAATTATTCTCCTCATTGTTGTATTGCTTTTCATCCTTGCTCATTGGGTCAACGGGTACCTGCATATACATAAGTATTCCTAGGCATTCTTTTAGACATGCCACGTTGGGAATTTCATAGTATTCCTAGGCGTTTCGGCTATGTTGGGAATTTCATAGTATTCCTAGGCACTTCAGCCATGTTGGGAATTTCATAGTATTCCTAAGCACTTCGGCCATGTTAGGAATTTCACAGTATTCCTAGGCACTTCGGCCATGTTGGGAATTTCACAGTATTCCTAGGCACTTCGGCCATGTTGGGAATTTCATAGTATTCCTAGGCACTTCGGCCATGTTGGGAATTTCATAGTATTCCTAGGCGTATTTTTTCACGCCATGTTGGGAATTTCATAGTATTCCTAGGCACTTCGGCTATGTTGGGAATTTCATAGTATTCCTAGGCGTATTTTTTCACGCCATGTTGGGAATTTCATAGTATTCCTAGGCACTTCGGCCATGTTGGGAATTTCATAGTATTCCTAGGCGTATTTTTTCATGCCATGTTGGGAATTTCATAGTATTCCTAGGCACTTCGGCCATGTTGGGAATTTCATAGTATTCCTAGGCATATTTTTTCACGCCATGTTGGGAATTTCATAGTATTCCTAGGCACTTCGGCCATGTTGGGAATTTCATAGTATTCCTAGGCGTATTTTTTCACGCCATGTTGGGAATTTCATAGTATTCCTAGGCACTTCGGCCATGTTGGGAATTTCATTTGCATTGGTTAGACAGCATGATATGATACTTTATTTATTCAAAAGTCAATGACATTAGATTAGAGAGATAAGGCGGCACCTGTATTTGTACTGACGGTCTGGCTTATATGTAGTACTTCTTTAGGTTAGCCACGTTCCAAGAATTTTTATCCCCTCTGCTATTTTTGAACAGAAAGCTTTTGAGTTTGTAGGTAACTGGGCTTGTTCTTTTGACGATCTCGTATGGTCCCTCCCAGGTGGGGCTCAATTTACCATGTATTTCATTTCGCGTATATACCGTTACTCGTCGCAGCACCAATTCTCCGACCATGAACTCCTTGGTCCCTTTCACCCTCTTGTCATATGCTTGTTTGACGCCTTGTTGATACTTCGCGAGTGTAAGCGCTGCTATCTCTCGTTTCTCATCTATCATGTCAAGTTCTTCTCTCATTCTTTGTTCATTGTTTCCCTGCTCGACTAAAGTCGTCCGGAGCGTGGGTAGCCCAATTTCTGTTGGTATGATGGCCTCAACACCGTATGCTAAGCTAAATGGGGTTTCCTTGGTGCCCGTCTTCGGCGTAGTTCGGCACGACCATAAGACGTTGAGTAGCCGCTCGGGCCATCTCCCCTTTGCTTGCTCAAGGGTTGTCTTGATGCCGTCTAGTATTGTTCGGTTTGACACTTCGGCTTGCCCGTTTCCTTGTGGGTATGTCGGCGTCGAATAGAACTTTCGGATTCCTAGTTCCTCGTACCACAGTTGTAATTGTGCATCTTTGAACTGGGTTCCGTTGTCGGCGACAATAGCGTATGGTATTCCGAACCTGGTTATGATGTATTCCCAGATGAATTGTTTGACGTTGCTGGCTTTGATTTCTCGGAGGGGCTTAGCTTCAACCCATTTGGTGAAATAATCCGTCGCGACGATCAGATATTCCACGCTCCCCGGGGCCTTTGGGAGTTTTCCGACCAGATCTATTGCCCATTGTGCAAACGGCCATGGAGCCGATACGGGGACCATTAGAGACGAGGGGAGTCGTGGTATTTTGGCAAATCGTTGGCACTTATCACAACGTTGGACATATACATCCGCATCTCGCTTGATATAGGGCCACCAATACCCTTGGGTAACTGCCTTGTTTCCAAGGGATCGCCCTTTGATGTGTTCTCCGCAGGATCCTTCGTGGATTTCCTCCAGGACCGGCAATTGTAGCTCGGGAGGCACGCACAGTAGGTGGGGTCCCCGGTAACTGGATTTGTACAGTTTGTCGTCCTCGGAGAGCCAGAACCGTGGAGCTTTTCTCGTAATTTTCAGCGCTTTTATCTTGTCGGCCGGGAGCGTTCCACTTCGCAGATAATGAGTCATGTCATCCATCCAACCTAGTTCATACTGCACTGACATCACTCGGTCTATCCTTTTAATTATGCTCGGGGTCATCAGTAGTTCTACTGTGATCGACCGGGTATCGGTCAATGTTAAGGTCGAGGCTAGGGTGGCCAAGGCATCGACATATGCATTTTCGGTGCGATTGATCCTGACTAACTCGCACTGTTCGAAGGTGGCCATCAAGCTTTGGACTTTCTCTTGATAGAGGATCATCCTGTCATCTTTGGCTTGGTACTCGCCGAGGGCTTGATTGACAATGAGCATGGAGTCTGAACTCGCAACTAAGTGGGAGCATCCGAGGGACCGGGCGACGAGCATGCCATTTATCATGGCTTCGTATTCTGCCTCATTGTTGGTAGCTCGGAAGCCCAGTTTTATGCTTTTTTCGATGATTTCTCCCTCTCTAGACTTTAGGACGATCCCTGCTCCGGATCCGTCCTTGGTGGCTGATCCGTCGACATGTATCTGCCAGTGTGACTGTGGAGAGAGTGCCAATGGCTCGTCATAGCCTTCGGTAAACTCCGCGACGAAATCGGCCAAGACTTGTCCTTTTACGGCATGTCGGGGTATGAACTCGATATGAAATTGGGATAGTTCGACCCCCCAAACGGCAACTCGACCGCTTATGTCTGTTCGTCGAAGTGACTCTTTGATATGAAACTTCGTGTATACCCAGACCTGATGAGCTATAAAATAGTGTGGCAACTTCCTGGTTGCGACGACCAATGCCAGACACAACTTTTCCAAGGGTAGGTAACGTGTTTCGGCTTAGACCAGAGTTTTGCTGACGAAGTAGATCGGAAATTGTTCGCGACTCTCTTCTCTGAGGATGACTGCACTCACAGCTGTAGTGGAAACTGCTAAGTAGCATGCCAGAATATCTCCTTTGTTCGGCCTTACCAGCAGTGGCAGCGTCCTCAAGTACTCTTTGAGATTGTTGAATGAAGCCTCACATTCCGGGTCCCACACGAATTTTCTATCTTTCTTGAGTGATTCGAAAAACGGTCGTCCCTTATCTGCGGATCGACTGATGAACCTGCTCAAAGCGGCCATCATTCCCGTGAGCTCTTGTACCTGTTTCTTATTCTTGGGCGCTGCCAGGTTCTGTAGAGCTGTGATCTGGTCGGGATTTGCCTCTATTCCTCGTCGGCTGACCATGTGCCCCAGAAATTTTCCTTTGCTGATTCCGAAGGCACACTTGCTCGCATTGAGTTTCAATTTGTGCTCGCCCAGCGTACTGAAGACATCTCTGATATCTTGGAGGTGGGATGTAGCCTTTTCGCTTTTGACGACCATGTCGTCTATGTACACCTCCATCGTCTTCCCTATATGATCTCTACATACCCTCGTTATCATCCTTTGGTATGTTGCTCCCGCGTTGCGTAGGCCGAACGGCATTACCGTGTAGCAATAGTTTCCCAAAGGCGATATAAACGACGTCTTTTCTTGATCTTCACGGGCTAGGGGAATTTGGTGGTATCCTGAATATGCGTCGAGGAAGGTCATTCTTTCTGCTCCCGCAGTCGCGTCCACCAGTTGATCTATCCTCGAAAGGGGAAAGTGGTCCCTCGGACAGGCTTTGTTGAGATTGGTGAAGTCTATACAGACTCTCTCCTTTCCGTTCTTTTTTGGGACGACGACTGGATTGGATAACCATTTCGGATAGAAAACCTCCCTTATGGCTCCAGCCTCCAATAGCTTTTGTACTTCAGCGATTATAGCTGCTCTGTGCTGTACAGACACTTTTCTGCTCCTTTGAGCTATCAGCTTGTACTCGGCATTAACACTTAGGTGGTGGCATGCCGTTTCAGGGTCTAGGCCTGGCATGTCTTTGGGACTCCAGGCGAACTTATCAACGTTGCTGAAGAGGAATGCTTCCAACTCTTCGGATTCCCGTTTTGGAAGGTTATTCCCGAGGAGGAAGTAGTGCTCCTCGTCCATATCAGGGATATACACCTTCCTAAGTGTTTCTCCTACTTGTTCTTCAACAACCCTCTCGGTTTTAGATATTTGGTTGATCAGCTTCTTTGTGCTGGTGGGTTGTTCGACAACGATCAGCTGTTTTTATAGGGCTGCGGTAATGTCTTCACAGCGTCTTGAATCTTCTTGACATCCTCTGGCTGTCTCGATCTCTCCCCTGTCATTTGGGTATTTGACTTTTTGGTGGTAGGTCGAGGGTATGGCCCGCATGGCATGCAGCCAAGGTCGGCCCAAGATTGCGTTGTGGCCGGAGCTGTCGTTGACTACTAAGAACTCCACGGGAACTGAAACGGATCCAGTTGTGACGTTGAGGACGATCTTACCCAAAGGTTTAGTCGTCTCGGAGATGAACCCGATCAAGGTTACATCGGTAGGTTGGAGATCTTGTATTTTGAGTTCCATTTTGTCGAATAGCTCTCTGTACATGATGTCACAAGAGGCTCCTTGGTCGATAAGCACCCTGCTGACCGTGTCGAGGCCAATTTGAACACGGAGATTAATGGCGTCCCCATGGGGATAAATCACCCCTTCCTCGTCATGACCCGAGAAGGAAATGGGTGGATATCGTCGGGACGTGCATTGCCTTTTAGAGGTCGACGCTTGTGATGCCTTGGCTACCTGGCCAAAGTGCTCCAATTGCCGCTGTCGTGATCGTTCTCCACCTGTCCCCTGGGGTCGTGACATGTGAACGACGTTGATCGTTTTGCCCTGCCGGTTGTCGGCTCCCTCGATGGCCAGTTGTTTGCCTTTGTTCCCCGCGCCTTTGATGAACTTAGCTAGGTATCCCGCATCACCCCACAGGTTCATTTTCCATCGCAGGTGACGGCAATGCTCGGTGAGGTGGCCGTGATCCTCGTGATATGTGCAGAAAAGCTTGGAGTCTCTCATATTGGGGGGAGAATTAATCGGTTGTGGTCGGGAGTACCAACTTTCCCTGCATATATCTTTTAGGATATCATCAACGGACATGTTGAAAGTGTATCGTAGTTCGACCGGTCCGAAGTTATTTCGGCGTTCCCTCTCTTGGAACCGATCTTGTTGGAGCGGTTTGGGGGGCATTGGATAAGTGAGTTGGAGCGGTTTATGTTCGTTGATCGGGGTTGGGTATGCGATCTGGAGCGGTTTAGGCTCAGGTTCTCGTTGTCGCTCGTCCCTCATGTGGACCTCGGGACCTTTGTCCTTCCTGGTCGGTTTGAATGCTTCTTCATGGTTGTTCCTGGCTCTTTTGCGACCCACCTGTGCTTCCCGAACCGTTTCTCTTCTTGGTAGGGTTCGGTTGAGAAAACGAATTTCATCATTTTTATCGGTGAGGTGGGTGCAGTAGGCCAGCAGAGAATCCGCGGTCGGAAAGTCTTTGCCTATGAACTTCCTTCTCGCCCAATAGCCATTAGGGATGGAGTTGATAAAGTTCTGGATGGCTATATTATTGGCGTATTGTGGAATCTGGTTTGCTACGTCGATGAAGCGTATGCAATAGTCGTTGAGCCTCTCATTCGGCATCATCGTCATTTTCAGAAGGGTTTCGATGCTAACCTTCTTTTTCCTATGGGCGGCGTATCGTGTGGAGTACGCTCTGAGCAGCTCTGCCCAGTCTCTTATGGAGCCCCCTGGTAAGTTGTGATACCACGACGAAGCCTCTTGGCCCAAACTGTTTTTGAAAAATTTGCACATGAGTGCCTGGTCATCACTCCACAATTCCATCTTCGTCTTGTAGTGCCTTAGATGGTCGATAGGACAACTCCTTCCATCATAAAGCCTGAACTCAGGGATGACGAACCCCGCCGGATTGCGATATCTCGTGATCTGTTCGGCGCATGGGTTTCTTGGCATACGTTCCATGCTTGTTGGAACGCGTCATCCGAGGCTTGGTAGGGGGGGTATCCCCGCTGATGTGGTGGTGGTCCATAACTTTCCCCGATCATGTGTTCGGGATATCTACCGTCCTTCGTGTAGGTATCGAGGACACGTTCCCTATGCGTGTTTGGGTGGACGACTATCGGAGGGATCATCTCTGGGACATTGCCCCCTTGATGGGGCACTCTTGTATTGGTTCGTCGCCCTGCTGCTTCCAGGGCGTCCCTGTAAGCTGAATCTTCCGCTTCACGGCATAGGTCTTTGTCTGTATTGGCGAGCTAGGTAATTGGCAATGCGATGCCGGCAGCTGTCATGGCCGTCATGCATGCCGCCAGTTGAGCTTGCAGCTGGGCGTAGTTCCTTTCATCGGCTGATGGAACAACGTGTTGTACTTCCACCGTGGATGGTGTAATTATCCTCGGCGGATGAGTCGGTGGTCGGGACAACTGTTCAAGTACATGACCCCCGGGCATACCATATCGGTGATCTTCGTTCGTTTGTAAACGAGCGCCGGAGTTGACCGAGGCTGTTGGCAAATGGACTCTTGAGCTCGGCCCTGCTTGGGATCCGGGTTGGCGTCTTCGTGCGCGCCTTAATACGGGCATGACTTGTTCGTCATCCGAGGACGAGGAGGGTTCGTCAACAATCCCTTCAAGTTGCTGGGGTGGTTCTTGGTTGACATAGGAGGTTGTTGGTTGATTTCCGGGCTGGATAGCGTCATATCTATCACGGATTTCGAGTAGATCGTCGAGGTCTTGTTGGCTGAATTGCGCGTTTTGGTTATTGGTTTCGACTATCTCGGGATGGGTTTCTTCTACATTGGTCACCATTGTCGCTCGTCTGGTAGAGTATTGGTATTCGAATTCTAAACTAGTTGGGGACTAGATGATTCCCGGAGACGGCGCCATTTGATAAAGCCATAACTTTGGTCGGTCGCGTTAGACTTTTCAACAATAAAATAATGATAAATTAGCTGTAAGTAATGAACACTTCTTGGTCTTTATTATTGATCAGGTCATTACACTTGTTCGGATTGTTACACTTGCTCGGATTATTATTAACTTACTACAATTGCGCTCGATTTAACTACTCAAACTCTTATCTTGGTCGTTCTCCTTCTTCTTCGATGCTCGGCTCCTTCTCTGTTCGGTTTGTTTCTTAACTGGATAAGCTTTGACTAGTTTTTCTCTTTTCTCAACTTCTCTCTATATTTTTGAATAGATTTTTTCGGGGGCTTTCTAGGAGGGGTAGTTGGCTATTTATAGGCAACTAAGCCTTCTAGGATGTTGACAAATGTCTTCATCTCAGAGAGTTTTTCAGGTATGGGTCCCTAGTTAAGTGGCCTTGGGCTTTTGATAATCACAATCTTATTCTATGATGAAAAGGCATGTGATGACCCATTTAAGCGTTGGATACCCATTTATAAAGTGGATTGGTTATTACCCGGATAGAATATTCGGGTCCAATTTTTATGTCCTATCAGATGAGTTAAGAGGAATACAGTGACACATATATAGCTTGAGGAATTATTAATCAACAATAGCTTCATGGTGGTGTGGCCTGATCATCCTTTCCCCGAAACGCGTGCATAACGGAAGCATCTTGCATCGAGTTTGTGATAGTATATTAACTATACAAATTGGGCTCCTAAAAATAATTGGTTTTGAGATGCTGTAGGTCCTGCCCTCGTATAAACAAATGTTGATTACACAATTAGTACGTAAACAATAAGGAATGCATGCAGTTTAGCATATAATATCTCGGTTCCAAAATATTGAGACTATATGTATCTGCGTACCACTTTTACCGGCTAAATATCTCATCTTTAAATTATTAAAATATTAAATTTTAAAATTTGTTCGTAACATTTAAACTATTTGATTAACTTTTGAAAAATTCGATTTCGACATCTTCGATTTTTTATTTTTTTAGTAAATTAACGAGCTTATCATTAATTAAAATAACAAGCTTATACAACGATTTGCCACCGGAACAAGCTCCAAAAGGCTAAGGAAAACGAAAATACATAAACACGACCATTTTCAAATCCTTCCATCCGGTTAGTAAAAAGCAAACAAAAAAAACCCAAAAAAGCACAAATTACAAACAGAAGAAGTCCAGCTATCAAAATAAAAGGCCAAAAGCACTGAAATCTTGTCAATCGTGCCAATCGAGTCTTCGAAAGTGAAAATGTACGTCTATAGGTGTCGTGCCATCCAAAAACAAATTTGAGGGTTCAGAAGGGTTATAACACAGACTAGTACAAAAAAAATACAATCGGAGTGCCAGCACACAAATAACTCGATCTAATCATACCAATCAAAAGGAAGGATCCAAAAGAGAAATCCCGTACGTCAAAAGATTTTTTACAAAACCATGAATACATCAATCGGACAAAAATACAACATATGATTGCGATCTAGACATGCCCCGTCAATACTAATAAAATACAATCAAGACAAAATCATATTATAAAATAAAATACGTTTAAAAGGTGTAAAAAGTAAAACATAACTACCCAAAAATATTTGACACGTCTAAAGCCTTGCTCATATAGACCAGATCTACAAACAGAGTCATTCAAAGATAAAAAAAAGGTAACATAGCAGACCACATGTTTAGGGATGGCCGAAAGGTACCAAGATCAACCATCTCTGTCAGGCGTCGTAGTAATAAACAGGGTGTCAACACACTATTGAAACTCGATCTAAGCATGCCTATAGAGGCACGATGCTCAAAATACCAATCCAAGACCCGTAGTATAAGTTAATCAAACTATTTCTATCCTAGACCCCGAACGCCGAAAGGTCACACCGATCGGCACAATTTAGGTTCAAACAAATTTATAAAATGGTCATCAAGAGGATTAAAATAAAAAATAGGGATTGATGTTTAGAAAAGGATGGGGATGAGAACAGAGAGCGGGGTGAGTGTGGAAAGGAAATAGAAAAGGATAGGTGGGAGGTGAGGAAAGGGATGGAGGAAAAAGAAATAGATCGGAGAGGTGACGGATGAGGAAAAAAACCGGAGTGAAGGAAAGTGACGGAGAAGGGAATGAGATGGAGGAAGGAAAGTTGAAGTCGGTTACGGAGCCTAGGGCAGGGGAGGTGCCGCTGCCTCTTCCCCCACCTCATGCAATGAGTGACGACGACTGATTAAGCTGGGGGGTGGGGGTGGGGGGGAGTAGGGAAGGGGAAGAGAGAGAGCTATCTGTCCGATATAGAGTATATATCGATTTGAACAACTTAAATAAAAATTATTTGCCGGTTAAGATTAAACGTTGTTTCGTACAACACCAACAATTTGGGAAATGTACTATTTAGATAGCTTGAGACATGGCATGCATCGTAATATATATAATAAAAAATAATTGCAAATTAATATGATTGACTCAAAAAATATTCTTTTTTGGTATCAGTTGGGGTTATGATTGTAAATTAAAGTCTTTCCAAGTCTATATATTTTTGAACAATTGGGAAAATTAACTGAATCCGGAAAATTTTGTAAATTAACTGAATTATGAAAATTTTGTAAAAGTAACAGTTTCGTAGTCTAATTACTTTTCATAAAACTGCTCAAAACAACCTTTTACCTCTCATCTTACTTTGTTAAAAAATTGTAAAAAGAATATAATAAGAAATAATACTTTAAAATTTACTAATGAATACAAAGTTACATGATTTTGAATATGAACATTAGAATTGTTTTCAAAAGTGAAAAGACTCCTGGTATTAATAGCAAAAGTTGAAAATTCAACATTCATTTTTCATGGGTTAGGATATACGTCGGGCTCGGATTGAACTAGGATAGGGTAAAGCGGAAGCGGATCATTGAAAATGCATTCGACTGACTTTTCTAATAGTAGTGAAACCAAATTTTCTTCCCATGATAAGAAATTTTCACCATTGGCGCTAAGTTTATCAATGGTTTCGAGCTCGTATAGATCTGGTCTATATATATTGATGTCATTATAGGATGTGCGTTGCTATGGTATTGGAGCAGATTTTCTCAATTTGTTCCCTAAGGAATTAATTCTATACAAAATAAAATAAAATTGTATACAATATATATATACTAGAATGTGACCACAGAGAAATTAAAGACTTGTCCGATTATGAAGAATTTTGATGAAGAATTTATTTACTATCAAGATTAGAGTTAGGATATTTTATTGTTACCTATCCTAGTTACTAAGTATAGTATTTGAATAATTTGAGGTGCAATTGGAGTAGAACTTGTACAGTTGTACCTTCTTTTGCAGTGGAGAGCACAATTCAACTTAGTTGAGTCTTCATTTTATTGGTTGAATATTTGTGCTTTATTATTGTTGTAAACCTTGAATTGTGCTTTATTAGTTAAGTAGTCTTCATTGTTGTAAACCTAATTTTGATTGGTTTTGCTTTATTATTTAGTTTATCACATTTAGCCATTCAGGATGATTGCAAAAAAATATCGAAGATGATAAAAAAAAATATATATATATAAAAAAAAAGGATAACCATAAATTAAACTCTGCTGGAAATTAATAGTGGCTACTTCTGTTGATAATTATTTTGTGGAATATGATCTTTGATATAAATATGTACACATTCAATTCATATTACTATTCACATTATATCTATGTTGAGCTATGTGACTGACTTTTAAAAAACATAGTTTGATCAATTTGTTTCGAGTTATAGATAAGTATAAATTAATTTAGTTTTAAAGTGATCAATAAATATTCCGTATGAAAGTAGAGCATTTTTTTTTCCTCAAAATATAGTCTAAAAAATTTAGAATGTACATTATAGAAGGCTTAATACTAAATGTTGTCAATTAATAAATATTAGCAAATACCAAATTAAAATAAATAAGTCCCGTAGCTCAGTTGGTTAGAGCGTTGGTCTTATGAGCCGAAGGTCGCGGGTTCGAGCCCCGCCGGGACTATTTATTTATTTAGTCTTTTTTTTAAAAAAAAAAATTACTTTCTTTTTGCAAGAATTGCGAATTCGGTTTAAGACCTGGACTATTTATTCGTTTCCATGTCTACTTTCTTTTGCAAAAAGAGTTTGTTAGTCGCTGGAAACAGAAAGTCCAAAACAAGGCTACTTATAACTACTTCCCCGGCTCGGCATCATGTTTATAGAACTTTTGGTTTCGCCTAAACGACTAAGAATTTACAGTAGACGAGTATAACTTAGCAACTCCACATTTTCTTAGAGAAGATCGATTATACATTTGAAATTGGTAGTTTCAACCAGCTGATGAGGGTCGAGCCGAAATTCTTATTCATTCGGAAACTGAACTTATTCCAGAAACCACGATACATAAACTTATGATTACAAGTTCAAGAAAGAAAAACCACTAGAAGGATAACAAATTCGCAATGAAAATGATAAACAAAAACCGAATAAATATCAGTACGTAAACACTAAACATACTCTCTACTTGAGGGTTTAAGAAACCATCGGCATTTATATATTCTGCAATTAAAACGAGGAGTTGCTTAAAAGATGCTAGAGACCTAACAGTTCGGCCCCCTAATTAACCGGCGCCTACTAAAAAACAATCCTGTACAACACCTCATTTGTACCTAACCAAGACCTCCTATTGACAAGAATGCCATTGACATTAACAGCACACTGACTTAATTTTATATAAGTAGTCCATTGGTAGAACACCCCCAATATATCTTACCAATAAAAAAGAGGAATTCGATACGGCATTTTTTCTTACCAAGTTGATGGTTATCATTTTTTCAGCCTCTAGGCCTAACTTTTCTTGTACAATGCTAGGACTTTTTTTCTTTTCTTTTTATGTTTAGCATTCAAACTGAGGTGACTAATCATTAAAATTAAAACAAATTGCATTGTCACACTTACCACGTAAGTTTCATCTTATGTTACTAAGAGTGATGACAAAAAAGTCAAAAAGCTATTACAAAAAAATATAGAATCCGTTTTGGTTTGGTGGTGTTGCGTTGTTATCTCTATTTAAGCAAAAAGAATACCTAAAAGTGGCGCCAAAATGGATAGGGAGCAGAGAAAAAAGTGAAAAAAAAGGTTTTATAGATAGTTATGAGCTGGCTGGTAGTAATGGGTGGAAAATTTGGTATTCTTGTATTTTTTTCACCCTTTTAGATTCAATTTTTAAAAATTGAAGATATTATGTTATGTTTCTATCTTGATTTATTTGAGTAATGCATTTTGTATTGATCCATACACAAGTATGTTTTGGGAATACTGTATAAGAAAATTAGGACGGGCCTTACAGGTAAAGTTTAGGGAACCGACTGGCTTGGACGACGTTCGACTAAAATGAATACAGATGGCGCAAAAATTGGAAATCGGACCTGTAAATAAATTAATGTACATGTTATTGTCATTTTTGTTGAATAAAGTTAACAATGATGCAAAAAATTGAAACTCATACTTATGTGCCCGAATAATCAAGGTTGTCTCTATATAAAGTAATATGGACACAAGATTCGCAACTGTTTTTGGTATGATAGTAAAGTATATCCAATATAAAAAAACACAACATCAAATGCATAATCTTTATTGGCATTGCTTCATCATAGCTTTAATAAAAGAGAAAATCGGTGTTTTGATATAATTCGGTATGATCCGGTTACAGTTAGTATGGTCGTAAGTAGTTCGACGTCCAACATTCTACCCTTTGTCAATCTTTGCTATGGCATACAAGAAGAAAATTTCAGATAGATGAAAAGTCATGAAGTGAATCTAAACTTAGATGGTAGTTGGCTTCTTACCAAACTTATATGACAAATCATGAAGTGAATCCAAGCCAGAAACCCATACTCTATCAACATCCCACTCCACTCTCCATATCTTTTATATAATGTAGTATTGCACCAGCACTACACCAATCTCAAAAACAAAACAAAACAAAACAAAACAAAACAAAATCTTTCCATCATCTATTTAACTTATAAACACCTCTCTTTTCCCATGACTTCACAAGACTTCCAACTCCCACACCCTCATTTCTCATACTTTAACTACACTTTCCATCCCCATAGTCTCACACTCCTCATCCTTGTTTTCATCTTCGTCGCCCTATTCCTCATTGCTTTCCTATCTTGCTACTTTCACTCCCGTTTTTGCTACGGCCACTTCACAACTAACAACAATAGCAACAATATTGTCACCGCTTCTTCTTTGCACCCTCAGGCTTGCTCAGCAGGGCTTGACTATGATACCATTAGCAGTATACCAACGGTGATTCACTCAGTATTGTTGAATAAACTGAGTGGTTTGAATATAAACGGCGTTGAGGAAACGGAATGCTCCATTTGTTTGGACATGTTTGAAGATGAAGAGCTATTAAAGGTGTTGCAAAAGTGTAACCATGCTTACCACTCTGAATGTGTTAATAAGTGGTTCACCACTAGGTCTAGTTGTCCTCTTTGTAGAGATAGCCTTATTGTTCAGTTACCTCAAGGTGAAGTTGCAATTGCAATTGCTCAAGTGTAAAATTGGGAAGGGGTAAGAAAAAAGAGAAAATAATTGGTTTTTCTTTATTAAATGAGAACCTAAAGCTAATGATCACGAAATGATGGGAACCATATTTCATATCACGGGGGAACCATATTTCTTTATTAAATGAGAACCTAAAGGTAATGATCACCAAAGCTGATTTATTAAGATTTGAGGGGGGAAATTAGCTTTAATTCAGCTAAACAATTTACTCTCTTAACTCATTTCAAAATAAAAATAAAAATTACTCTCTTAACTCTACATGGTTATTTTCTTTTATGCTTTATGCTATTTGTATAGTCCGTATTTTTGGAAACAGCTCCAACACTTTCAGATATTGTGTAACCTTTGATACTAATCTACTTATTATAGTAGCGTTGTTAAGTGACATTTTTTTATATTTTACTATTTCGTAAGTCTATATAGATCGCGTATGGTATTTATAGAATTTAAGGCACTAATTCAAACTTGGAAACTAATCTTTCAAACTGCATTGCGACTAGTAAGTAAAAAAATAGCTGATTACCAAAAAAAAAAAAAGAGTAAAAAAGTAGCTTCTTAAAAATCACAGACTCGTAAGTGTTCGTTAAATGATACTTGAACAACTTTCCTGACAATATAAATGGATACTCTTGGTCTATTTTGTTACTAAGAATCGAAATCTTTTCATTGTAGAAATTCAGCAATGTGCTAAATATAATCTTGATTATATAAGAAAAATACAAAGAGATATATAGAGAGAAAGTGAATGAAGATTCTCAAGTAAAATGATTCATTAAAACTATCAAGTTTATTACAGTATATTATATAACTACCTGTTAGTTACATATTTACATAAGAGATTCTTGTAGTATCAAAGTAATAATCAGCGCAGTACTATGCAATTAGAAAGTAACAGAAAAACACATTTTATAATCCAACACTCCCATTCAAGAGGGAGAATGCAGATCAAGCATTCCCATCTTGGAACAAAGATGATCAAACTGAACAAACCCCAAAGATTTGGTGAAAATATCAGCTAGTTGCTCAGTAGTTCGTACATGAAAAGTCTTCACAATACCTTCATCAATCTTGTCTCTAATAAAGTGACAATTCACTTCAATATGTTTACTTCTTTCATGAAAAACTGGATTTGCAGCAAGAGCTAGAGCTGAGATACTATCAGAGAACAAAGAGGCTGGGAAAGAATGAGCAAAACCCAAATCTTTGAGTAAACTTAACAGAAAGACTACCTCACAAATAGCAGAACCCATTGCCCTATACTCTGATTCAGCTGAACTCCTTGATACAATAGCTTGATTCTTACTTTCCAGCTAATTAAGGAGTTACCTAAAAACCAAGAATAGCCTGTAACAGATCTTCTTGTGTCAATACAAGAAGCCCAATCAGCATCACAATATCCTTTCAAATGAATCTCGGAACTTCTAGGGGAAAAAAGACCCAAACCAGGAGCATTCTTCAAATATTGCAACACTCTTTTGGCAGCCTGGAGGTGAGAATCACATGGTTTGTCCATAAATTGAGACAAGCATTGAACACTATAGGCAATGTCAAGCCTAGTTAGTGTCAAATACAACATCTTACCAATTAAGCTCCTATACACTGTAGGATTAAGCAACACTTTATCTCCAGTTTTGCTAAGCTTAAGATTGGCAGGAAGCGGAAAAGTAACAGGCTTACACGCCAACATACCAGCATTTTCTAAGAGGTCCAAACAATATTTCCTTTGGTTCAAAGAAATCCCCTTAGAAGAATGAGCTACTTCAAGACCTAAGAAATTTTTTAGTTCACCTAGATCCTTGATACAAAATATATCATTAAGAAAAAATTTGACTTGTTGAATCAAGGTGAAATCATGCCAGCTAGGACTACATCATCAACATATACCAGTAGGGCCATAAAAGAATCCTTGCTTTGCATTGTAAAAAGAGAGTAATCAGACTTAGATTGCACAAAACCAAAATTTATAAGTGCAGAAGTAAGTTTGTGAAACCACTGGCGACTTGCTTGTTTCAAACCATACAATGACTTTAAAAGTTTACACACTTTGAACTCCCCCTGCTTGTCAAACCCTGATGGAATGTTCATATAAACATCTTCTTGCAGTTCACCATTCAAGAAGGAATTATTGACATCCAATTGTTGTAAAAACCAACCCTTAACAGAAGCCAAAGGTAATAAACACCTAATAGTTGTTATCTTGGCCACATGGGAAAATGTTTCAAAATAATCAAGGCCATCCATTTGTGTATAACCTTTAGCTACAAGACGTGTTTTATATCTTTCTAGAGTGCCATCAGCTCTATATTTCAATTTGAACACCCATTTGCAACCAATAGCTTCTTTACCAGGGGGTAAGGTAGTAATCTTCCATGTTTTATTAGCCTCTAAACAGCTATTTCTACTTTCATAGCAGCTACCCATTTAGAATCTTTCTTTGCTTGTGTATAAGATGTTGGTTCCACTAAAGTAGAGACAGAAAAAATATAATGTCTATAAGAAGGTGACAAATTATCATAAGATAGATAATTGGAGAGAGGATAAAGAGAAGAAGAAAGAGATAAGGAAGTATCTGTTAACATATAGCAATGAAAATCTCTCAAATGAGAAGGTACTTTTGCAGGTCTAGAAATTCTTCCAAGAGCTAAAGGATGAGATAAAATAGAAGTAGTAGTGGTTGTTGTTGTAGAAGAACTACTAGGATTAGAATGAGAAAGAGAATGAGGTGATGATAGGGGTTGTTGTATAAGAGGTAAATATGGTGGCTAATAATCCTCATCAAAAGGAAAAAAACTAGAAGGAGGAAACAAATGAGAGGATGAAGGTGCAATATCATTGTTAGAAGAAGTAGAATAAGGAAAAATATTTTCATGGAACACAACATCTCTGGAAACAAAGAACTTATTTGTTGCTCTGTCATAAACCCTATACCCTTTAGTACCAAAAGGATATCCCAAGAATACACAAGCAGTTGCCCTTTTGTCAAAATTCTTTCTATTATGTACTGAAGTACAAACATAACATAAACATCCAAACATTTTCAAATTAGTATGAGAAGGTTTGGTGTGAAAAATTACCTCGAAAGGAGAAGAATCATTAAGAACAGTGGTAGGGGTTCTATTTATAAGATAAGCTGCTGTTTGTACACAATAACCCCAAAAGCTCAATGGTAAGCTAGCTTGAAATCTTAGGGCTCTAGCCACATTCAACAAGTGTTGTTGTTTTCTTTCAACAACACCATTTTGTTGTGGTGTATCAACACATGAAGTTTGATGAATTACACCATTATCATTATAAAATTTTGTCATAACAAACTCAGGCCCATTGTCACTTTGGAAACACTTAATCTTGTTACCAAACCGAGTTAAAACAAGCTGATAGAAAGAGGCAATTATACTTGAAGTTTCAGATTTATTCTTCATCAAATATACCCAAGTACATCTGCTAAAATCATCAACTATGGTCACAAAATAACAGAAACCACCAAGAGCATCAACAGAAAAGGGTCCCCAAATATCCAAATGAACTTTATCAAAAACTCTACTACTCTTTATTGAACTAAGAGGAAAAGAACACATATGTTGCTTTGCCAAAGGACATACAGAACAAGGCAAACTAGATTCTTGAAAAGAACAAGACAACTCTCTTGATATTCCCTTTAAGCTGTTGTATGAAGGATGACCAAAACATTTGTGCCACAACTCTGAGTTAAGTGATTGCTCAGAACCTGCAACTTTATTGAGAAAACCAGCAAAATTCTTCCACTCAAAATGATTAAAACCTTGAGATTCTTTAGCAATACCAATCATCTTCCCTGAGCAGATGGCATGTATCACACACTTAGTAGGATAGAAGAACATATCACATGGATTAGTAAGTGTAAGTTGTGAGACTGAGATCAGATTTACATGAAATTCTGACACACATAAGACATTCTTGAGTACTAATTCTAGGCTTAAAACAATATCCCCTACATAAGTGACTATAGTTTTCTGACCATTTGGCAATGAGACTTCAGAAACAATCCTTCTAGGTGAAGAAGTATAATACTGTGGAGAGATTACTATATGATTTGTTGCTCCTGAATCGAGTATCTAAGTAGTTATACTATTCATGGTTGTATTAGTGTGAGCAGAATAAACAAGAGTAGATATACCTGACTTTGAACTAGTAGTAATCACATGAGCTGAGGGATGAGAACCCAATAAGCTTGGTTCATTATTCTCAGAATTCACAGTGTGATGTTGCATTTGTTGTTGAATAGCAGCCAACAAGTGATGATATTGTGACTGTGTCATTGGTTGCTCTATGCTAGAACTAGAACCAGAACTACTTTCTGCTGAAACCTGATGAGCTTGAGACCTATTTATGCTACTTTGAGCATGAAGTCTATGTACAGGTGGAAAACCATGTAGCTTGTAACATTTCTCACTTACATGATTATCCCATCCACAATAGGTACAAGCTTGTTTACCCCTTTTTGAAGACCCATGAAAACCTTTAGGAGCTAACTTTGGAGCATTCTGAGAGAACCTTGTCATACCATTTTCTCCACCATAAACATTCATATTATAAGGTGACTTATGAGTATTATACATTGCCATAATTTCTGGAGATACTGAATTATTTTGGCTAACATTTCTTTGGCTCTCTTCTTGTACCAACATGTAATGTATCTTATTCAAGTTTAGTAAATGATCAATCATCAGTATTTGCCCTCTCACGGATGTATATTTATCATTAAGACCCATTACAGATTTCATTGCTATGAACTGATTATTAATACCTTCTAATTTCTCCATAGCTTTACATGTGCAAAGTGCCATGACCCCACAAGTACACACTGGTATTGGACTAAACTGGTGCAAATTATTCCAACAAGTCTCTAATTGCGTGAAATATTCTGTCACACTTTGATTCCTTTGGTTCAGCATAAACAAATCTCTCTGCAACTCATAAATTTTTGGACCATTGGCTTGAGAAAATATTTATTTCAAAACCCTCCACATTACACTAGCAGTTGGCAAATATAGAATACTAGCCCCAATTTCTTTCACCATTGAATTTAACAACCATGACTGCACCATCAAATTGCATCTTACTCAGCTTTGATGATTAATATCATTCACATTAGGCTGTATTAGGGTTCCATCAATAAAACCTATCTTATTTTTGGAGCCTATAGCCATGTACATAGATCTACCCCAAGAATGGTAATTGTCACCATTTAGAAGAGGTGATACCATTATAGAACTAGGGCTATCCCCTGCACTAAGATAATATGGACTAAGATGCCTTGTTTCTCCACCAATAGAAGTATTTGTATCACCCATTATATCTGTTGAACATAGAGTTCAATAATGATTTTGATTATTACTTTGATTATGCGTTTAATGATTTTACAATTTCGATGATATAATACTTGTCTTGTCCAAAAATAGAAAACGTATATTTCAGGTCTTTAAATGATAGAGCATTCGATAACGAAGCCACAGGTTCAGACGGAACCAAAATCGGAGCTAAAACGAAGGAGTTATGAGCATTCGAAGATTTACGGGACCAGGATTACAGTCGACCGATCGACTGGACAAAAACGACCGATCGTTTTTGATCCAATTTCTTCCAGTGAGTCCAGTATAAAAACGACCGATCGTTTTCAGAAAACGACCGATCGTCTGTCTGAAAACGACCGATCGTCTGTAGAAAACGACCGATCGTTTTCTGCAGTTTTCGAAAACAGCTTTTCAGCAATTTCTGGAAAATAGCTGTTAAAACCTTTCAACGGTCATAACCCAGAAAAACAGACTTTGCTGTGATATATACCACCTAAAATCTCTCTCCAAACTCACCAATCATTTACACTAATTATCATCCTTCAATCCCCATATACAAAACCCAAAATATCACCATTTTGGTGTATATACTCAAAAGAGGGAAAATTGAAGAAAAAGAGAGTAAAGCTCAACCATCATCATTCTCACCAATTAGCTTAATTAGAAGCAATTAGAATAGTGAGTGTAGTTACATTATTGTAACGAAATTTGTAACGAGTGTTTTATAAACTCATTTGTGAGCGAGTGATCGGGTAGAGGCTTTGTAAGCGAATTGCTTAAAAGCTCTAGGTCTTTTCATTTCGGGACACTCATAAAGTGAGGGGGAGCTTAATCGGTTGATTAGCTCGATAGGATTTGTAATAATCCGCAAGGAAATTTTTAGTGAAATACTCGGTAGTACCGAGGAGAGGACGTAGGCCGTTTGCCGAACCTCTATAAAATCACGGTGTCATTTTCTTTCCTTGCTTTTACTTTCCGCAAATATATTATTGCTTAGTTTATTGCTTGCGTTTAGTAATTCTATCAATTCTTTATCTTTTGTTAAACGCAATAAGCTTAAATTTGCATAAGTTGGGTGTTAGTTGCACTTAGGTTTTAATTAGGCGAAAAGCGCCAAAAACCTTATTCACCCCCCCTCTAAGGTTTAGCCGCACTCGGGCCAACAATTGGTATCAGAGCCGAGGCTCTTGCATATAGGAATCTAACGATTCTAGAGTTAAGATCCCGATGGCTAACATACTAAATTTCGCATCCGGCATGGCTTCATCACCCAATACACCACCATATTTTGATGGAATAAATTTTTCATATTGGAAGGATATGATGAGCATGTTTTTACAAAGCTCTAATGTTAGGCTTTGGATGACCATTAAAGTAGGATATTCCGCACCTACATCCGAAAATAGCGAGAACCCAATCCCCGTAGAGGACCTAGATAACGCTCAACTAGAAGCCTACTCTACGAACGCCAAAGCGATGTATGCTATTGTTTGTGCCGTTTCTCCTAACGAGTACAACAAAATTTCCGCTTGTAAAACCGCTAAGGGTATGTGGGATAAGCTAGTAGTAATGCATGAAGGGACTAACCAAGTTAAGGATTGCAAACTCCAACTATTAGTTCATGACTACGAGCTTTTTAAAATGAGCGAGGGAGAAACTATTTCCGATATGCTTGCTAGATTTACAACTATTACTAATGGATTAACATCTCTTGGTAAGTGTTTGTCATGTAAGGAAATGGTTTCTAAGGTGATTCGGAGCTTACCGAAGGAATGGGAACCAAAAGTCACCGCAATTCAAGAGGCGCACGACATGAATACTTACACTCTTGATGCATTGACGGGTTCACTTATTACTCACGAGATCACCCTCAATAGTCACAAGTCAATCTCAAAAAGGAGGGAGATAGCTTTCAAAGGAACGACTTGTGACGAAAGCAATGAGCTATCCGAGGACGACGAAAATTCAATGGAAATCATTCGAATCGTCAAGGAAATACTAAAGCTTAAAGGCCAATGCAAACATAAAGGTAAATCGTCAAATAATTTAATTTATTCTAACGATTTTGTTTGCTATACTTGTGGCAAGGAAGGACACTTGGCGAGAGATTGCCTAAAGAATCGCAAGAGCAAGGCAAAGAAGAAGATATCCGCTTCAAGCTCTAGCGATAGCTCCGACCAAGATGAAGTCGCCCATCTTGGTTGCTATATGGCCATGGAAGAAAGCCATGAACAAAACCTCTCTTCTTCAAGCGAAAGTGAAAGCGAAGCCGATGAGGTAAATGATCTTTCTTATGATGAATTACTTCATATGTGCGATGTTTATTCTAAAAAATTTCCTAAGCTTGTCGAAAAGGTCGACTCTCTTAAAAGGATAAATTCTTCTCTCAATGAAGAAATAAGATCCTTAAAAAGAGATAAAATTGAAAATGAGTCTATTCCGACATCGTCATTTTCTCTTCATGATATAGATGACGAAAAGGAAGACTTAAAAGATAAAAACGAGTTTTTAAAAACCGAGAATGACTCTTTGAAAAAGAAAAACGATGAGCTTGTCATTACGGTCGAAAAACTCGAGTTAACAATCTCAAGGTTTTCCAAAGGGAAAACCGTGTTGGACGAAATTTTGAGTTGTCAAAAAGATGTCAATGACAAAAGCGGTTTGGGTTTCGTTTCCAACTCTATTGGATCAAGCACAACCCGCTATGTCAAATCTTCTAGCGTGTCTACAACTCCTATTCCGCCTATACAAAAGGTTGTTTTTAAACAAGGGAGCACTTCAAGAGTTTTGCCGAACTCTTGTAATAATAGAAGAGGTTTAGGTTTTCAAACCAAAACCGCTCATCATACTTCTAAAACTTCCTATAAAAAGTCGCATAGTTCTCGTTATTCGAAAAAATCTATGCATTGCATTCATTGTAGTAGAAGTGAGCATAACTCTTCTAAATGCCCAAATCGCTTCCATGTTAGTAGAAGCAATTTGAAATGGGTAGTAAAGACCCGAGCCACTAACAATGTCGGACCCAAAAGAAATTGGGTACCAAAGGACAAAATTTGTGTTGTAGGTATCTCCATCCAAAAGGAGAAAATCAACAAATGGTTGGCAACGCCGACAAAAGCCGTGGAAGTCAAGAAGATCGACTCCACCATCAAGGATGAAGTGCCGTTGATCGACAAAGGTGGAAGGCATACCAACAAGTGGTACCACCTATTAGGAATCGGCAACGCTCAATGCAAATGCCATTAGCGAGCGGACTCGACTCCACATCACATATTCGGTATACTCTAATCTATAATATCTACATATATGTGATTAGTTGGGTCGGGTATATGCATCATAATTACATTTTTCATGTTTGGTTTTTTTTTTTTCTTTAAAAACCCTTCACATAACCCCATATTTTTTTATTATTGATTGCATTTTGATAATGCCAAAGGGGGAGAAAAATGATATAATTTGGTGTAATGCGTTTTGTTAAAATGGAGGAGATATTTTTCTTGTATCTTGTAAAATCATCATTAGTTTGTCATAATCAAAATGGGGGAGATTGTTGAACATAGAGTTCAATAATGATTTTGATTATTACTTTGATTATGCGTTTAATGATTTTACAATTTCGATGATATAATACTTGTCTTGTCCAAAAATAGAAAACGTATATTTCAGGTCTTTAAATGATAGAGCATTCGATAACGAAGCCACAGGTTCAGACGGAACCAAAATCGGAGCTAAAACGAAGGAGTTATGAGCATTCGAAGATTTACGGGACCAGGATTACAGTCGACCGATCGACTGGACAAAAACGACCGATCGTTTTTGATCCAATTTCTTCCAGTGAGTCCAGTATAAAAACGACCGATCGTTTTCAGAAAACGACCGATCGTCTGTCTGAAAACGACCGATCGTCTGTAGAAAACGACCGATCGTTTTCTGCAGTTTTCGAAAACAGCTTTTCAGCAATTTCTGGAAAATAGCTGTTAAAACCTTTCAACGGTCATAACCCAGAAAAACAGACTTTGCTGTGATATATACCACCTAAAATCTCTCTCCAAACTCACCAATCATTTACACTAATTATCATCCTTCAATCCCCATATACAAAACCCAAAATATCACCATTTTGGTGTATATACTCAAAAGAGGGAAAATTGAAGAAAAAGAGAGTAAAGCTCAACCATCATCATTCTCACCAATTAGCTTAATTAGAAGCAATTAGAATAGTGAGTGTAGTTACATTATTGTAACGAAATTTGTAACGAGTGTTTTATAAACTCATTTGTGAGCGAGTGATCGGGTAGAGGCTTTGTAAGCGAATTGCTTAAAAGCTCTAGGTCTTTTCATTTCGGGACACTCATAAAGTGAGGGGGAGCTTAATCGGTTGATTAGCTCGATAGGATTTGTAATAATCCGCAAGGAAATTTTTAGTGAAATACTCGGTAGTACCGAGGAGAGGACGTAGGCCGTTTGCCGAACCTCTATAAAATCACGGTGTCATTTTCTTTCCTTGCTTTTACTTTCCGCAAATATATTATTGCTTAGTTTATTGCTTGCGTTTAGTAATTCTATCAATTCTTTATCTTTTGTTAAACGCAATAAGCTTAAATTTGCATAAGTTGGGTGTTAGTTGCACTTAGGTTTTAATTAGGCGAAAAGCGCCAAAAACCTTATTCACCCCCCCTCTAAGGTTTAGCCGCACTCGGGCCAACAATATCAGAATAATCGATAGAAACCCTAATTTCTTGATAAAACCCCAAATATCAGATAAAATAAAATAAAATAAAATTCCTCCAATATCCTTTAATAACAAGGAAAGCGTCACAAAACTCAGCGATTTACTCAATCAAATAATATCGAACCCTAATCGAACCAGAAATCGCGATAAAAAAAATTTGAGCCGATTATCTTCAATTGCAGACTATTAGAGTAAAATTTGCTACTTACTTATCTTCGCGGAAGCGATTTCGCTCTGATACCATGTAGAAATTCAGTAATGTGTTGAATATAATCTTGATTATATAAGAAAAATATAAAGAGATATAGAGAGAGAAAGTGAATGAATATTCTCAAGTAAAATAATTCATTAAAACTATCAAGTTTGTTACAGCATATTATATAACTACCTGTTAGTTACATATTTATATAAGAGATTCTTGTAGTATCAAAGTAATAATCAGCGCAGTACTATACAATTAGAAAGTAACAGAAAAACATATTTTATAATCCAACATTCATCTCTGTGAATCTTTTCATTTCAGGGTTTTTAGTGGAAACGGTGACGGAACTACTATTCAAATTTTTTGGGGCCGTTAATTTTTTTTTGTTAGTATAATAAAAAACCAAAAAAACTTGGAGTTTAAAACTTAGCTGACTTGTCCATTGATCTAAAAATTTAAAACGTTGATTTTTTTTTGTTAGTACAATAATAATAAACGATATAAAAAACAAAAAAAAACTTGGAGCTTAAAACTTAGTTCACTTGTCCATTGACCTAAAAATTTCAAACGATACAAAAAAATTGACTACAAATACGAATTTATTAGTTTAAACTTTTTTATAATATGACTATGAAACTAAACAAAAACATTTAATTATAAACCCTTGTAATAGTACCTTAAAATACAATTAATTAATGGAGAAATTAAATAGTAAACTAATGTTAATTAGTAGAAAAGTAAAAAAATAGTCATAAGATTCGAACATAGGTTACCACACAAAAACTTTATATTTACCATTTAAACAAAATTACTATTTATTTATTTGGGGCTATTAAGGTATAAAATTCTAAATCTCCGAATTTTTCTATATAAAAAAAAATATTTTAAATTTTTTGGAATAGCCGCTCGTTACGGCCCTGAATGGAAAGATTTAATAACGGTCTGATAACTTGCTCAGTCTAACCGACTAACCCTCTCGTATGGCCCCTCATCTTTACTTCTTTAGTCGTGCATTGGAACGGTAAACAAGCTTACGTGACAATGTAAAAAAGTTTCAGACTCTAAATTCATGTTACAGTTAGTGAAAGACTTAGTGGGTAATGTCTTCTGTTTTATTTAAGTATTTAACCAAGAATAATTTTCACATTAGTACAAGGCACCTGTAAAATAAAATTGATAGTTACTAGTATAAATTAATAAACACTTGTTTTAAAAAGCAATAGTTAATTATATTATTAATTATAATATAACTCCTAGTGAAGTTAAAGTCTCATGCATATAACTTTTTCTTTTTTCACTTATTTGGCAAGCTAAATTTGATTAAACCACCGTAGATGCGTACTAGAAGAAATAATATAAGTTCACAACTGATAGCAATATTAATCAAAGACCAATGTAAAATATAATACACCTTCCTCCATGAGATGACTTAAGTGCATTAGGCAATTAATTTGAAAACAAAACTAAGCATATACTGGGCATAATGATATGATGCGACAGTAACAGTTCTACAATTTTAACTTACTGGAGTAGTATTTATTTATTGAGGATGAGATCCCTCCATACCATAATTTACATTGATTTTCAGCTTTCTTTATTTACTGTTCAATCTAAGCTGCTGAATTGTTTTCCTAACGGCGATTAGCGAGGAATTGAATATGGAGTGTACGCTTACCAGTGACGAAACCAGGATTACGAAATGGGAGGCTGATTTACTATATAAAAAATTCATATCTTACATGAAGTTATTTTACGGAATTTGGGGGGTTGAAACACTAAAATTTAAAAAATTTGATCAAAATACATAAGAAAAATCTATTTTTTTATAAATTTTTTCTAAAATGGGGTTGTAGCATCCGAATGTCCCTATCTAGTTACTTCTCTGCGATTACCCGTAACATATGGTCGTTACCCGTGGTGGTCTTTTTCAAGAGGAATTTATAAATGATTCCTACTGTTTGCTATTTTATCGAATATCAGAACTATTTATTCTTAAATGATACTCGCTAAATGTCTAATCAACAAGAATTGAAATAGAGTCTAGAGATATATGAACAAGATGTCTAGTCACTTGAAAGTTATTCCATATAGCATATAGGAGTACTAGTTAAAGAGACGAGCAATTTATAAATCAGGAGAAATTTGTGTCTACATCATTTAGATTACTTGTGCTTCTCTTTCGAAAGGAATCAAGGACCATTACTTCTATTGAATAGCAATAGCATAATATAATTATGTGACCATTGAGTAATAGTATATGCATCTAAATTAAAGTTTTCAAACTTTATGCTTGATTTCATTCCATCGTGACTGGTCCTTGGCTCAGCCAAGCCAACAGACAGGCTCGAGTGACTGCCCGAATATTATTATGTTTTTGGAAAAAAGTCAAAAACTATACAAAAAGATGTTTTTTTTATCCAATAAACGTGTGAAAGTATAAGGGTGAAAGTTTCAGTCCGGACTAATTAGGGTGTCGTGCACTTTTGGACCAACATTGATCGTGTATGGTAGTTTCGGAAATGAGAGATAGCCAAATATCGGAAGTACACTAGGTGGAGATACTAGAGGTCATCCTCCCTTTGGCAAAAGCTAGCAAAACTTTAATTTTTGTACAATGTACCATTCTTTTTAAAAATATTCATATGATATATAACAAGAAAGCCCAAAATGATAAAATAATTACATGTACGAATCCGCGGTTTTGACTGAAGTGGGGAGGATTGAGCAACATCGATCCCGCACAATTAGCAGTCCCCTTACATTACTTTCCCCCATTGAATCTACATAAGTTCCCTTAAAATACATTTCAACACCGGATATGTATTAGTGATAACAATTGGCACTCCTAAGAATATGTATTAGTATAAATCACAAGTTCTCTTTCCCTCTCCTCATTCGTGAATTGAGCAGCAGAACCCGATGGATGGACTTTATGTTCGGATCTGTTCCTGCTCAACATCCTCTTAAACGAGTCGCCAAACGCCACCACTTGAGACGACAAAGATGAAGAAGAAGAAGACGAAAACGAACTTAAAGACATCGAATCACCAACTTCCCCAACTCTAGTTTCGTTTTCGCCATAACTCACAGCTTCAACCACAACCTCAATCTCGGGTTCCTTATCAGAATTTACCAAACAACCCTCCACTAAGGACCGACAAATTGGGCAATTGGAGTGACACTTCAACCACATGTCTATACACTCCACATGAAACTCATGCTTACATTTAGGTAGCCTACGGCCCGCTTCCCTCTCCTCAAAAACGCTTAAACAAATTACGCAGTCTAACCCAAGGTCTGAATCTGATTCACCAGGCTCGTACACAAACAGGGGTATTGAAGCAATCACCGAAGGGTCCAAGCCCTTACACGGAGAGTCAAAAACAGAAGTATCTAACGTGTATCTATTAGCATGGCGGGGACGAGGGGTCCTTAACTCTGGAACTGAGTTGCGTCTCCTTCGACGAGTGTGGACTAAAAACCATTTAGCGTAAATGTGAAGGAGAAGAACGAAGAGGATAACGAGTAGGAGGGAGATTATTCCGGCTAGCAATACGTTGCTATTGTATCGAAAGATGCCCGGAATGAACATTGTTGTTGTTTAAGGTAAGAGGGGTGTTTAGTTTAGTTTAGTTTAGTTTAGTTTAGTTTAGTAAGAGAATAAAAAGGAGACTTTTATACATTGGGATCTCTTCATTCATTCATGGGAGTGAGTAGTTTATATGCATAAACTATATAGGGAGTACTAAATGTTTATATAACGTGGTTGATGAGGATTAAGTAACGGGGATTGTGTCATTGTGTTGTGGCTTGTGCAACATTGCGTGTGTTTGTTAAGTAAACCGAACCACTCACTACATGTATGTGTCTATAACTCATGTACCGTTAAATAACTAGGTGGGGGCAGTCAGTCTCACGTTCCTCCTATCCCATTTTGAAAAAGTTTAACCAAAAAATAAAAAAAAATTATAGTATTTTGATCAAAATGTTCAACCCATGCAAAAAAAAAAATACTCATATAAAGTTTGAAAAAAACTATATAAAAATCGGGACGGATTTGTTCCGTCACTTGGTCTGTATATATGGGGAAGGGAGGTCAAAGGAGAATCCGTTATCCTAAGATATGGTAGGGTAATGTAGAGAAATAGAGATAAAGACTAAAGAAAAAGAAAAGGGGTGTTGAAATGAAGGTCTCGTGAACTTGACGGCATAGATAGGGTATAGTGCATATATATTATTAATGTTGACGGAAACAGGGTTGGTTATTCAAATCTTACGTGATCTTATTTTTTTCTTGTTGGGGGAAGAAGATCCCAAAGCAACAAATACTTAATACATTAATTTTTTATGTATGTGTATTACGCAAATTAATCCCTAGTCAATCCAACAGTTATATCTCTCACCATAGTCCAAATCTTATATCTCATTTCTTTACCCCCTTCCGTGTCTCCTTACTTATTTTATCTAAAAAAAATTCTAAAAAACTTGAAAAAAATTATACAATTACTATAATACATGTATCAATACATACCAATAATTATTTTTAAAAGAAAATCCACACAAAATTTGTTTTGCAATAAATGTATAAATTAGTGTAAATTAAAAATTGAATATTAAAAAAATTGTCTAAAACAATATTATGTTCAAATGTTTTAAAATTTGAATACAATATAATATAAAAGTTTATAAAGTTGCGGTATAAGTTGTGAAAATTTAAAATTTGAGTAAAAATAAGAAGGGGACACGGAAGATGATAGAGAATAGGAGGTAGAAGATTTGAACTCCTCTCAAGAGGAATGCAAGTATAAACATTGTAAAAAACTAAAAATGTTACTCCCATGAATTGTACATTACGAAACTATGTGCAACTTTGACCGGCCAATAAATTATATCAAAATTGTCGGAATGAAATTTTTCAAAAGTTAATCGTATAGTTCAAACATTAAATTATATGATTTAGTTTTGAAATTTTTTATTTCGACAATTTTGATACATGTTATAATCTGGTCAAAATTGTACGTAATATCGTATATGATAATTAATTGAAAAATTGAAAAGGAAGGGAGTAATAAAATGAATAATTGATAGTATTTTCAATATAACACGTGGTTAAAATACAATGTTATTAATGACGTCATGCCTAGTTTGCTTGCCACTTGTAAGCATAATTTTTTGTTTTTTGTTGCTTAAAAGCGAACACTTTATTTGGTTGATTTAATAAAAAACCGTTTTCTTTTTACAATAAAGTTGTAAGCTTTAAGCTCGATAAACTCCAATTTTTATACTCAAACTCAACAAATTCCGCTTATTTTCTTTAAAGATGCAATCAAACAAGTCGTTAATTCACAAATGCCATTTTAACTTACGGTATCATCATGACCGCATACTCGTTGTACCAAAAAAATGACCGTATACTCGTATCATCGTATGTATTTGCACAAGTTTACTGAATACATCATCTTATTTGCATTATTTTTATAAAATCTAAACTAAGTGTGGTGGGGGAGAAATGGGTCCCCAAATTGTCTATACGAGTTATTGTCTTCAGGGGTCCTACGTGAAAATAAAATGGTGAAGATGAGATGGTCTCTTTTGACTCTACAGCTACTACATACAATAACTAATAAAAACAAGGAGCAAGCCAACATAAATTACGCACCAACTTCTCAACATAATACATGCTGCCCCATTAGTTGACTGCATTACTAGTAACCCGACTAAACAATACCTTCAGATTATGACGGAGTAACAAATTAAGGTATTATTAATAGTACATACATAAAATATCAATGAAGTGTTCGTTTGATTTTTACTGGGGTTTGATTTTATTACAAATTTACATTTATATTTATAATAAATAAATTTGCAAAATACATATACATATGATTTTAATATATATATAACACACCTCCTTTACCCCAAATACCCCCATTTTTCAATACCACATCTCTCTATTACTTCAAATACTCTCATTTCTAATCACATGTTACTAATAGTATCGTTTCCAGTTTTCGTACCAAACGCGGTATCTATAGACCCGACAGTATTTCTAATACATATTACTATAATACCATCCTAATCCCATCGTACCAAACGAGACCTAAGTATATAATGTATCCATCCATTTATATAACAAATTAACACAGTTTTTTTAGTGTTAGTCCATTTTTACCAACATACCAACAAGTTTAATCTGCTTGTTAGACAGTAAAACAAATAAACTGGTAACTTTGAGACTATCGAAAAATTAACTCCATCACCGCAGGAAAACCAAATTTGGCCTTATAAATGGTTTAACCAAAATGAAATAGCAAAAAAAAGAAAATTACTACCAGAAAACTGAGACTAAACAAGCACTTTTTATTACGTGGTTCTATTAGAATACAAATGCACATAAAGCAATCTGCTAAACCTGTAAGCCACAGAATGAAGGCAATTCTAAGGAAAATTCTATTTTATGTACAAACAAAATGCATGCACTATCAATTATAACCCAACAGAAAGTATTGAAGTCCAAATAACTTTGTCCATGTTTGCAATTTTTTTTAATTATTCATAAAATTTGTAGCAGCTTAATGACACAAAGTGGATGGGTTTCATCAACTTTCCAGTTTTCCCTGCAGGTATTGGGCAATGGTTTAGACTTTTCTGGAGAGCAACTCGTGACGACCTATCATGACCCCATTTAAAGGACCTTGTCACACTGCTAACCTAAAACACATAAATAGTTGGCATAATAGCAACACTTCCTTAGATTGGGTCCACTTATTTATAAACAAATTATGCTCGTTGACTGTACTAGTATTATGTTTCTGGTTTATATGAGCAATTGTCTTGTCAAGTTTCTTGCTTGACAGATAAATAAAGAAAAGTAGTTTCCACTTTAAAGTTGCGTTTTCATAGCAACTTGATCGTACTTTTACTATCGTATATAAAGGAAAGTCGGAAAAGGTCCATCAAAAATAGGTAACATTACATAATTATTTATTTATAAGTCCCAAGTCCCAACAGCATTATAGAGAGTAGAGACATGGTTTTAAATTGATGTAAACCCGAGTAACAACTACAGTATATACAAAAACTCAGCCTGTTCTCTAAGAAATGACTAAAAGACCAATGACGAATCCAGAATTTCGAATAAGGAGGGCAAGTTTTATGTAGAAATTCATCAAAATGCTACAATGTATATAAATACGAGATGTGTTATTATTCAAAACTATATATATTAAGAGTCATCAAAACCACCAAAATGCAATAAAATATGCGAGTTTATAATATTCTATATATAGTTGTGTAATAATTTCCGAAATAAATAAATTATTTAACCTTAAGAAAACTCATTAAACAACTAAATATACTATTATTATTGGCTTAAAAACCTGTTAATAATGATGTTGGAATAAACAGTACTCTGTAACAAATTTTTTAAATTGTAGATAATCAATGATTTATATTTTATATTAAAAACACCTAATATTTGAACTTTTTAATAGAAAGAAACTACTAAGTCAAAGATAATTTTAAAAAATACAAAAATGGAATGATAGAGATGTACCAAAGTCTAACAAGTAATTAAAGTAACAAATACTTTTCGGTTTTTTATTTAAAAAAATGTATTATTAACTACGCTGAAGAGAAACTCAAAATAAAAAATAATAAAAATTTGAGCGCAGTAAAAGATTTGGAACTTGTGACCTCTTGACAAATAAAGAGATACCTTGCCACTACAACAATGAAGAAGTTTGTAAAGAATTTGCATTTAAATTATAGATTATATAACTTTTTCTATAAAAAAAAAATATTAAAAATTAATAAAAAAAATGTTTTTTTTTAATGTTTTTCTCCTGAACCAAGAGTGGGCGACTGCACACATAGAGATCCGTCCTTGTAAAAGACTATTACACATGAAATCCTAAATCCTTTGTTCCAGATCACATTCTTTTATCCAAATGGAACGTAGAAATGATATATAAAAATAAAATAAAAATGGTAAGAAGTCAAACGTGTAAGAGAAAAACTGAAAAGACTAGGAAATAAGGAGAAACAGACACTCAAGTTCCGAGATAAGGAAGATTTACTAGTAGTAAAATTTATTGAATTTACAATATACAAGTTGCTTGTTTGCTACCATTTATTGATAAGCATGGTAAGCATACTAGTTACAGGTTGTGTATTAACTAAACGGCTGTTTAGTGTTAGGTTGATGAACAAATTTTGGAAATGAGTTAGCAACTTACATTCATAAATGAATTTTAGTCCATGAGTTTGTATCTCTTCTCTTGTACTCCAGTAACTCCCATTTGTATCTCTATGATTGTATGTAGTGGCATCTGAAAGAATGCAGGATAAATTTGGTCAGAATTTTAAACAAAGTGTTCAATTTGATTTTTAATCACTATCCAAGTTTATAAACAAAATCGCATCCCCATAAGCTACCTCAACCATTTTCTCAAACCTAACACATTTTATACCTTTTAAGGAACCGTTTACATTTACACAAAATTCCAGCTTCCTTATTCATTTCCTTATAATAACCCTACATTAATTAATTTATTTATTTATTATATTTTAATAATCATAACAATATTACAACCACAAAAATGTGGACACCATGATAGTTTATTATTATTATACTCCCTCCGTCTCTAAACAAATATATCCTACGAAAATACATGCAATTTTGACCATCAAAATTTTCATATCAAAATTACCGAAATGAAAAAATTGAAAATTTCATCATATAGTTCTAACCATAAACTACGTGATTAACTTTTTAAATAATTTTTTCCTACAATCTAAATATGAAAAAATTATCGGTCAAAATTGTACGTATTTTCGTAGGGGACATTTGTTTAGGGACGGAGGGAGTATTAATCTAGGAAATCATATGCATTCCTCATATATGAGGTGAGTTTTGTATTTCCTTAAATTTAAGGAATTTATAGGTTCCTGATGCATGTCACTTTTTATACCATAATCATCAAATTTTAGGAAAAAATATGTTTTGCGGAAGCAGATGCGAATGCTCCGCTAATACATTAAATCTATCTGTGTCATTAACTTCTTGAATGTAGGGAATTACTACAAATATGTTTAATTTAAAATTATTGTTTAACAATTAAACAACAGATTAGCATGTGCTGATAAAGATACGCCAAAATTCCGTGTCAATTTTTACCTCAATATGTGGGATCTCTTTCAAGGGCCTATCCGCAAAATAAGCATATAGTGCTCTCAGTACCGCCTAAAAACAACATATGCAAAGTTATAAGTACTATAAATTCAAATTATTTACTAAGAGAGAAAAGTTGCAAATTTTATCACAACTACCTGGTGAGAGATTACTACAACAGGGGCACGTTGCCGTTCTAGCTCGATGATCACAGGCTCTAGCCTGCAATTCAGACAATGATTAGGCTGTGAAATAAATAGTAGCTAACTGATGTCTTAGAAGAAGAAATTTTAAAAAAAGTCGGAAAGTACAACCAACCTTTGAATTACATCCAAATAAGATTCTCCACGAGGATATCGATACCGCAATTTGTCCTTCTTACGCGACCTGAGTCATACTTTTCCATATTATTGCCGTTGAAAAGTGAGAATTGAAAGTTGTATAAAAAAATTGAAAATTTTCAAGAAATATAATAAGGCTCCCAAAACTTTATGTGGCAAAGAACTGATGTAATTGTATCAGTCACAAAATATGAGTTATGTAAAATCATCTTTTTTTTTTAAATAAAAAGGTTGCAAATTTTAATTGGTAGAAAAAAAATGTTCATCAATTTACCATGTCACTTAAGTGTCTATATCGTATATATAACCAATGAAATGACACCACGAGTACATCAAAAGCTTAAAAGGTCTTCCTCTTCCATAATGTGAGACAATCTCCCAATTTGCAGCATAAGATCACTACTCATAGTTAAAACCGTAAATTTTAAGTTTATGAAAGCACGGGATTGAGAAGTTTAACCAAAGAGAAAAGAAGGTGAACCTTATTTTTCTTTTGGATGTTAAAAAACTAAACTTACTCGTACTCCTCTGGCATGTTCTTCTTTATTTCTTCATAAGTCATACCATCACATACTCCTGCATTTATCTCATCAAGTGCACGCCATTGTACCTTATAAGACAAGCAACTATCAAGTTAATACTATTGGGGAGATATTCTCTGGATTTATATTTCAAATAGATTCCTCAAATAACTTACAAAAGTGGTATGTGGTAGAAAAAGTGAAGATGCTTTAATTCAAGATCATTCATGCAGAAACTTTTGGGAATATCTACTCAAAGTTCTTATTTAAATAAAGCATTTACTTTCTATATGAAAGCTTTCCAAAAGATAAAAGTAATTATTTACTTGGCGTGTATTTTTCTAAAGCCAAAAGAACCCGTCATATAAGGTCAAAAAAGAAACATGCTTAACAAACAAAAAAAAGAAACCAGTTCCAGATGCTGCAAACTGACCTTTGGGAATCCAATAATTGAACCGGAAGTTAATATTGTTCTCTGCAATGTGCTCGTCCATATCTAGGCCAGAAGATGAAATCATAGAAGAATGGGTTCAGATTCTCTAGGAACTTGTAAGAAAAAAAAATGTTTATAAATTTCTTGACTGCTACCCATGGCAGTTTCAAGTTTGCGCTAATGTTAAGTCCCACCATTGATTCAAGGCTTGATTCATGAATAATCATTCAGAATCTGTAGCGAAGTGATGCAAATATGTGCATCTACATTAAGTCTAGAATCATTTTAGGTATGGAAACTTTTTATGCACCATATTGTTGACTTAGGATTATGATGAAAAAACCGTGTGTGCAATAGTTTTTAATACAAATCTAATCGTGATTCTCTCTGACCAATCCCAGTTTTGTGTTTCCTTGAAATGGAAAATCCCATCAAAAGGATTTATTGGTTGAAAACTAATACAGAGTATCATTTTCCTCCCAAAAAGAGAGAAAAATTAAATAATCACCCAGAAAGTGGCTACAATTTTCTCATTATTACAGTAGGAAACATCAGAGCTTCCTTAGATAGATAAAAGATTACAAGAAAACATAGAGATTCCTATCATTCTACAGTCACTTATGTTCCGTACACATTTTAAAGACCCTTAGAGCATGTTAATATACGTAATAGAACACGGACAATATAGAAATTCCAATGACCTCTTGGTCTAGAAACTTGGGATCACCAGATGGCAAATGAAAGTAATATATAAAATTTACCGCGAACCAATTAATTTAAATGTGCGTTACACAATGTGTTAAGAAATCTTACAGAAGCTGCTCGTTCATTCTTCAATCGCTTTTCTACAAAGTTGGCCAGTTTCCTCGCATAAATTTCTCCCCTGTCACTGTTCAAAGAAATTTCCATACCAACTTTAAAGGACTAAAAAAGAAGATCCTTATTTTTATGAAAGATCATATTAGGGTCGGTAGATGACCACACAAAACAAATCAAAAGGGTTTAATGCCAAATATCAACTCCATGAGATGCACGTTCAAAATGCCAGTAAGAAAGAGGATAGATGAAAATTAATGACTGATAACCCGACAGAAAAAATCTTAAATTGATAGACTTGGTCATGGTGACAAAAATTGTAGCATTCTTGTGAGTCTCTAACAATTAGAAAATAATAAAAAATAATGTTTTCCACTACAAATGGTTGACAGATTACAGCCAAAACGAGCATAAACATTTACTATAAGATATAAGGATACATGAATAAATATTCAAAATTATTTTGCAAGAAACTTGACTACACCCACGTAAATGGATCTAACGATATATATATATTAGTCAATAATTGAGTAGATAAAGCAAACCTCACACCAGAATCGCCACCAATTCTTCCTCTAACATTATCTCGGCTTTCTCCATGCCTCGTGAGTAATATTGGACGGGGTGTAAGATGTGTATTTACCTGAAAGACATTTGAGAAAATAATTCGCATATAAAGCAACAGTGATCAAAATAACAGACCTTGAATGATATTCCAAGAGCTTAATACTTGTCAAAACCATAAAAAATGAAAGAAATTCGTAGAACTTAAGCAGCTATTACTGAGAATTTCTGCTAGTAAGAAACCATACTTAAAGTTAAGCAGACTGTCAAAATTTCATGCAAGGCATGATTTAGAAGACCATTTCTAACCACTCTCATAGATTTACTATGATTGCACCTTATCACGTCGACATGGAAAATCATTTTCTTCTACAATCCTCTTTCAGACATTCATATACCATTAACTGTTAAGTACACCATTTCATGTAGAGTTACAAGAACTGAAAGGTGGTTTTCTAAAAACTAAAGAAACTTACCAAAAAGAAGACGATTCTTCCAGGCAGATAGCCGCTGATGTTGTTTACCTAAAAGAGAGAATTAACTAGAAAATTAATCCAGATTGAGACCAATTAATAAACAACCACTCTGTTAAAAATAGTTAGTGCTGTCCTATTTTTTACATAAGCCAAAACAACCTCCAGAAAAAAAGTCATTGAGTGACATAACAGCTTGCTCTAGCATTCTCTTTGCGTTCCCGAGTTATAAGCATTTTCAAAAATGAAGATAAAAATTGCATCTGCTTCTTTTAGCTAGATTAGAAACAAAAAGAAAGAAAGAAAGAAAGAAAGAAAGAAAGAAAGACAATGATATGTCATGAACAATGGCATTTGTCGAATGGCCAACTAAGTTTGAGACATTCGTTCAAAGTATCATTTCGCATTCTCGTTGTTTTTTTTTAATCAAAGACATCATATTAGAACATTCGTTCTATCTAGATCAATCATGTGCAAGTGAGGTGCTATAAAAACGTTCTTAAAAGAGCTATGCTAAAAGCTTAAAAGCGTTAGCTTTATCTGCGTTAAAATGAGAGAAAGCGGGATTTTTCTGCTTTTTTTAAGCTTTGAATCAAGCTTTTTTTAAGTTCTAAATTAAGTTGCTTCGAAGTGAGCTTTTTTAAACAGTGTGTGCAACAAATGAAAAGGGTAAGCTTACTTGGATTTGTCCACCTTGGCCACTGACCATATCGATCATCTTGATATATGATCCTTCTTCAACCGGCTCATAAACCTGTAAATGTGTCAAAGGTCATTTACAAAATATCTGGGATTTGACCAAATTTACTATCTAAATAAATAGATTACTTTTTCATAGTTATCGAGTCGTTTTTTGAAGTCCAAATATCCAGCTTCAAAATCCGGCCTGAACAAGAACATCACTAATTAAGTATTGAAAAGGAGAGAGGGAGGAAGAGGAGGAGGGGTTATGTTCATGTTTTGCAAGGATCATACTCTTCAGCATAATCAGGACTTTGTTGAATTTTAAGACGTATATTTCTCTCAATTATACGTGGGTCATTGCATAATGTCTCCAAGAAAATTATCTGAAATCAAAAGAAATATCATGTATCAATGGTTACTTTGAGCCATATCAACACCAGATTGCTACAACTCTCTATAGGTTCACTTGATTAATTTCATAATGGAAATGATGAAACTGCAATGAGAATAACCTTGCAATTTCCTTCAGCCATTCTCATGAGCATATTCCTTCTTTGCCTGGTACTGTTTGTGGCATCAAATATTCCTACCTGCAAATAGTTACACAATAAACAATGAAGAATGGTAAACTAAATTACTAAAATGGCCAGTCTGGTTTTGTATAAATTGGTAAATGATTTACCTGGCCACCTTCTTGCATCCACGCAATCATATCTTCCATTGCCACGGCTGCTACCTAGAACCAGGTGATGTATTAAAAACTACGCGCAAAGGAAAAAGTTAATAGAGTGTTTGTATAAAAACTGTAACAGTGTAATACAACTAGACCAATTTAGTGGCTACAAGGTCCAATATCACACTAAATTTCAGATTCTTTATGGAACAGTAAGTAATAAAAATATTGTAAATTTAAATGGGTGAAATGCAAATAACCCTCATATATTATGGATATCTTGAAAATAACACCAATGAACTATGGATGTTCTGCAAATAACCTGCATGTTCTCTGATTACTAAAATTAACCCCCGAATTCTATCTAACATTTTTGCAAACAACCCCAATGATGTTTCTAAAATGGGATGTCGTAGTGTTCGATGAATGTTGCTTGTCGTCTCAGACTCTAAGTACATAATTTGTCAAGATCTGTGCATGTAAGACATAGGCAAATTTTTACAACATATTGCTGTCACCTAAGCATTCTGTTGTTTGCTATTCATAGATATCGAAATACAACAGGAATGGAATATTTTTTTCCAAACTGACCACTGAACTCAAAGTTATGCTATTTAAAGTTCGGTATGGGAGTTGATGGCAAAACTTATCAGAGCACATTGGACTTAGTTGTTGAATGCAACCAACAATAATATATGAGGATTTTGGTAAAACACCCGAAGTACTAGGGGGTTGTTTGCAGTTTTACCCTTTTACTCATTGTTATATTTTGGCATGTCATGAAATCACTCACCTACTAGAACATACTATGTAAGACTCTGCTAAAAGGATGATCTCAACAGAAGAAAGACGAGAATATAAGCTGCAATACAAAACCATGCTCACTAATACTCACCTCATTACGTGCCTCCATGCCTTCTGGGTTGTCAGCTCTGAAAAAATCTGCAGCCTGCAACAAATATTATTCTTACTAAAGATTAAATATGCAGCCTGCTAACAAAACGATATCAATCAGTGAGTACGCTCAAGCAAACCCTGCTTCATTTTTAAATTAACTGTGCATTAATGACTGACTTATTTGAACATGAGTGGTCAATTGTCTTCCCTAAGTTCCACACACCCCATAAAAGAAAGAATATGAGGTACCTGGTTAACTCCATGTTTGAGACGCCGATACTGTTAAATTTGAAAAAGAGTAAACAAAAAATAGTGAGATTCATCTCGGTTTCATTATAAGTTATATAAACAACTGGAGAGTAATGAAGAATGGAAATGATATACCTTTCCAACATTGAAGTGTTTGGTATCATGACCCAACCAGCGAAGATATCTGGTAAGCTTAGCAGCAGTAAAGGTCTTACCACGAGCAGGCAAACCAACCTAATATATAACAGCAATTTTAATATTTTACACTTATCTCATCTTCGAATTAAATGAAATGGGAATAATAATTCCAAGGGCAGTTGACAGTTGCTTCTAGGAATCCAAGATTATGCACATACTTTATTTTCAGACTAAGTACGGCATAGTCCCCATACTTTGGGGCAAACTCCCATTTGAGCTCCATAGCTTCAGTTGCAACACTAGTAAAGGTAGAATTTCAATTTTGTCTACTTGGTGTTAATCAAATCAGTATTGGTCCCTGTAGTTGAGTAAATTACACTTATAGTCCCCACATTATAAATAGGTTACACAAGTGGCCCTCATTAAAACAATTTTGGCCACCATAAGAAGGGACCACCGGTGAAACTTAATGAAACTACATGGGCCAGTAAGGTTGTAAATGACTATTGAGGACCAATGTATTCAACTTGATAGTGTTGTAATTGAAACTATGAGGACAAAATAAATCAAAAAAACTCAGGTGCGGGTACCATTGCTGTAGTTCATCCTGAGTTCTATAAAAAGTACGACAAGGGAAAATGTTGTAAATAAGAAAATACCAACACAATAGCCAGATGCCTGTGCTCCTTTGGTCCAAGCATTTGATCAGCTACAGCTCCAGCAGCGACAGCCCCGGAAGCTGCTGGCATTGCATTCTAACATTTTAGAAAGTAAAATTAATTAATTAAAGAAGGAATAAAATATTACCGAAGTTTCTGAAGGGTTATACCCAAACCTTTGTTTCTGAATCAAGTTTGAGATCAAATCTGAAAGTGGAAGAACTAGCTGATTTAATAAGCCTAGGAGATCCAACACCCCTATCAACAAAGAGTCCTTTATAACTATCTTGTTTCTGCAAAGGTGAAAAAGTTCCAACTGATTTTGATTCGACCATGTCAGATCCTGAATACGCCTTAGTCAGATCTGGAATCAGAACCTCCAGCTCCTAAATACAAAAAATTATATAATAGGGTCCAAATTTAGTGGATATACATAAAATAAAAGAAGAATTACAAGTAACTGAAGAACAGATGACGAAATCAAGCCTCGCATGTAAAGTATAAAACCTATGATACTCTCCAATGATTTAAATAACAATCATGGACAATGACCAAGGGATTTCTTGAGGTTGTATTCTTTGCTTGTAAACCTATTTGATGTTTTGACAATAGATTGGGAGATGAGGAAGGTGATGTAGATAGTGATACTAATAAAGAAGAGTGGTAAAATTTTGGCAATGTTCATAGGCATTTGAGTTTTTCCGACCATTGACTTTTGGTCCTGTTGTCATTTACTTAAAGATGAAGAAGTAGTCTACGAGAACGCCTGATTAGCTTGTCTAGTCTGAACATTTCTCAGAAAATAACAAACAAATACTCTACAGGTACACGTGTGAAGAAAGTTATTAACATTATTATATATATGCATCCATAAGGGGTTTATACTTTTTGTTTCCGGAACCAGAAAAGTAAATGCAAATACATGAAGCATAGGTGAACAGTGAACTCCCACATCACACGAGGACATTAGGAAATGTGATGCATACACTTGCACATAATAGATAAAACCAACTAAACAAGTGACATAGGTAGACGAGAATACCTTTATGCTTGCAGGTTTATCCCAAGATTGAGAAGTATCGGCTGAGCCATCTGAATGGGCAATGACCCCAGCACGGGTCAATGACCTGGGTGTTTCTGTCAAATTAGCAGCATAAACTGCGGATGTTGCTGGAGCTGGGACAACATAATGTTCAAGATCAAGCTCTAAACTGGCCGATGAGCAATTCTGAAAAAAAAGGGAGGTAAGTACAATAAGCGATCACGTATACAGGAACTCTATATGTATAACTAACATCCACTGTTTTCTTTTTTAAAAAAGATGCGGTGTGGAAGTCTACAATGTTTGTACCATAGGGAAATGCCAACTGTTCATGACAAGGGGTTGCTATCGGGCTCGTCTGGTTGTAATATACTTATTCTCTTCTTTTTTTCTCAAAGTACCAAAAAAACATAACCGGGTGCTTGGCTTACCCCTGAACTTCGCTTTTTATGCAAGAGTATACAAATGAAAAGAATGGATTTTGACACTTGTTTCCTATTAGAGAGCCTTTTCTTAAATTTAAACTACAATCAATCATTTTTCACTACTTAACTAAATGTTTCTTTTTTCTGTTTTTAATGCACGATTCATACATTTTAATGGAAAATATCCTTTTTACATTATACACTTTTATTCCTATAAGATACAATCTAATGAGTCAGTGAACATCTTTATACACGACATAAACTATTTTCTAGCTACGGTAAGTATTAGCACATATATTGATTTACTTTTAAAGTGAAATATATGATTGGCAAAATAATAAATATACTAAAAAATATTCAATACATACTGGAGTCACTTTTATCAAAAATACTATGCAAAGCAGATAGAATATCAAACATTACTACCATAACTTTTAATACCTCGCCACCAGCGTATGGTTCCGAATTTATACTAACATCAGGAATTCCCCTAACAGTGGAAGGCTGGAGATTCTCTTGATATGCTCTCCAACTAGCCGCAAGATCAAACGGAGAAACCCTATCGGCCTTAATGAAAACCTGATACTCGGACGCCTCGTCATCATTTACCCTGAATAGTGCTGATCTGGCATCACCTTGGAGGGTTCCCCTAGTAAGAAGCCGGTTCAGACCCTCCTCAACTATGCAGGGGATACTACTATCGTTTGGTTTCAAAAGAAACTTGAAATCCAATGTTTCTGAAGAGGAAACGAAAAAGTTCCAATATTTGTTAGCTGGAGTAAATCTATATATCTACAACTCCCACAATGTAGAGTTCAGACCACACTCTTCATCTCAGTTGTCTTACGTAGCAAGGATTAAAAGTAATACAGCAAAGCTGTCAAGAGTTATTTTAAGTTTGTTGTAAGATCTGCAAAGGTAGGATGACTGGCTGGTTTGGAGTGTAAGAGTTGTCAAACTAATATGACTCCTTAAACTGTACGACACAACTCGCCTGAAAGCTTGTGTAAGTATATGTTCACAACTCTCACACTCCAGGTCACACCCCTTGTATAAGAAATCTTTGTAGCAGGCTAAAAAAATAATATCTGTTCCAAGTATCATTCTTTTTGCCGTTATTTTGATTTGATAACTGACACCAAAGATTGCTAACTGGGGAGTATGGTCTAGGTGCAAGAATTGTGAATCGAGCAAGAAATTAAACTGTAAGATACCAAATGGCCCAGAAATTTAAGCTATCAGAGGGAGGGGGAAATTTATTTTCAAATACGCCCTCTGGCCTATTTAGAGGCAAAATAAGTGCACTTTTATTGTTTAACATTGGGTTTCATTGAGGCGTAAACTTAAAACCCTGGCCTCCTTTGAAACTTTAAGTTACCATCTCTTCTAACATCTTAAGCTATTGAACAAAGGGCAAACGAATATTTAGTTATTTTGAAAACACTGACACAGTCACACAGACCTTAGGGACTACTTCAGAGTAACACTACAATCATTTTATTTTAGAGAAAACATACCAGCTATGAAACTAAGTTAATCTCTAGATCACCATATTGTATTAAAAAACTTAAGCTTCTGGAGACTCAGGCAAAGAATACTACTACTTTAGACCATTTTTAAAGCCAGACTGTAAGTAGTCTGATTCAAAACCCACATATCCCGTTCTATGCACACACACACACAAAAAGGAAGACAAGACACAATGATTACAAAAAAAAGAGGAAGACAAGACACTATACTGACATTTGTATATAGTGATTTATTACTTGCAGTTTCAATCAAAATTAAGCTCTTCGTACGGACATAAAAGTTTGTTCAACCAAACATTATCTCTCTACCTTATGTAGTTCAGATCGACAAAAATCTCGGTTACCAGCTATGCATCAAATTGCACAAGGACAAAGCTGCAAGTAGACTAGTTTGTCGTGATAAGCATAAACAATGGGATTGCAAGCCATACAAATTATGTATGTAAATAAACTAATCTTCAATCAATTAACACTCATTCAGAAATAAAACATATGTAAGTTGCCTCATAACTGCTAAGAAGACACTGATATGCAGATCCCTCATTCTTATATCATTATATAGTAATTTCATATGCCTATCATTCCCATAATCAATAGATGGAAAAGAGAAGTTCAAATACCATGATTAGGAGAGACAACAAAGCTCAGTTCCCACATCGAGGCCGATTCACGTTCCATAGCCAGCTAATAAAGAATTAACCAAAAATTAAAAGAGATATTTAGAATTACTTTAACTGAGTGAAGAAGAATACTCCGTAGAAAACTATGCATTAAGCTAAATGTTTTAGTTCATTTTTTTCTATCCAAACATCTTATCCACAGAGGCGGAACCAGGATTCGGACAGCATGGAGAAGTTGAATTGTATATACAGTGGGTCATATGTATTCATGGGGAGCCTAACTGCTACTCCCTTTGTTCCCCAAAAGTGTCCCCTGTGGAAAATGTGTCGTTTAGGGATGTAAAAACTCCGTGTCTAAATTGTGAGGATGGCAGGTTTCAACATTTATTCACATAGTTATAATTATAGCATAAATGTTGTGAATAACTTTTGAAATCGGCCATTTTGGTAATATGGCATAAAAGCTCGTCCCCATGTACATCTTGAATCCAAAACATTTCCAACTTGTCAATGCATAACTAAACATTTTCGACACAAAACCTTTTGTATTTAACTAAATTCTCATATATTAATATGTCTGTTCACATAAACTTTGATACACGTATCTTTTATATTTAACTTTTAAAAAATAAAGGGGTTTATTATGTTTCAATACCATTAAGTATGGATGTTTTACCGTGTGATACCATGAACTACGAGTTTTTCCTTTTAGTACCATCAACTATACACTCTGTTAGCATTTGATACAAAAAAGTAAATAATTTGATGAATGGTGGTACCAAAAGGGTGTATAATTGATATTATTATCCCCTTTAATTACATTTTTGTATCAAATGCTAACAAGTTGTATAGTTCGTGATACTAAATGGTAAAATGTCCGTAGTTAATGATATTAAAGCCTAATAATCTCATTGTTTTTCTATGTAACCTCTAATTAGTCATAACACCCCCATAGTAATATCTATTCGTGGTCCCGCTACGACTTTTACTATATATATATATATATATACATATTATTATTATAAAAATAGCGATTTAGCCTCCTGATTTTACTTTATTTGAAATTCAGTCCCCCATTTATCAATCCCAGCTCCGCCACTGTTAGTATCTTAAAGTCTCTTCCCCTAAATATAGTTAATAATATTAAAGCATAATAATCCCATTGTTTTTCTATATAACCTCAAATTAGTCATAGACTCATAATGTCCCCATAGTAATATCTATTCATGGTCCCGGTACAATACGCATATCATATCATCATCATCATACTATATATATAAGTCAACCCAAGAAAAAATGAGACTGCCAAATTTTGGCCATTTTTTTCAAAAATGCCCCAACTTTTTTTTACTGATTACTCATTTACATTTATTCAATTCAAAATATAAAAAAAAACACAAAAATCATGATCTTTTCAAAACAATTATAATGTTATACCAAACAAAATCGTTTTACGTGTATTTTGTATAACAAAAACGTTATATTACTCACGATTTTTAATTTAATATATTCATTCAATCAATATACTTTTTAAAAATTTATTTACCAGGATCATATATATATACCACGCGTCGCACAGACAACGCGTGGGGTAACGATTACTAGTATATATATATATTAAAATGTGTACTGTATTATCCATTTTAATTACGTTTTTTGTATCAAATGCTAACAAAATGTATAGTTCATGGTAGTAAACGGTAAACGTCCATAGTTAATGATATAAAATCATAATAATCCCATTGTCGTTCTATCATTCTATGTAACCTCTAATTAGTCATAACGTCCCCATAGTAATATATATTCATTGTCCCGGTATGACTTTTACTAGTCTATATATATAGAGGGGCGGCACCCTATATGACCAGGGGTTGCCGTGACAACCCCACAATTTAGAAAAATAATTTTTTTTTATTAATGTTTTTCATAATAATTTATATAAACGGTATTCTTGCAACCTCTTAAATATTTTTTTTGGCAACGCATCCCAAAATTATATATTGTTACTGTAATAACATACCATAATTTTGTATGTGCTGGTAATATATAAGTAATACTTAAAAAATTAACATACGCAAGTGATTATAAAAGACATTTTACACCAACTTATCATGTTGACACGTAACACACATCTTTAAAAAAAAATTAAACAAAAATAATAATTAGAGTAGTGAGTGCAAACAAAATTTATCAAAGAATTTTTGGTGGTTTGTATTTTAATTGAAGTGAATATACTAAAATTGTGCAATAGATATTTAATTGTTCGTATATATCTATTATTTAATATACTTTTGATTTTTTCAGGTTTTTTTTAAATATTTTTTTACCTTCGTGTCTTAATTTTTTACTTATTATACCTTAGATTTATTAAATTTAACTTTTGTATCTTTTGTTTTTCTATTTTATTTATTTTTTAGTCAATTTTGAAATGCTGAAACTTTCGACACACGACTGCATGTGATATTACTGTTGTGGTTTTTTTTTGGAGTTTGAAAATAAAGTCGAAATTGAACGAAAATGAAAAAAATAGAAATCAAATACATTTTAATTAAGAAACCAAGGTAAAAAAAAATAAGAAAAGAGGATGAAAAAGGTACAAAAATCCGGCTTTCCCGGTTTTATATTTTGAAAAATATTATGCGGTTTTATTAATTTTTGGCAACCCCACGCATTTGATTCTGGTTCCGCGCCTGCGTATATATATATATATAGAGAGAGAGAGAGAGATACAGCTTTGGACGGATCCCAAGAGCCAACGAGAGGTACGGAGCCGTAAACATGAGGAATAAGTCGGCCAATTTGCTTATAATTCACCATTTTTAGAGATATATATAGCTGTCCACCATCTTCTTCGCCATTACCGCTACTATCGGAGTACCGAGATGAACCATTCCCCATCCTCTCTCTCTCTCTCTCTCTCTCTCTCTCTCTCTCTATAACTCAATAACTAACCACCCGATTTTGATTATGTATCTATATATGTATTGTCTATGAGAGTGTGTAAAGTTATGGTTATTATAGTTTTTGATAATGTATGTTGTGGTCCTTGTGTTCTAAATTGAAGCTCCAATAGTCTTTTAATCCGGAAAAAAACTGACTGGAATGCCTGTTCCGTGTTCCCGAGATGTGAATTCCTTAACTTAAACTGAGCGGTTTTTAGTTCGTGAATTATAAAGCGGTGCTCCTTTTAGTTTGTAGTAAGATTTTCGGTCCTTTTGCTTAGTAGTTCATTAATTTAAAGAAACTAAATATACGTAGTTTACTAGGGAAGCAAGAATTGAAAATGGGAGAGGCCGATATTCCATATAATTTTTTTCATATAAGATATTAGTATATTTTTAAAGAATGAGATACATTAATGTAATTAACTCGTTTTTTTTTTCTTCATATCCTCGTATGGTTGAATTAGACGATGACATGAAAATTTTATAAAAGAAATGATTTTCTTTTCGAAAATCCACACACGTCAACTGATAATAAAAATCGTATGAATATTGCTAATTGATGAGTTCCATCCTGATAAGAACCAAATATGTAAGCTATTACCAAACCTTGGGATCTTCAGTATTATAATAAAACTACAAGGAACAAAGACAAATTTGTTTAGAGGATGAGATAAATTGATTTAATGGAGGAAGTTGGAGAACTTGCTGACATGGCGTGTGTTGTTTCTAATTATAGGATTGAATTAGTTTCGGATAAAATGCGGGGCCTAGAAGATGTTGCATTTTTTTATTTTTATTTTGAAAATATTTTCAAAAAAAGATGATGTTGCATTTAGACTCGTTGCTATATTGAATTTCGTCATTCAACCAAAATTATAGTATATAATTTGACATCAAGATGATTAAGATTGTTGACTATTGCCATACAAGGGCCTTTCGTATACATTACCTTATAATTATAATGATATAATATTTTATATTTGATGATTTTAACTTAAAAAATCACTCACATCAATTATGTTATCATTTTCCTTAAATTAACGGTGAACCATTTTTGTTCTCAATTCAACTTATAAATTATGTGACAAATGTTTCACTTAAAAAAATAAAATAATATTTTTACTCTCTTTTATCTATATTTTTTCTCATCTATAGTAATAAAAATAATAATATAAAAATGAATTATAGAAAATAAATGATAAAATAATGAATATAAGGAGAATGAAAGGAAAATTGATACATTATCAAATGTAAAATAGCTCATCAAAGTTAATAAAGTGTGTTTTTCACTAAAAATATAAGAAACATTATAAGGAGATTGACGCACTTTACCCAAAAAGCTTACTCGCTGACGTGACGGACTAGGTAGACCAATTATAAATTAAATGAAAATATGATTTCAATATCAAAACAAAAATTATTGGTACACTTAACCCGCCACATGAGCACGTAAGTTTTTTTGGTGGCTATGTCATTTCTCAAGATTGTTTCCTTCGTTTGTTGGAAAGAAATTGATTCTTGGCATTCTACATCCTAGATAGAAAAGAACTATGTCTGTTCATCGAGCTTCAGCTTCCTTGCAAGTAAATATTAACGGATTAGTTATGGTCTTACACAAATGCAAAGATTCCGCAAGTGCTTATAATGAGTGCCATGGTCTTAAAAAATTTAAACACATGCGGACGCTTTTACTAAAGAAGCATTGATTCTGCTTACCCAGTCATCTTATATTGTTAATTATCATTAGCAAGAATCTTGACACCTTTTATCAAAAACATTTGCCAAAATCCAAATGAAATACGAACTCAGGCTCTCTCTGTTGTCCTGGACTGCATTAAGCCAGGTAAGATGACCTAATGCAGAGAACATTGAGACAGCACAAGGAGAAAGTTTACCGGATACAGGTTTATAGGGTACGTATTTCAAACTACCAAGATAATCCTACTATGGTGTCGAGTCTGGATTAGAAACAACAAATAGCTAAAATTACTGGTTGCCGAATAACGGAATAAGATGAACAAGGAGATGTTTTCTTATTTCAACAGCAGCAACCATTAATCCTTGGTGATAACCTCTCTAAATTAAAAATGAGGTGGGGAAAATACCTTGAGTTTAAAACAGAACAATAGGAGATAAACACACAACTCAAAGATCATGACACAATAAAACCGTCTACAGCAATACACCCTCATAATCCACACTAGACAACTGAGTCACCGACTATTATCTGGTATAATAAAAAAATGGGAACAAAAATCCTGAACGCAACAGCGCATAACGATGACACGAAAAAATATTCCTGTTTGACCAAGACTCATAGACCCACATGCTGTTCCAACCCATCAAGCACAAGACATTGTATATAATGCACATGCACATAATAATTTCGAGAAATGACCACGAAAACAAGGTCGAGCCATTCCTTGCTTGATTGGCAAAAACAGGCTGATAAAAAAGCAAATAATTTCTTCATTCTTCGACCTTTTTCTCTGCATCTGTTTTAGAAGGCTCCACTTCTGTCTGCTTTTTCACTTCACTAGCTTTTTCCTCTGTTTTCTTATCTTCAACACTCAACTTTTCAAGGAGTCCAGCAGCAGAAGATGCATCTTTGTTTTCCTCTTTCTTTTGTTGAGATTCAGCCACCTCTGTAACTTTTTCTCTGAAGTTTTTACAATCTGCACAAAAAGAAAGGTAAATGAATAAAATTGCCAAGGCCAAAATTCCGTCATCTCACAGCATATACGGTACTGCTTTAAACTTGGGTTTTGTTTTCACTTCTGTAGTGTAGGTGTGGCAGTGTTCAAGTGTTAAAAAAGACTCGAGCACGAGGAAGTTACTTCTAGATAAATAACGGTTTCAACTTTTAAGCAAACCCTGAAACCAGACATCAATGAGGCTATTAGCACCACCACAGGGTCAACATATGAAACAAACAATTACAGCATTTGCATGTTCATGCTCGATTATGGTGCCTGGAAAAATAGATCTTCCAAAGCTTGGTCCGTCGGCATAAAGAATTTGCTAATGTTAATGCAATGTTTGCACCTTTCTTATAAACAACTTGCCTAGCATACACTGGACATTATACTAGATCATTGGAAAAGTATTGTCTTAATTGGTCAACTAAACTCCACATATGAAACCACTTTATTACTAGCCAAGTAAATACATATACGAAAAGTCTTGAGAAAAAGCTCACGAAAATAAGCATGTATGGTTGAAACAAATGCAACCATTTGATAGCGAGAAATTCATGCTATCACAAATTGGTAAGACACTACGACATGAATTCGAAGTACTGCAATGTTCTATTTTTGCGAAATAATATTAGAGAAGGCTACAAAACGCCAGCTGAGACTTAAAAACGTCACAATATCACCCCGTAAACCTCATCCAAGAGGTTAACTTTTAGTTAAATACCACTCAACATGGCACTGGAACAGGGCAACCTGTCCTAAGATATAGCTAAGTAGTGCTTTTTATATGCTTATAGTTTATCATCAATAAACTCTAATAGAGAAAATGTGTAAAATATGTCCAATTAAACTTGTATTTATGATTATGATGTTAACGTACAAGAATGTCTAAAATAGTATACATGAACTGCGTGTATAAATTTCAGTTGAAGAATCCTCAAAAAATCAAACACAAAAAGGAGTTGTAAATGAACTAAACAAACCAAAACAAACTACTAATTTAATATTTATATGTAAAAGCGATGAAGCATTACTAAAACAGTATGATAATGAAATAATAGTTATTTGAACTAATGTATTACTACAACACAACAATAAAATAATAACAGTACTCTGTCTGATCTACTAAACAGAAATATAAGTAAATACTAGTAGATCTATTAGCAGACGACATCCCCAAGATCAGCTAAAGTATAGGTAAGGCAGGGTAATAAAGAAAACAGGTATCAGATATTCAGAGAATAGAGCACATAATGAGATCTAGCATTCTTTAACACTGGAGTCCGGATCCTCTGTCCCCTATTCTCTGTCCCCTTTTGTGCCCCCTTACCTTTTCAACCCAAAATATTTGTTAAAAGATGTTGAAAAAAATTCTACAATTACGATTATACACATATTGATACACTCCAACAATTATTTTTAAGAGAAAAGCCTCACACAATTTAATTTGGAATAAATAAAAAAACTAGTATAATTTAATTAGTGATATTAAATAAAATCATTTAGAGCAATAGTATGTCCAAATATTATGAAATTTGCATAGAATATACTATAAACGTATATAAAAGTGCGAAAGAAGTTGGAAAATTTTAAAATTTGGGGGAAAATAAGCAAGGGGGCAAGAAAGGGGACGGAGAATAGGGGACAGAGGATCCAGATTCTTAGGCCTAGTTTGTTTGTTGCTTTTATAGTCCAAGGACTAATAATCTTAATGGAATTAAGGTTTCATTAAAAAAGAACCTTGGACTATGAAGTTTTGGTTTAGTAGGACGATTTGAAAACATATTGCCCCCATGGTATTGTAAAAGACCCATTTTACCATCTTTTGTAATCCAAACTTCATTGTTAATACCATACCAAATAAAACAACTCCAAACATCTTTTGTGGACCCATGTTCTTTACTAATCCTATCCTAATCCTAAACAAACAAGGCCTTAACACTGCGAGTCCCATCTGTACATCTATATCATAATAAAATATATTTCCCCAAGTAAACAAAGATAACATTAATAATAAAACAGAAAATGGCATAATGCAGACACTCTGAATTGATGCCCTACAAACACTATGTATCTCTTCATTCTAAAGAAAGATCAATATCCAAAACCCAAAACCTAAACATATAATGAGAATTATGGTCCGGAAAGAAGTGAGAAGTATGACCAATCGTCACTGTGCACTACAGCACGTATCAGATTCAGAGATTTAACAAGTCACCAACATAAATCTGAAAAAGATTCATCTGGGTATGGGATCATGTTTGCCATATAAGGAGCTTTATTTCACTGGTTTAACATCGCAAATTCATAGAACTAATGTCGATGCAGTTCACTATCAATCTTATTTCAATGCTCTATATAAACCAATGTTGCTACTTTCTAATAATCTATTATCATGGTCAGTTAGTCAGGGTGTACTTCAAAGCATGACTAACTTATGATTCACTAAAAAGAAACGCTTAATGCTTAATCAACAAAAAAATCAACATTAAAGAAGTTTGATGCAGGAAAGCGCACGCTTTAAATGCCTCGGAAAATATTCATCCAATGTAAAGACCTGCTGTCAGAGATTTGCTACCATGTTTAAATTTAACGGTCACTTGGTTTATAGGCACCATGATTATTGACGGGGGGTATGTCAAAATCTCTAATATTTATAAACAGGAATCTTTCTATCCTTTCCAAAGCCGGTAATAACAATCAATTCATCTAAACCACATAAACTCAGTTGACGTCAAGGCCAACTGGGTTAGCACTATAATATCGACACCATATATATATTTTTTTTCATCCTATCAATGTGTCTTGTACATTCTGTACTCCTTACGGTTTCCAAAGCAACGATCACTTGCATGGAACACATAATTTTTTTTCTGAAACGTTTCCGGACATTTCATCCATGATATTTGTTTTTCAATAGTACAAGTTGATTTCAACTTCCAACCTCTTTCTTACATTGAAGACCCAACAGCTTAGGAGTTAAATCTCTCTACCTTGAAGCAAAAGTAGCAAAGCAAGCAATGGTAACGAAAAAAACACTCCCAAAAAACATTAAATAGGTAGCTAAATATAATAAATATACAACACTCACTTTCAATGGAAGCGAACCGGATGCAGAAGAGCTCTTCCTTCAATTCGCCATCAGCAAAATCTGTCGCATGCCATACGCACGATTTCTCATTCCCAGCATACTCCTGAACCGACATTGTAGGTAGAACTGACAAAAAAGTAAACAGTTTTAATAAACAATTCATAATTCATACATGCATTTCCAATTAAAAATATTATCTGATGCAAACTGTAAAGTTATTTCCGAACGGGTAGCTGGGACGTTATATCATCAGGAAGGCGTCCAAAATTTGAATCTCGACAACAGGTTTTTCACTTTTTTAACTTTTCTCCTAAATTGAACTTTTTAACTCATACTAATAATCTTGGCCTCTTCATTTCAGGTCAGGTCTTGTTAAAAGCATTCATATATAAACTTCGCATTGACTTGTGTTCTTAAATTTATTCTTTCACTAAAATAATAAGTAAACTTTACAACATTTACTATATAAAAAATCCACAAACCATTTTAAACTTATAAAATTCAAAGTTTGGTAAAAGAAGATCAACGAATATAAGAATGATTAAAAGGATTGTTTGATTCCAGCGTTTAAGGTTCAACTTTTTTCTTATTATTTTTGGCTTTGAAGATGCATCGCATCTGGATGGTAATCTTAAATCTTAGGTATTTTGAAATGTTAAGCTAAAGGATACCCGCCTCATACATCAAATATGCCAACTTATTTTTTTAAGAGCTGCAGCCAAACAAATCGGTTTTTACTTATATTCTTGTAGAATTATAATTATGTAGTTTTATACACTTGAATAATATCAATACTTGTCTTCTTTCCTTACCCTCATATAGGACAATCTTATATTCTCAAAATTGCAGAAAAACAAGCCATTTTTTATGCTTAACTATAGTTGCAAGTTTACTGTTACTAATAAGTTGCAGGGAAACATTATTATGTCCAATCTCACGTGGTAAAAATCTACATGTATTTCTGATCATTTATAAGTAGAATTCACCCCATTAAAACCAAAGACTAAATCCTCCCATAATTAAACTGTGCATATACATACATATTCAGACATATTTAAAACGAGGAAAAGGGGACACAGACCGAGATGGTTAGCGCAGATCTTGAGGGTCTTAGCCTGGCGCATAACGAGTCGAACCTTTCCAGTCTCCTTATGCTTCAACAGCTTCACACTACCAGCCCCTCTCTCCTTCCACTGATTCCCTTCCTTATCAAATCGATACAGCTTTGCTTTCCTAATTTTTACATACATATAAAGAAAGAGACTCCGATTAGATTTTATACCAGAACAAGAAAATTGGAAAAATGATGAGTATATCAACACAGTTCTCTTTCTTGACAGAGTTCTCTCACAGATTCATGTTTGTTTGGTGGCAGAATTTCAGCAAATAAATTGGATTCATTGGCTAAGATATGAGTTCGAAGTGCTTCAAGAGTTTTTTAAGATCAAGAAAAACAAGACAGTTCTGCTTTCAAAGCTGATCAACTTTAGTAACCGAGAAACAAAAAAAAAACTGCAACCAAACAAGTGTCATTTCATTTAAGCATACTAAGAACTGTGTAAAAGGAAAAATACATGTCTCCTCCAATATTCCCCTTATCAGAACAATTTCATGTTACTAAAAATCTTATAATGCATGAGTATCTAAAGACACACATGGAGAGAGAACTATATTAGAAACTAAATCAGATCAGAACCCATAGAACCTAAGACTAGAGATATTTTCCGTTTTTTTATCAAAAGAACACAGTTTCAGTTATATACATATACAAACATAGTAGTTACTGAAACTCTGTTTAGGCTAGGTTATACACCGAGGTGAATCCATGATTTTCTACAAGGGAGGGCAAAGTAGTTCTTGTTTCTTGTCCGTATAACAAATTACTCATTACTTTGTTTAAGGAAAATTCACACAAAGTATACACTTCTAAAAGCTACTATTGCTAATAAATAAGACCATTTCACTTTTTACATTCATAGAAAAAATCATCAAGAAAATAAAGTTTTTAACCTGTTTTTGATAAAATTGTAGTTAAAAAGCTTAATAGAGATTATTGATTAAAAATACGAGAAGGAACAAGTTTGTCATTGATAACGAAAAGAAAAGAAAAGGTGTCATTTTGTCTAAAGTGTATAACAAGGGGGAATTTCCTTAAAAACTAGCAGGGTCCATCAGTTATTAATTAAACATCAAGAAGAAATATAATTGAGTTATAAATAATAAGGACGCTTTTTAAAATTTCAGCCATGCATTGTATACTACAATTATTAAACCAAAAAAAATCAACAGATTTGAACTTGAGCTGCTAAGAAAATATGTTGAGAGTCTCACCGCTTGGACACATGCAATTACAAAAGAAGTTGCACTAGTAATAAATACTTTTCCAAAAAGTTGCCTTATAATAGATTCGCCACTGGTTATGCATCTCCCCATAACCCGTTTTGGAAACGAAAACCATAATCTAATAAAATTTTGGAGAAACATCTCCGGAACGTTTCGGAAACATTATTGAAACGTTGTAAAATCTTAAATAGCTCTAAACAATATGAAAAATCGGGGGAGGAGCTATTACTAGGTTAAAAAGACTACAACATCCCATAGTGAGAAAAAAAAAACGATTTTTTACCATGTATTATAGATATAAGCTTTTCAGCACCTTCATAATTACAAAAAAAAAACTAGCTCTAGTTCCGCCATTGTGAAAGATAAACTTTAATGAACTTTTACGGAACTAATTTTCTAATAAACTAGAAAAAACTGCACGACAAAAAGATTAAATCATATCAATAAAGAGAACTTATATGTTTAATTACACAAATTTGAGCTATTCTATCTTATAAAATATAAGAAATCGAGTATTTGTTCACATAATTATAGTGAAATTCAAAAATTCATGGAAGTTTTATAAAAATTTCCTATATATTTTATTCTGAGTTTATAACTATAACGGCGTTTCCGTTTCACATAAATATTCATGCTGTATTTCCCGTTTCTGTTCCCGAGTTGGCAACCATGAAACATACATATATACATATATATACCAACGAGATAGTTACTCTCCTTCCATTAATCAGCACAGTTCCACTTACACACACACACACACATATATACGCATATACATTAAAGCGTATCAGAACCCTAGTAGAGGAAGAGTAGCTACTCTCCTTCCATTAATCAGCACAGTTCCACTTACATATACATACATACAAATACATATACATATACATATACTGATATACATACATATACATATATATATATATATAGAGAGAGAGAGAGAGAGTATTACTATATTAAATAATAGAAATTGAGTATTTGTTCACATAACCATAGTGAATCTCATAAATTCACAGAAATTTAATAAAAATCATATATACTTTATTCTAAATGGTTAACTTTAACGGCGTTTTCGTTTCACATAAATTTTTAAGCTGTGTTACCCGTTTATGTTCCCTAGCTGGCAACTATGAAACATACATACATACATGCATATATAAATAGTACATACAAATAAATATACAAATGAGATAGTTGGAATAGATATTAAAGCAAAACCCTAGTAAAGGAACCGTAGCTACTCTCCTTCCATTAATCAGCACAGTTCCTTCAAATTTTAGCTATTCTATCTTATAAAACTTAAGAAACTGAGTCTTTGTTCACATAATTATAGTGAAATTTTCATGAAAAAATCCTATATATTTTATTCTAAATTTTTAACTATCACATAAAGGGTTTAGGCTTTCTTTCCCGTTTCAGTTCCCGAGTTGGCAACTATGTAACATACATATATATATATATACAAATAAATATACAAATGAGATAGTTGGAGTAGTTATTAAAGCAGATCAGAACCCTATAAAAGGAACCGTAGCTACTCTCCTTAAATAAAGTATACATTAATTACTCAAATATTAGCTATTCTCTGTTAAAAAGTAAAAGAAATTGAATATATGTTCACATAATTATTGTGAAATTCACAAATTCATGGAAGTTTTACGAAAATTTCCTATATATTTCATTCTAAATTTTTAACTGTCGCATAAAGTTTTAGGCTGTGTTTTCCGTTTCTGTTGGCAACTATGAAACATATATACATACACACAAATATATATGTGTGCATACATATATACAAATGAGATAATTGCAATAGATATAAAAGCAGAACCCTAGTAAAGAAACCCTAGCTAATAGCTATTATCCTTCCATTAATCAGCATAATTCCACTTATATATATACATATACATATATTTATATTTACACATCTAAATAGAAAAATGGGATAGTTGGAATAGATATTAAAGCAGATCAGAACCCTATTAAAGAAACATTAGTTGCTCTCCTTCCATATATACATAATTATAGAGAAATTCACAAGTTCATGGAAGTTTTATAATAAATTACTACAGATTCTATTCTAATTTTTTTAATTATACCCGCATTTCCGTTTCACATAAAGTTTTAGGCTGTGTTCCATTAGTTCCCGAGTTGGCAACTATGAAACAAACATACACACACACATATATATACCAATGTTTTAAAACACAAGCATTTTCAGAAGAGCTTTACCGAAGCGTAAGTTCCGACGACAAGCTAGTCTAGGAAAACGTAAATACATATATATGTTCCATAACTATAGAATACATGAAAATAATTTGTCCAAAACATTGTGAATAGCTAATATTAGCATAGTTTAACCACGGAGTCTGTTTAATATAACAAATCAATTTCACTACGTGGCTTGAGATTCATTTTTTAGCACATAACATTAGTTGTAGACACTTTCACCATAGAACATCCGGCTATCGAGTTGCTCGTGTTTGTACCAATTTGTGAGACTATATACTCTTTTTTTGTTAGAATCTATTTTATTTTCTTAAGTAAAGCTTAAGATTTCTGAGTCGTGCTTTTTGAGTATTGACGCGTGAAAAACGCGTTTTTTGACTTTAGGCTAAAACTGAACAATATTTTTTTGAGCTTTAAGTAAAAGCGAGTATCAGCGTGTTTTGAGGCGAGCTTTTTAATACAATCATACACACACACACACACACACACATATATACATACATATAAATCCAAATAACTATACAAACGAGGTAATCGCAATAGATATCAACACAGCTCTACACACACACACACACATATATATATAGAGAGAGAGATATAGAGAGAGAAACATACAGATCGAGGATGGAATCTTCGTCCTCTTCACCGGTAGAGACCTTAACCTCCTCGAGCTTAATAATAGGTGCGATCTGTGCTCCGGTGTCTTCGTCTTCTCCGGCGACGTTCTCTTCCTCTTCTTCTCTTCTCTCTGGTTCCGTCGAGCTCGCCATTGAATAATGTATAGATATATAGATATATAGATATATATAGAGAGAGAGTTTTAGAGAGAGAAAGCGAGGGTTTGTGAGAGTGATCGGGGACTGATTGTTTGTTTCTGAAGGGATGGAGAATAAGAGGCTGTGGGGGGGCCCAATTATTATTATTATTTTTGCTTCAATTATACATTATTTTTCAAAGTGTATTATGTTTCTTGAATTTGTTATAATTTTTTTTTATGAATTCGGTACTAATAATTTAAGTGAAATAAATATTTAGACTAAAGCGGGAGAAATATTAAATACCGTCGTTTTAGCTCATTAAGGGTAATAGATTGTATCTTAACTTTAAAAAAATTATTGTTTTTTTTTTCAAAATGGTATCGTTGTGTTACGGTTCGGTGTTTGGTGAGACAGAGAAAGTGAGGGCTTGTGAGAGTGATTGGGGACGGATTGTTTGTTTCCGTAGGGGTGAAGGAATAAGAGGCGGATGGGGCCCAATTGTATTTTGTTTTCATTTAATCAGTATCATTTTTTGATAATAATATATTATTTTTGGATACTATGGAGTATTATTTTTGTTTAAATTTTGTATCAATTTTAGACTAAAGTGAAAGAAATATTTTAAGTGATTTGTGACTAAATTGTTTTTTTATGTAAGACGAATGATGGAGCCATCGAGGAAAAAGAGGCCCATAGGGGCCCAATTGTTTATTGTTTTTGTTTTCATTTAGTATTACTTTTTTTTTTATAGTAATGGTATTATTTTTTGACATTACGGAGTATTATTTTTGTTGAATTTTATACTAATTTCTTTTTTGAATTTGGTAGAATTACTTAAGTGACAGAAAGATTTTGATTAAAATGTATAAAAGAATGAAAGCTTTTGTTTTAACTAAATGAGGCTAATCAAGTGTACCTTAACTTAAAATTTTCTATTATTTTTTATTTTTGAGGTGGTACTGGTGTGTTCCGATTCAGTTTTGGGTAAATAGTGAATGAAACCGAAATTGTGTCTGTTGCTAATGCATTTGATACTTCATGCATAAGGTCCATATTCTACAATCCAAATAGCATGTTAACTCTCATCATTTCAAATTAAATTACACTAGTTTAACTTCATTAAAAAAACATATAGATTTTGATTAGTACTAAATTATTAGTTTTACTATTGCTATATTATTTTTGTTGAGTTTAATTCGGTACTAATGATCTAAGTGAAAGAAAGATTTTGACTAAAGTTAAAGAAAGTTCGAATACGTTTGTTTTAGCTAAATAAGTCTAGTTGATTGTACCTTTAACTTAAATTTTCCTATTATTTTTTATTTTCGAGGTGGTACCAGCGTGTTACGGTTCAGTTTTTAGCTATATCGTTAAGGAAATCCGAAATTGTGTCCGTAGCTAATGCATTTAATGCTTCATGTACATAAGGTCCACAATTTTATGATCAAAATACCATAAAGTTGACTCTCATCGTTTCAAAATAAAATGACGCTAGTTTAACTTCATTTAAACGGTATCTAAACAAGAAAAGCACTAGATCGAATAGAAAACACACACAGTAAATGTAATCATAACATTCCGGGAATGGGGAAGCCAACTTAAGATTTTTAGTTTAATGAGCTTAAACTGTGAATATAGTGTTGATTGTTGTTTATTTTTTCTTTATTCAAAATTTTTATTGGGTTAAATGATAATAACACCATGAACAAAAATTTCGAAGAGCTTAAATTCACGTTGGGCATTTCACCTATCGTTAGAATTTTCTGAAAAGTAACTATCTCGGTTTCATATAGAAATTGATATAGAATCTTTGAAAAAGACTCATTCAAAATTAAAGACTTACTATCTTTGGGTAAGTTTTGGGTTTGTCAATGATATTGTATTTGTCATTTCCATAAATCTCATCCCGCCATATTTTTTACACCACTATTCCGGACAATAATATTCTCAAATTAGTTGAATTTGAGCTTTCTTTTAAAACCCTAATTCACTAATAATCCAATCTTTTCGAGAACAATCGCCAGAAAAGTACTTTGAGTTGAAAATTGTTTGATTAACCGCAGTCCGTAGATAAGATCATAGACATCTAAGAAAAGATGATCGAAGCTTTTTACACACACGTTCTGGAATTCTGTTGCTTGATTATACAAATTTAAGAATGGCAAGCTCTTCCGAACTACCTTTCAATGTATTAAAAACCTTTTATGTAGAAAAATGCATGTATTCATCAGAAATTATTGAATCATTTTCGATAACATTAAACTCAAATTCAATCCATTTTATCATCAAAATTAAAATTCCAAGGATATCTACAGTAAGGTCTATAAATCAACTTCGCGATTGTTTGTCCTTAATTTTAAACAAGGACTTTCGTGTGGGATTTGAAGTTAACCTTAGCAAGTCCTTCCTTTTTTGAACCTATTTTTAAGAAATTCGGAAAAAACTTGGAAATTTAAAAAAAAAAAACATTTTAATTTTACAAGTTTTAAAAGCAAGAACAATATTCTTTCTAACTATTTCAAAAAAATAAAAAAAATGGTTTATCAAAATGGATGAGGCTGGGTGTTAAATAAGAAATCTTTATATACCTTTTTTTGTCCATTAGTTGGACGAGTCTCTTAACACTTCCGCGACACTGGCCATTGCAAGAAAGCCTTCGACCTTAATCATGCCACCTTCGACCTTAATCATGCTCATTCGAGCTTCTCTAGTCTGTTATCTACTTCTTTCAGAGTTGAGCATTGCTCTTTAACAAGTCGAGAGATGACGGATCCCAAGCGGTTTAGAGCTACAATTTGTCTTGCAGTCATGGTTTTGGTATAAACTGGGGGTTCTGCTGCTATAGAGAGACAGTATAATGGGGGTGTGTAGTACAGCTAATAGTAGTTAGCATATAATTAAGATTAACTATCATTTATAAAAGTATAATTGTCCTACACATGTTCTATATATGCAATTATAATATTATTAATATTATTTTTTAATTCCTTTGTTTTCGTCTCTGATCCATTGAGATCTCTAACAAATCTCTCACAAACTAAGTTCAACATGTCTAATCTGACCGAAATAAACAACAAAAATCCTCATCGGATCACAAATCTTGTCGGCCATCAAAACCTAACCCATCAATTAGCACCAATCGATTTTAACATAATCTAAAATGTGGGGGAGAGCTGAGATTTTTTAGAAAGATAATGAATAAAAGTCCATCTGAAAGCAAAGTGTGGTTTTGTTCACTTATAAATATTAATAAAAATTGCTTATACATGTCTACAATTCATGGCTACCACAGAAATCTTATATTGTTTATCCATGTATACGCTATATGTGGCGTAAAACAGAGTGATGTGAAATGCACTTGACAATTATATACCAAATTTATAGTTATATAGCTCATAATACACACAGTTGGGACTGCTCTAAGGATAGTAGCTACCCTATAAATACGGTAAATTTCATATTGGTACAACTTTCACAAACTAATTAAGGATTAGTTCAATTCGTTGAAAATATTTAATGATCAACCCGTTTTGTCGACATCGTCAATTTTGTTGACATCACCAAACCCTATCACGTCCAGACGGCTCTATCTCTCTCTTTCTCTGCGTTATAACTGTCAAGCTCAACATTCATCTATCTCTAACCGTTGTGAACGACTCAACTGTCTTTCTTCTCTCTATAAATGCGTCATGTTCCCCCATCTCTCTCAAAAACGAATTAAAACAACAAGTATAATCACATAATATATTTTATATCTCCTTCGTTATGGCGAATTTGGAAGCATCAATTATGGGAAAGGTATTCAGACCGTTTTTTAGAGTCTCTTTTGTATTATATTAAATTCTCATATTACAATAGAATCATCCACCCCCTATTCCGACTGTTTTGGGGGGAAATTATGATTTATACTGTTTAAACTAAGGTTTTAGTGTTAATGTACCATTTTCGGGAAAATTAGGGCTCATACTATTTTAATTATGGTTGTTAGAATCTTCTACCCCTATTCAGACTATTTTGGGAAGAAATTAGAGCTCTCACTGTTTAGTTAGCTTTTATAGTGTTTATGTATCATTTTTAGAATGTTGTACCATATTTAGGTTATTTTCGGAAAAAAATTAGGGCTCATACTTTTTTATTAGGGTTTTTAGAATATTGTATCTTATTCGGGTTGTTTTGGAAGGAATTAGGGCTCAGACTACCTGATTTAGTTAGGGTTTTTAGTGTTTATGTATTATTTTGGGGGAAATTAGTTTTCATATTATTTTAATTAGGGTTTTTAGTGTTTATGTAACATTTTTAGTGAATATATCTATGAGACTATTATGAGTCCAAATCTTCTACCCCATTTCTCTATCCCATTTCGTGCCCCCTTGATTATTTTATCCAAAAAAAAATTCTAAAAAACTTGAAAAAAATTATACAATTACTATAATACATGTATCAATACATTCCAATAATTATTTTTAAAATAAAATCCACACAAAATTTATTTTGGAATAAATGTATAAATTAGTGTAAATTAAACATTGAATATTAAAAAAATTGTTTAAAACAATATTATGTTCAAATGTTTTAAAATTTGAATACAATATAATATAAAAGTTTATAAAGTTGCAGTATAAGTTGTGAAAATTTAAAATTTGAGTGAAAATAAGCAAGGGGGCACGGAAGGGGGTAGAAGATTTGGACTCGACTATTATGTATCATTTTTGGTGAAAATTAGGGCTTGTAATTAATTGTTTATGTACCATTGTATGTGTTTATGTAACGTTTTTAGTGAAATATAACGCTCAGACTGTTTTATTTGGTGTGTTACGTAACATCTTTACGAAAAAATAGGGCATAGACTGGTTTTTTTGGGTGAATTTCTCTAACATTTAGTGTGAAAAATAGCCAAAGGTATCTTAAATCATACGGTTTACATATTCTTTTTTTGATTATATTTTAGAAAGAAATGGCCGACAAGGACAAGCCCAAGAACAAACTAAAACCAAAAAAGAAAAACCCAACGGTTACAACAACAAAAAAGCTCAAAAAAAACAAACTTACTTACTGTAAGACAGTAATGTATTGAGATTAGCAGAATCGTTGCAAGGAGTTTAATGGTTAGGGATCCTAAATTCAATTACTTGAAAACCTTGTTTGTTTAGTCTAACCACTAGGAACCGACATCTAGTTTCAAAACAGACATGGTAATATATTTGTGTATCATCCTGAAAGGTCTGCCAGAGAGAGACCAAGAAATGTTTCTCTAGATTGTGTATGTTGGTTGCGCTTTTAAATGACCTCAAATGTGTTTTCTGCCATAGAATGTTTTTTCGAAACGGTGAACATCGTGTGCTGAAAGTAGTTTTTGAAATATACTCTTATTTGCTTGTATTATCTGAAGGTCGCTAGGACTAGGAGTCGGAAGGGTCCGCAAAATGATGGGTATCGTGTTGAATTCATGTAATTATTATGTATTACAACCAGTTTATATACTTAAGCTTCAAACCTTCAACTCTCACGGAAAAAGGTTACTAGTTTTGGCAAATGCTAATATGTTTCTTGGTGAGTAGTTCTTTGAAAACTAATAATATGTTTGGGATTTTTGGATCATGATATCTACCAATTGCAAACTGACAACATTAGCAAATGTCTTCTTCTCCCTTATTTGGCTTTTTATCAAAACAAACATAAAGTGACTATGAATACAAGAAAATAATTGCCTTACATTATCCTCAAATCCAATTATGAGATTTTATCACACGATCTAATTAGGATGTTATAAATTACATCTTTCAAGGATAATCTCATCAAAGTAGTTGCAGGCAAACTTGAAGAGTGTTTGTGGTTGTTTTTAGTGAAAACATACCGTGTGAGAAACAACTTTCTTGTTCATTAAGAAGCATTTGTAAAGTTAATAGAAAGCAATTGGCAAAGTTGAACCTTGTTGTGGCCAACTAGCCTAATTATTGCCCACATGAACCCCTTTCCTAGATTTAGTGGCGGTGGATATTTTCACATTCTTATTTTGTGTTAGCAAACAACAAAATTTGCAAATTTATAATGTTTATCCTCTTATACCAAGAGGTTGCCAAATTGGCAGTCCACGGAACTTACATTTTTTATACGCAACCTTAATTGAGAACAATAATTATACGACTTTATCACAATATGAAGAGTGAATCACACTACTTATTTAGTATCTGTATCATCTGGATAAAAGTTTTACATTATTCTCCAAGGTTTGATTGAGAAACTTACATTATACAGTATCTTTTTTTATCGTTACAAAAAATGATAACAAAATAAATATTTATAAAGTCCATTTATTATGAAATCACACATGAGTGAATTAACTTTCATGATTTAGTAGTATAAATTAATGGTTAGCGATCGTCGTTTGGGACAATAACCGACGGTTTCTAGAGCTTAGGATGGTCAATGTTAGAGCTGAAAGTATTTGAACAAATAAATTTTCAGTAAACTATGGGGATTCATGTAAATTATTTGAAATGGAAATACTACTGAAGCGGTTAAAGTTTGAAACATAAGTTATTTTGGGGTTTTATTGAGTAGAGTAAAATTTACATATTCCAAAATCTAACGATGACGGGAAAAGTAAATTACAGTACTTTTTTGTTAAGCCAAAAAAATTTTGTCCTAAAAGTCCGGTGGATTTGTGGATCTAATTCTTTTGTAGCAATAGCATCATTCCCTCATATCTTGGAACAAATTAAATTAAAGCATATTCTAGCTGTGTAACACTAATAAATTAGTATCTAGTACTAGTAATTTACGAAATGGGAGCCCATTACTGGCCAATTGTTTTTAAAACTTTGCTAGCTAATGATTCGAAATTACTTTAATTACGAAACAATCAAGTAGAAGATTAGGCAACGTTGTCACATGGCTAGATTGAAATCTCAAACAAAATCTGAACAACAACTGTAATATTTTTATTATTGTAAACCATATTGAGGAACAAATTATTGCTGTCAAAACTATTAAGTTTACAAATAAAATATAATCCCCAGCTGTAAAGCTTTTAGTTCCACTGATCCAGCTAAAATTTGTTTTCACCTCAGCACCGTCACCAAAATTAAAACTATTAATAATTTCCATTTCTGCCTCTAAAGAATCAGAATATTCAGAAATAGTCCCTAGCTCTTGCTCTGTTTCATCACTGACCACATTTCTAACTTCCACCCAACTATCAGATTCCCAAATCGGCCCCGCATTAGTAGCTAACTCCGTGATTCGTCCCCTAATTGACTTGAAATCAATTATCGTTTGATAATTATCCTCTTCATTATCATAAAATTCGGAACTCGTCCAGTCTAGCACGCAACGTGGCGATAAATGTCTCATCACATTCAACGGCTCGGATGACTTCACAAACGGATGGCGTAATAGTTGATCGCAACTCCACCTCTCGGCCCGGTCACGCCTCAAGCACTTCATCACGAAGTCCTTCCCGAGCTCAGAAATCTCAGCTGGAAGCTCGGGAAGCTCATCCGAATACCCGATTCGGAAGAGCGTGTTAGGCCCAGAGTCCTTCCACGGAGGTTGTCCCGTCATCATCTCGATGATTGTGCATCCCAGGGACCAGACGTCCGACTTTGGTCCCTGGTACTCCCCGCGAACTACCTCCGGAGCCATCCAGAATGGGCTTCCATGCGGGACCAATGGTCCTGCGGTAGAAGTTGTTGCGAATGTGGCAGAACCAAAATCTGCCAGCTTCGCAACACTGGGAGAGGAACCAATCAGGATGTTCCTCCCCTTTATGTCACAATGGGCAATGCCTGCTGAGTGCACGTCATTCAACCCTGCTAAGATGCAATAAAGACGTGACCGTAAGGTTTCCTCGTCCTTTGCCACATCAGCAGCGGTGCCACCTGGCATGTACTCTAGGTGGAGGTTTCGAGACGATGCTACACCGTTTGAAAACGTGACATCATCGGAAAGGTATTCCACAACCCATGGGGAAGATATGGACCGTAGCATTTTAATCTCGTTTTCTAGAGCCTCGGATTGGGCAGGCAAACACGAACTTAAATCAACGGATTTGACCGCAAATTTTAGACCGTCGGATTTATTAACCGCCATATTGACGGTGCCGTAACAGCCTCTTCCTATGCAGCTCAACTTTTCCCATTCCGAATTTTCTCCTCTCATATATCCCATTTTCAATATGTGGAAAAACACTTTGCTTGTGTATTTTGAGTTGTTTATCTTTGCAAAGTGGTGGAGTGGGGAATATATATAGGTGAAGGTTAGGAATATAAAATTCCGGGTGTAGTTGCGTACAATTAAAACTACTTCCAACAATATATACTTTTTGATTTTTTATTAATTATCCTGTTATATTTTGTTCATACTTATGAACAAATTTATTTTGACTTGATATGGGATTTCCTCTGCATACTAATTAATACGGATATTAGATGGATTCTCACGAAATTACTACTTGTCATCTACGGTAAATAACAAAACATTAAATTGAGTATTTTGTTCTATTGTGATGTCTAAGATTCATTTTAATTGCAACATTATTGAATAGTTCTACATAAATTACTACGACATAGGGTAAAACTAACAAATACCATCTAAGGCATTGGTTAGCAAAACTGAACACAAAAAACTAATATTTATAACCACTCAACCAGTTAAAGTCATCCCTGGCTTCCCCTATTCGAAAAATGAAGAGTGACTGTTTATTATGTATGTACTTTTATTTTTATAATGATAGCACTTTACTACTTTTCATATAGTGACATAGTAGTATAAAATTAGTAGTTTACTACACTAGCAAGCAATGAATGTTAAATTAGTAGTATAAAAACGGTTTGATGTTATGTCATATGTTGGTGGAGATAGATTGGGTTCGCTCCGGTTCGGTTTTTGCCAAAACCGAAACCGAACAAATTTTCGATTCGATTTTTTTCGATTTTCGGTTTTATTTTATTTTTTGGACCGAACCGAACCGGTTTGTTTCGGTCCGGTTTCGGTCTTCCAGTTTTTCTTCGGGTTTTTTCGGTCCGGTTTTATTATAAACCGAAACCGAAAAAATTTCGATTTTTCGGTTTCGCTATTTTTTCGGTTCGGTTCGGTTCGATTTTTTTGGTTTTTCGGTTTTCTTCGGTCTGGTTTATTGTAAACCGAACCGAAAAAGTTTCGGTTTTTCGATTTCGGTCTTTTTTTGTTTAGTTCGATTCGGTTATCGGTTCGATTCGTTTTCTCGGGTTTTCGTGCAGGTCTAGGGTGAGAACTAAATTTTGAAAGGATATAGTACCAAGTTTTATCCTTATCCATGGTGCTAAATGGTTGATATCCACCGTCCAAAAGTTCATTAATAATACGTTGTTCTTTTTTACATGTGGTGTTAAAGGTACTGACAATGAAGGCAACTGCTGATGTGGAAACTAAAAGTAGTCACCAAGTGTTTTTGCCAAGTGAATGCATTAATTTAAGCCTTATCATGTGCTTTTCCAAAAGAAGATCGTTTTCTTAAGGATTTATGAGGTTGTTGCCTAGCTTGCTGGTACATCATCCATTCCTTTACTTTTTCTTTTTTGAAAATTCCATTCCTTTTCTTTATATATTTGCACATTTATATCAAGCCAACAAGTGCTTTAGATTTTAACCAGAAAACATTAATGATCCATTAGCACTAATGATTTCTATATCTATTTTCTTACAAAAATTTATCATTCAAACTTTGGGCGGCACTATAATGGTTCCAGATAAATATAAGATGTTAGTTTTGCACAGAAAACAGGGAAGTTATATTGGGTGAAATAAAATTAACAGTAAAAAATGATTAGAGGCGGAAAAACAATACTCCAAAAATATACCAATTTTGATAGAAAAGTTGACGTGTAGTGCAAATGAAATAAATATGCAAAAGAGTGCTACTTTTACGGTTTTACCACAAATTTATATTTTGGTGAATATGTATGGGTCATTGTCATTTGAGACATGTGAGTGCTAATGATTACCTGAACTCTAGATATAAAACAATATCATTCAAATAAAAAATGTGGCGATCAAACTTCGCTGTGAACTGAAAAAATCGTCGCAAAAAGCTGAAACCATCGCAATCCTATCATACCCTTGTGACTTAACAATCCGCTACGACAAAACTATTTCGTTGGTCCTGTTGTTGGCTAATATTTTTGTGGTGTATAACATACTGACTTGACATTATACCGAAATAACGATTTTATAGGCAGAGCTAGTTATTCACTACAAAAAAATACTCAAATAGCGACGGGATTAGTGACGGTATTTTTTGTTACGAGCTTATTAACGACGGTTTTTGTGACGGTTTTGTGACAGTTTAGTCAATTTGTGACGGTTTTGTGACGGTTTAGTCAATTTACGACAGGCTTATGACAGCTTTTGACTCTCACTAAATCAAATATTATTTTGTAGTGATTCATTAATATTGTGCGATCCATTTCATCACTTGTGTTACACAAATCTAAAATCATTTAGTAATTTCATGTAATTGAACGGATGGAATATTTTGATGATTGTAACATCTGGAGTGGGTGGTGGTCCAAACTTCGATCTCACCGAAAAGTTATCAAAATTTTAGTCCACAACCACATAAATATGAGTTGGCCACAACATATTTCTGTTGGGAACTAAATACGGCCTTTCAAATATGTTGGCATGGCATTATTTCTTGGTCCACATTAAACAACACTAGAACCAAAATACAACAGATAACGTCTCTTGTTTCCCGTTTACTTTCGTGTCTTTTTTTTTATTTTCATTCAAATTTTAAGAAAAAATAAAAAATTCCACACTTTTATCGACTTTTATGATATATTCTATGCAAACTTTATAATATTTGGACATAATATTGCTCTAAATGATTTTTTTTAATTTAACTAATTAAAGTATACTAGTTTTTAATTTATTCTAAATTAAATTGTTTGATACTTTTCTCTTACAAATAATTGTTGTAGTGTACTAATATATGTATAATCTTAATTGTATAATTTTTTCCAATTTTTTTTTTAACAAATATTTTGGGTTAAAAATGTAAGAGGTACGGAATGAGATAGGAAATAGATGACAGATGATCCGAACTCATATTAAACACCAAATTAAGTATTTTAATTTTAATTAAACGATAAATATAACATGCTACTTTTAGAGCATCTACGATAGTATTTTTAGAATTTGTTTGTTAAGTGTTGTCACATATTAGAAAAAAATTGCTTTTAACTTACATCACCATGTGTTATAGTTATCTTGTTTTTTCATACCATAATAATATTGTTAACTTTCACTATCAAAGCCATATATTGATATTGTATTTGGAATAAATGTGCATCATGTGTTGTTAAATTGTTATTTATGTGATTTCAAATTATTGTTTATGTCTTGTTATTACATTTTATGTGTTATTAAATTATTATATGTGAGTTGTTGTTGAATGATTTTTCATAGATCAAAAAATACTATATTAAAGTACACACCAACATATCTAAAAATAAAATGTAGACTTGCAAATAGATACATACCAATTAATTTAATTACAAAAAACTCACATATGTGTATTTATTTATAATTAGTTATATATACTTATTTACAATTAGATACATATGTCATAAAAAATATACAAAAAAAAATCGGAAAAAATCAATAAATAAATAAATTTGTACATAGTATCAAACAAGATTACCCATGATTGGAAATGATTACATATGATTAAATAGGATTACACATACAAGATTGGACATGATCAAACAAGATTAGACATACATGATTAGACAAGATCACACATATTTTTTGTATAAAAAATGTATGTTTTAAAATTTTGGTTTTTAATTTTTAAATATTTTTTTGAGTTTTTTGGATTTTTTAATGACATATGTACCTATTTGTAAATAAGTTCACAAAAAATGTATTTTTTTTGTAAAAGAGTAATCAAATTTAAAACAACCGGGTTTTTTTAAATAAATTTCTAAATATATATTTAAATTGTAAATTTCCCAAAATAGAATCCAACAACATATTTAATGTAAAATATGCCATGTCGGCATGTTAAATTTCGAGGTACAGATAACATGAAGGTTAACATACTTGCATAAAGGAAATGCCATGTCACCTTGCTAACACTACCAATGTGAGGTTAAAATCAACATATAGTCTCAAATTACACAGGTTGTAGGGGCACGGGTAGGAATAATGTACCCGATACGATATAGATATGACGGTACGATTAAAGTTAAAAAAATTCGGTATGGTATCGGAAGTGTACAACAATAAAAAAATTGTTTATTTTTATTTATACGATTTGATTTAAAAATTACAATCTTAAAATAACAAAATTAACAAAGTTTAGTATAATTTAGGTTTATATACGGATATTTTAGTGAACGTTAATATAATTTTTTCATAACTAGTGTCTAAACAAATTTAATTAAATTCATCACACTTGTTGATTATAAAAATTTCACATTATTATATTGATAATCTTATATTTTAAATATTTTTTATGAAAAAAATTAAAATTAAATTCTCAGCCGTACCGAAAAAGTACCGGAGACGTACCGATCCCGTACCCAAGCCGTACCGAGATGGTTATACAATGAAAAAAATTAACGGTACTCTGTTTGTCGTACCGGGTACTTGTACTCCTATCGTATCCGTAATACTTAAAAAAAAAACTGAATTAGCCGTAGTACCTAACTCTAGTTGGATTCTAAAGCCGGAGATGCTATAAATGACCAGAGATAGAAAAAAGAAGATGAGTTTTCTGGTATATGTTGACGTGTGCAATCAGGTATCATACAATAAATAACTCAAAAGTTGAATTTTCCATAATTTGATTTAAATTATGTAAATGGTATTCTCTGAAAAAGTTGAATTTTCCATAATTTGATTTAAATTATGTAAATGGTATTTCTCTGAAAATGTAGGCACTCTATGATGAACTAATGATTTCACTTTTGGTAGTACTTTCTAATATACCAAATAATCTGGTCAATGTCAGTGACTCAGTAAACTGTAAAACTGTGAACTTTAGTATACTATATATTATATAGTATATACGAGACTTTATTTCTGGAGTACTTTAGTAGTCTATGATTTTGACCTACTTCTATTTGATCCCAACAGGTTTGACTGTCTTCACTTAGTTAATTCCCTGTTTGTGGATCACCTAACTGTACGGAAACGTCTTGATGCAACCTAAAGAAAATACAATATACATAAAGGATGGATTCACTTTTATTCGAATTGGAGACTAACCGAATAACACAAAAGCAAAATAAAAAAGTGAAAACAACTTTTCTTTGAACTGCACCACCTACAAACACAAACAACAAGAGTAGAATGAGTAGCTGAAACCACAAGTTTTATCATCCAATGAATGAAATTACTTATATATGTTACAATAAAATGTCGAGATAGAATAATAATAACTTTTTGAAAACTGTTGATAATAGCAACCAATAATATTGTTAAATTGTCGCTAAAATTCAGCGATGCTCTCTTCATCAACAGTTTTGAAAATATTGACTATTGGTATCATGACATTTTCTTGTAATTATAGTTTTTATACATTAACCTTTAAACCATTAATATCTAATTTAATGGTTAATATGGTAATTTTAGAGGCCGAAGTGAACTCTAAAATTCAATAATTTGATGCCCCAAATAACTAAACAACCCCCGGAAAAAAAAAACAGCCATTTTTTTTATATCATTTGCTCAAGTAATTTTGCTTATTCTGTAAAGCGAATGGCATGGGTATCTTTAGAGCGCTTTGCATGGTCTAATGCCCCGTCCTTTTTTTTGATAAAAGATGACATGTTGTCTTTGTACTCAAATAAAACTACAGGTATGACAAAGTGAATCGGACGATGTAAATATATTATACATTGTAAGAAAATGTCAGGATAACAACAATCATTTTTTTGAAAATTATTTGGTAAATTGAGTGTCGTTAGCTATCCCGACATTTTCTTCTAGTGATAGAACTACATTTCATGGTTATGTGAATTTCACAGTTTACATAAATACAAGTAGTTTCTAAGACGGATGAAAATGAAGAATATTTTCACAGAAGACTATAGAAGATTATAAGAGCAAATAAAGTTCTCCACATAAACTTTAATATGTTAATCTCATCCATGTCGAATTGCTACGTAGTACGATTGATTGGTCTTTGGTAAAGAACGTCGCCTTTAAAAAATAAGATACGAAAAAGACATGGGAGATAATATGGGTGTTTGCAAGTTGAGAATAACTTATGTTTGTGGTTATGTATGGTATAGTTATAATGATATAAAAAAAAATGTAGTATAAATAAGTGTATAACGTAGTGAAGGTGGATAACATGTAGTCATGTGTGTGGTTGGGTGGATCAGGCAAAGTTATAATTAAACCAAGAAACAACCCATCTGAGCAAGTTTGATAATAAGTTGTCACACAAATCCAAATTATTATCCACTTTCACAATAGCTTATAATTAATCTGATTATGCATCCGTATAAAAATCAAGATTAGGATCTTTTCCATAAGAAAACAACTAGCAAAATCAAGATGTTAGATAGGAAAATTATGGTAACCAAAACAAGTGTTTGTGTGTTTGATAAGAAAAATATATTTATAACCTATGGCGAGAAAAAAGTGTTAGTGTGTGTTGGATAAGAAAGTAGTATACTGGTTATGACATAACGGAAAATAATATAAACAAGTCTAATATACAATGGTGAGTATATATCTTTATTTCCTTATTAAAAGTATTTTGTGTATTATCAAGAAAGGCTTAGTATGGTGAGTAAAATAATTTAGTAAAACATTATACTGGTGAATTATGAATCTAATTGAATGGTTTAAACATATAATTTGGATATTCTTAATTAGAACGAAATATAATATTTAGGGATGAGCTTTTTGTACCGATTTGTGTAAGAATTATTTATAATTCTTTTATAAATATTAATTCATTAAAAATAGAATAAATATTTCTCATTAAGGTGGTCCATATACATTCCATGAGTTATGTAATTTATGATTTAAACATAAATCTGTGAGTTAAGAAACTCTACATTTCCGCCATAATGATCGGTTGATATTGATAATACCTTGATGGACGGTAGAGATCGAAAGTATATGAAGAGTCTCGGGTCCTCCTCCTACCTATATAAAGGACACAATACCATCTCAATTTGTATCAAAACATACACACAAAAACAACACATAAATTAGTGTAATGATAGGCGAATGAGGAGAAACTCAAGTCTCCAACCCCGACGATCTACCTCCGTCATCTGAACTCAACTATCATGTTCCGTTTAAGTACCAAGCCCATCGTCCTTCCGCATAGTTTAAGGTATGTGTTTTGACATACTCTCGATATGTTATAATATGTGTGATCATCATGTAGAAAATATCTTAAATAGTTATGTTAATAATGTGTATAACGTAACAATAATATAAGTTGTAATTAACTTACATTTGGTATCAGAGCTATAGGTTAATATTTTCACATGATGTTCTACTTATTTTGGTGATGAATATGTATTGAAAGGGCTATACATATTGTTTCGTGATCACTGCATATATAACATCCTATAATAGTTTTAATGAGATTTGGTTATAAACTAAACATAAGTAATCATATGTTACTGCTTGTTTTGTACTGGCCTAGTGATTTGGTTTTATTTTCATATGAAACGAATTGGTTTAATTACTAAGAAATGAATATAGTAAATGTTGATTCATTTAGCCGTATATTCATGTAACCAAGTACTACTCTATGGTTTTTAATGCATTACAATTATGGTACCACTTTTGTTTTGTGCTAAGGTATACATTTTATATAAAACGAATTAGCTTCATTTGTATTAATGTCGCATAAGAAATTAATAAAGATTTTGGGAGTTTTATGTAAGTTACGCGATTGAATGAGAATTTGAAAGTTTTGCAACATAAGCATGATGTCAATGATTATAGAAAGATACATTATAAAACCACACAATAAGTGACATTTAATAGTTACTATTTCTTATGCATGACAGTAACACACTTAAATGGGCAACGAAACGTGAAGATCAATAGTTAACATGTATATGCTAAACCTTTTAACAATATAATGTAAAAATAAAACTGATTGTTTAAGTATCGTCTTAATTGGTTAGTAACAATTACTTTACTAGTTATGATTTAAATGTCAAAATTGTTAATACTAGTTGATATATGATGTTACTATTTATCAAATTATATTCAATTGTAGAATTATATGGCAAATTTACACACACCCGTATATGTTATTTATGGTGTTAATTTTGTCTTATGTTTCTGTTGCCCACATGTCCGGTAACTTTATTAAATGAACATGTAAGATAAAATGTTAATAGTACAATTATGTAAATGTAGTTGAAAGGTTACGAAAAAAAGTTTAGACTCACATTAAGGTTGGAAAATTATAAGTCTTTCCCAAATAGGCTCATCTAGGATGATGCGATGGCAATGCAAGACTTCGGCTGATAATTTATATCTTAATGAGGTCGGTTTTTAAGCAGTCTTTGCTGCACCAACCCTCACCCTCTCTTACTTGGTCGGATCATGTTAGAGCTACCGAAAGGGTTAGAGTATATAATAGTTTTCCCGATTGTGTTTCTATACTTATATTCGTCAAATGGGTGTCTTTATATCGATATGACATGTGTTAGATAAAATGAATAATACGAATGAATGAATGATGGACATCTACCCCTTACTTAATTATATATATAACTCATGATAATACATGCCACTAAGTATAATAAATTATGTAACTTTTTGAAAGGTTGGATATAAGTTTTTAAATTTATATTAAAATAAAATAGTGTTTTAATATATAATTTTAATATTACATGTCACAATGAACATTACTGATAAGGATGCATGTACATATGAAAGTTGGGTGATGTACATATTTTGATTAAAACATGACATACATTTTAGTCATTATGTCGTACATATTATTGTTCATACTATTATTTTTATGACAAATAAAGTTAAGTCAATTTATTTTCATAGCATATAAGTTTTAGTAATAGATTATAAGCTAAATCATATATATAACGTTCATATTATGTGAAATTTTGTTTGCCCACAGACACAAAATTTTAACCGATGAATGTTAAATAAACGTTGGTGTATGCGTATGTATCAATTATAGTTATTGATGCTCTAATGTCAATATTCATATTATCGTTTGATTAAAAATCAATATTGGCTTTGATCAAATCTAATGAATATTTAGCTTAACCGCTACACCTAATAATATTGAACTAATAATCATATTATTCGATTAAAATTAAATGTATATTTTAATCTATATTTTTAATGATTATTAGTGCCAGTAAATATTTTGCATCAACATCATATGTCCAGAATTTGGTTGCCCACATATACAAAGTATTGGAAACGAATATTTGATGATAAACGTTACGTTTTGCATCCATTAGTGCCTTAATTATGGTTGCTAAATTATGTTTGTGTCCAATATTGTTATGGGCCGGGGATGCATAAGAACTGTTTTTTATGTATGTTTGTTTTTGGTTGCCCACAGGTCCAAAAATATTATCATAAAAATAACTATTGTATGTTCATCATTGTTTAATTATTCATTATAACTTGGTTGTCCACAGGTCCAGTTATTTTGACGAAATAAACATTATGAATAATTTCTTAAGGTTTAACATTAAGATGAAAAATATAGGATATATACCATATTTTTCCTAATTAAACAAATATTATGGACGAATTTAAATTTAACATTAAGAATAAAAATATAGCTCAAATAAAAATGTCATATTTTTATAGTTAAATTTTCAAGATGATCTATTTTATTGACATATTCCATTAGTTATAAATTGTCTTGCAAAATGATATGCTTGATTTAAGTGTGTTGTTAAAATAGAAGTTACTTTATATGTAAACAGATTGGTCTTAAGTTCTACCAATTTAATATGGTTATTGATATGTATTATTAGTCAAGTTTAATTTGGATACCCACATGTAACAAATTTACTTAATGAAAGTATATCATCAACTAACTTAATAAATAAAAGTAGAAAAGAATAAAAATGTTATGTAATGTTACATGATGATTTCTCCATAAAAAAACATTGATTGTTTAATGTTTTGAAATGAGAAATATGGTAAAAACTAGTTGAAATATTCTTTTAATATGATTAAACTCATTAAATTCGTGAGCTTTTACTAAATTCTTACCTTATTGTTCATATTTTCACTACAAGAAAATACGTCTTTGGCAATGAAAAATTTCGTTGCTTAAAGTTTATTTTTCATTGTTAAAATAGATCAGCAACAAATTATTGTCGTTGCCATGCCGTTACGGACGCCCCGTTACTGAAAGTTTATGGCAACAACTTGAAGCATCGTTGCTGAAAATAATTATTTTGCAACAAAAGCATGTGTTGCCATTTCGAAATAATATTGTTGCCAAATGAAAATAAGTTGTTGTCAATCCTTCAATTTTTCCGTTGTTAAAGGTTACAATTCCGTTACTGATTTTTTAATTAAGTTGTTGCATTTGAGAAATAAAATGTTGCCAAATATGGGGGAAAATCGTTGCCAAATACATCATTGGTTGTTACTGATTTGAATCTCTATCGTTGCAAATTCATAATCAATTTTTGTTGCAAAATGCAAAAAATAATTGTAAAATTTTAATTCAATTTCACTCATATATAATACAAATATTATAAATTAAATTAAGTTTCAATTGCTAGAATCATTCAACACACAATAACTAAAATATTCATGATAAACATTTAATAAAAGAAAATGTAACATATTACAAAAGTAATCACTACGAACATTCTTTGATCATAGAACATAAACGTACATAAAAAGAAAGAAAAACACTAGTTATAACTGCAGCTGAGATGAATTACATGCAACTTGATGACGAATTTGGAAATGCTTAATCAAGTCAAATAGCATCATGTATCGATATCCTGAAAACAAAGAGTAGAAAATGATAAATTTTGTCAAATACGAATTTTTAAATCCATTTGAACAACATGATCACAAGTTTTTCATAGAAAAAAAATACCTTCAATCGGAGTCAATTTGCCGGATCAAATTCAGATCAACCGAAGAACCGCCTGATAAGATGAGATCTACAAATCTTACTTTCCTGTACCTTGATAAACAAGCTTACTTTCCTGGAAGATTTGAAAAATAAAGCCACACATCAGGAAAAAAAAAATTAAAGTGAGAAAAGATTTTGATACATAGCCTTGTTTGGTAGCAGCTTCTAAGCTTCAGCTGTTTTGCCTCAAAACTGGCCTAAATTTAAAGTGATAGAAAGATTTTAATCCATAACCTCGTTTGGCTGCAGCTTTTAAGTACACTAAAAGCTAAAAGGAAAATCCAAGTAACAAACCCTAAATCATGTTCTGACAGAAAAGTACTCTGTAGAAGACTGTGCTGACAAAGATAACCCGGCCACGCTAATACAGATCAATTAGATAAAAGAAAACATGCAACAAAAGAGTAAAGAGTAAAAGAAATTTGAAACAAACAAAAAAATCATTTTTCGCCTTGTATATATATAAATAAACTATAGTACATATGAATTAGTTCCCTAAAATTCATCCAATAAAAAATTGGGGATTCTAATTTGAAACCCTAGCACTGATTGAGTAGAGACAAACACAAAAGATAACTTAATTAAATGAAATAATATCATTAACTGGTACATAGTTGTAAGAAGGTTATTGAATGATGACCGATTCAATTGATCTTACCTAGAGATTGGAGAGGGAGAGAGTTTATTAGAAACTAAATTAGATCAGTACTCATATAAATTGAGACTAGCTGGGATTTCCTTTTCAATCAAATATTTACCGTAATTACAGATTATTGCCAGATTTAGTAGTTACACAGAAAATAAAAACATACATTTAAGAGCTTTAGTTGCAGATCATGGGGTAGGGAGAGAGAGAGAGTGGGAGTAATTGAGGGAATTAATAGAGATGTGTATATTAAATGGTGGGAAATTTTTATTGAGTTCCCGCCTCTTAAAAAAAATGGGCGGTATTTCCCAAAATAGATTTTTAGCTTCAAATTTAAAAATATTCATACTTAAAAATATTCAAATGGTATGTTTAGCTTTTATAACTTATTTGAGACTAAAAACATGTGTGTTGAAAATCCAATTTTAATTTGAACTTATTCCTTATTTTTCTTTAAAAATTAATATGAATGATAAAATAACTATATAGCATAAGCTGGGTGATAATGCTTTGAACCGTTCATGATAAAATTTGTGTTCAAGTCATGTGTTCGGTTCATGTTCGTTTAATTTTTTGGTACCAAAGAAAAGGCGATCATGAGCAAAATGTGTTCATCTAGTAAAGTTTTGATTCATCGAATCAGACTGGTCAATCATCAATACATACACATATAAAATAAATATAATAATATATTTATACAATAAATAACTAAAAAATCATATGATACTAGTGAAATACAATTAAACTTAATAATAATACTGATTTTGTACTAATAACTAGCTAAGTGAGTTGTTTACATTTTTTTTTATATACAAATGACTTAATAACACTATTGCGGATGCTGTAAGGTTAGGCTATGGAGCAATTTCTTGGGTATCAATTGTAATAAAACATTAAAAAATAACAGCGTCAACAATTATATCATGTTTCAAACAAATTAAAACAAAGAAAATAAAAGCAAAATCAGCTTACAAAATCTTATAAACCAATAATAAATATTCATGGTACGTGTTTAAAACATTATTTCCAAAAATTTCATAGTTTAAAATGTTCAATTAATCCATATCATCATTTTGTTTTTATTAAGCGCCATAATAAAAATACAATCATCACAAACTTAAAATGAATATAAGGAAAATAAATAGATTGCACAGATTATTTTAAAAGAAAATCATTAGGAAAAATTTCTGTCAATGAAGTTTAATATAAATTGTCAATTGGTTGGGGATTTTTAACGAACACCTGGTGTGCGATGTCAAATTTACAAATTGTATTGAAATTAAGTACTTCAACCCCAAATTATTAAATCAAAGTCCTAAACTAACAATAAAAAATAATCTTAAAACCTACTTTACACAAACCAAACAAGTAATAGACATATAACATGAAGAACCTTCAATGTCAATAAATAGAAAAACATTTAACCTTAATTGATTTTTTTCCCTTAATCCTTTTGGAAAATAATATGATTAAATTACATACCGAGTTTATCTGACTCCTAGTTATCTATTATTGTGATAAGTACAATCACTTTCAAATTTGTATTTTTTATATATATATGTTCCTACTTTTTTGGATTTTGTATAATCTTTTCATTTATCTTTACTGCTATAATCATTAATCTTTACTATATAGGCTTAATGAACCTACAAAGTTAATAGTATAAAAATATATAATTTTGAATGAAGCTTTTTTTTTAAAAAGAGGTTAAAATGTTCTATTTACATACTAATTTGAAAAACACATTAAAGAAAAAAAAAACATGTAAATTATGAGGCTGATCATATATGAAATCCATAAAAGTATAATTATATTAAGACTCGTTAATACAAAAAGGTTTTTATATTAAAAACATTTAGAAATTTCCAAGTTTTGTAGTTAAAATAATTTAATTATTATTAAAAGAAAAAAAAATTGCCAACAAAATATCCGTTGTCAAAAACACTTATTTGCAACATAAGTCATTCAGTCCGCAACATCATTTGCGTCGTTGTCAAAGATCAGTTATTTGCAACGTAAATCAATCATTCTGCAACGTCATTTGTTTCGTTGCCAAATGTTTTGGGATTTAACAACAATATTTTCTACTTGTTGCAGATAAAATATATTTTCAGCAACGTTCATAGCATCCCGTTGTTGATAGACCACTATTCAACAACAAAATTTCTTCCGTTGCAAGAAATATGTTATTCAACAACAGAGTGCAATTTTGTTGCCCAACACTATATTTTCAGCAACAAATCTTTTTATCGTTGCACGAATTCGTTGCTAAACATGTATTTTCTTGTAGTGTTTCTTTATGGGTCGCATATTAGTTTGTTAGTAAACGAAAGTTTTTTAATTGAAACTAGTTTTATGTTGATCTAATAGAAAATTAACGTTTTTCAATCACATTATGTGCATATAAATCCATACTTTTCAATAATTATATTTGATGGAATTTTATCGAGATTTTATTAAACAAAAGGAGTTTTGGTTATCGATGAAGTTACGGTAACATTAGTGGGAGAATTAGATTATTCAGTACACCCACTATTAATGTTTTTACTAATTCCTATTAAATAATTAATATATAGTTACACCCACTATGAAGTTATATGTAACTTACCATAGATTTTAGAGTAATGGTTAAACAAGTGGGAGATAATTACTCGTTTCACTATTACTGTATTATTTAACCATATACTTCTATAGTAAGCGTAAGATCAGTGGGAGTAAGTAATAATTTTAAAATAAACTCATTGTTGAGCTTTCTTGATCTACCATTTTCTTTGACTTCAAACGTTAACTTGTTTTGTGTTCATAACGTATTATTTTGAAGTAACCACTAGTTTAGTTGGAGTAAACGTTTGTTATATACATTATTATTTTGTTTTTGTAACCTATTATTTTACTAATAGTCATATTCATGTAAGTGAGTTACTACACCCATAATGAACTGTAAATAAGTTTTTTAATGGTTTTTAAATGATAAAGGATTTTAAAAGAGTTTTACAGCTCATTAATAGTATAACAAACTGGTTCTTATGTGTTGGAACTATTAGTTTTACTTAAAACACATATTATTATAGGCAACACTCAAATATTAAAGAGTTTATAGAATATAAAGAGTTTATGCTCACGTATCATTGATGTGATACATAAAAAGAAAATGTGATAACTAAATATTTCACAATGGCTCATTGCTCGTTAAATTACGACGTTAATATATGCTATAATGATCAATAAATCATTGATCAATTTTATGTCCTATTGCTCAATAAATGTATGGAGAAATTATAAGTTACATTTCTCAATAAATTATTATGCAATTCGTGTTTTATTGCTCAATAAATGTATGGAGAAATTACTACATTTCTCAATAAAGTATTGTGCAATCTATGTCTTATTGCTCAATATAAGATTGGAGCAATTTTTATGACATAAGTGATTGAATATATTATCACATGTATCATCAAGAAAAGTTATATAATTATTTGAGTACAAAACTCATAATAATAGTTGCAAATTAATTTCAGGACTTAGAATATGTCGAGCTTATTACTGAGTCGTTGAAAATGAATTTTTGCAATTATTATTGATAACTAGCATTCAAATGGTGTTGAGTTCACATAATGTAAATGCTAAGTTTTCGAGACTAATTTTAGAAACAATACAATCAATAAACACATAATGATCGCATATACCTTAACGATATCTACACAAGACAATTAAGATTTTGTTAACATCAAGTGTCTTGATTGTATATAATTATATGATATTACATAATAATGGTTGTTTATTTGATAGGTAGAGATCTCATTTCTTATTGTTTCTATTGTTCCAATTGTCCACTTAAGTATGTACAAGAATGAAAAGTTATGGACGTTTAATGGAACTGTCTTTTCTTAAGACATTATTGGACCATAACGGTTATACTCGCCTTATAGGCTTTATTGAATAAATTGGTTGTTGAACCATGGGGTTCAATAATTGATTTTGATTATAACTTTGATTATGTTTTTAATGATTTTACGATTTCTCTATTTCGATGATATAATGCTTGTTTTTTCCAAAAAGAGAATTTGTAAATTGCAGAGTGCCACAAAGATAGAGCTCGGAAAAACGAAGCCACAGGTTCAAGCGGAACCAGAATCGGAGCTAAAACGAAGAAGTTATGGGCTTTCGAAGAAGACCGGAAAAACTGCCAGGATTACAGTCGACCGATCGACTGGACAAAAACGACCGATCGTTTTTGGTCCAATTTCTTCCAGTGAGTCCAGTATAAAAACGACCGATCGTTTTCTGTAAAAAGACCGATCGACTGTAGAAAACGACCGATCGTTTTCTGCAGTTTTCGAAAACAGCTTTTCAGCTTATTCTGGAAAATAGCTGTTAAAACCATCAACCACTGCCAACGGTCATAACCCATAAAAACAGACTGTTTGGCATATATAACCATCCAAATCTCTCTTTCTATACTCACCAATTACACTATCAATTATCCTAAAACCTCTCTCAATTAAAAACCCTAATATCACCACTTTGGTGTATATATATTCGAGAAAAAGGAAAATCAAAGAGAAAGAGATTCAAGCTCGATCATCATCAACAACTCACCAATTAGCTTTTTAAGAAGCAATTAGAATAGTGAGTGTAGTTACGTTTTGTAACAAAAATTGTATCGAGTGTTTTATAAACTCAATTGTGAGCGAGTGATCGGGTAGAGGCTTTGTAAGCAAGTGAAGTTTAAAACCTCTAGGTCTTTTCATTCGGGTACTCATAAATTGAGGGGGAGTCGAAGACTCGTAGACGTGTACTCTTGCACTTGTATCAAGAGTAGGAACCCCGGGTAGAGGGTGAGCCAATCGGTCGATTGAGCTCGATAGGGTTTGTAAAATCCGAAAGAAGAATTATAGTGAATTACTCGGTAGTACCGAGGAGAGGACGTAGGCCGTTTGCCGAACCTCTATAAATCTTGGTGTCATCTTCTTTCCCTAAACTTTTACTTTCCGCAACTTTATTATTGCTTATATTCTTGCTTGCGTTTATGATTTCTAGCATTTCATTAAGTATATTAAACGCTTAAGTTTAGAATTTGCATAAGTTGGGTGTTAGTTGTTTAGATATTTTAATTAGGCGAAAATCGCCATAAACCTTATTCACCCCCCCTCTAAGGTTAGCACACGGGCCAACATTGGTGTCGTCGTAATACATGGAAGTAACCATGCTCTCAAGTAGTATGTAACCATCATGACTCTCATCACCGATTTGTTTAGTAAAGTGTCTCATAAATCTATTTGCGCATTAATGATTGATTATGGAATTATGATATGGACCAAGTGGGAGAATGTAAGAATTATTTATAATTCTTTTATAAATATTAATTCATTAAAAATAGAATAAATATTTCTTATTAAGGTGGTCCATATACATTCCATGAGTTATGTAATTTATGATTTAAACATAAATTTGTGAGTTAAGAAATTCTATATTTTCACCATAATGATCGGTTGAGATTGATCATACATTGATGGACGGTAGAGATCGAAAGTATATGAAGAGTCTCGAGTCCTCCTCCTACCTATATAAAGGACACAATACCATCTCAATTTGTGTCAAAACATACACACAAAAACAACACATAAAGTAGTGTAATAATAGGCGAATGAGGAGAAACTCAAGTCTCCAACCCCGACGATCTACCTCCGTCATATGAACTCAACTATCATGTCCCGTTTAAGTACCAAGCCCATCGTCCTTCCGCATAGTTTAAGGTATGTGTTTTGGCATACTCTTGATATGTTATAATATGTATGATCATCATGTAGAAAAGATCCTAAATAGTTATGTTAATAATGTGTATAACGTAACAATAATATAAGTTGTAATTAACTTACAATTTGTACCAACCGACCGCTTTTCGAACCGAACCAATCAAGTCGGTACCAAAAGTTTGATATACCGACATTACGGTACGGTACAACCGATCCGATGTTTGAAAGTCGGTTCGGTTTCGTTATTCGTTTAGTGAGTTCGGTATGGTACCGATTTAAACCGAAATATTAAAATATACTATATAGACTAATAAGTTAAAATACATATATACACTTAATTATTAATATTGTTATAATATAATTATATTACTTTTTATATTAAATACTTATAACATTTTCTTTTATTTATAACATTTACTAGAAATATCTACTATTGTTTACTCTTTTATGCAAATAAACAAAAAATGTAACAACAATATAAATAAATATATATTTTTAATCTACTATTTTTAAAATTTTATACTATGTTTTTTTCCCAGTACGCATAGTTTTTCTATCACAACTTGTAAACTCTAAAGTTTGGTATAAAAACGAAACCGAACCGAACCGAATAGTTTGGTATATCGAAAGTTCGGTATACCGAATTTTTTGGTTCGGTAATGGTATAAAAATTCTCAAACCAAACTAGTTTGGTACGATATCGGTATGCATTCAAAAAATTCGATAACGAACCGATATCACACCTAATAATATTGGATTTATTGAATTGACGACATGAGGGCGATTGCAATTTCATGACACTTTGTTTATGGTAATAGTCATTAGAACATTTTATTCACTATAAATGCATTACGACAAAATTACATAAGTTTATTAAGCATATACTGTCACGTGACATGATTTCGTGATTAATTTAAACAGATATACCTAAATTAGACAGTTTATTATAGTGTGGTACTTAAATTAAAAAAAATAAAATATGGGTATTTAAATTGTTAACACCAATATAGTTTGGTGTACTAACACATTTTTTATCCTTTATGAGATGTCCCTTAAATCATTAACAATTCACAAAATCTGGAGAGGATATGAATTCGGTGATAGTTCTTACAATATGATAGAATTGACGATCTTCATTGTACTCCTAATATACAGGAAAAAAAAGTACTTAATTTCTAAATTATCGGATTCTCAAGTTTTATTTAAGATTTGATGTTAGTATCATGTATCATCAAAGTTACAAACAAAGCGTAAAAAAAAGTAGCATCATGAAACATATGTAGTAGTTAAAAACAAAGCGTAAAAAAAAGTAGCATCATGAAACATACGTAGTAGTATCATGTAGAATATGTCATAATTTTTAGAAATGTTTTAGGGTTTGGATTTTTAATAATTAACTATCATTTAATTTTAAATGTAACTTTTCATCATTTTCTGATAAGAGTTCATACTTGGTTAATTTGGTGAACTTTATAACTTGCCAAAGAATACTTGGTTAAATAGTTTAAGAAAGTGAAACTTTAATTGGGGGAGACTGTTGTTAAATGGTTAGAGAAAAAGGGGACATATTTGGTTATTTTGGTCGCCAAACACAACCCTCGTGAACCTAATAAACCCCAAAAAAATGTTAGACATGTAAACCTCAACTGATTAAATTCGGTCTCATTCATGTTCAATGAATTATAGAACTATCACGTCATGTTTGTAAGTTCATATATGGTTTGAAATTTGAATGAATGGAAATAAATAATTGAAAATTCGTATCACATAGACTGATTAAATCTTTGTGATTATAAGGAATTCTGGAAATTGGTTAGAGAATTTTCCACAACTATTCCTTTCGAGTGTTGAATGTACTCTTAATTAATTAGTGTTCCCGGTTAACTGATAGTAATTTGTTTGTCAGTTAACTTATTCATGAATAATTCAGGTGTTTGCATTTAATCAAGATAAAGTGGTTTATTTGAGATAGAGAAGGTAAAAAATAGGGTTCTGTAATCCGATAACCCATGAATCCAAATCGATCCATTAGCTTGGTCTCGATTATTGGTTTGGTTTTGAATTCAAACCCACAGAATTGGAACTGTTAAAACCATATAATCCGTTGATAATCCGTTCTAGATTAAGGAAAAAGAAAAATGAATACTAGAATTGTTATATATGAACCAAACTATTAGTTATATATCGCATTGTAATTAATGGTTTTGTTTTTTTGCAGCTAACAGCTTTAACTTCCGTCAAAATAAATTTTTATAGACTTTGAGTTCATTCCGAATCCAATCCAAACCGTTGATCCACAAATTCAAACCAAACCAAACCAAACAATCGGTTTGATTTAATTCGGATTGTAAAGTTAAATGGTTTGTTTCGGTTCCAAATTTTTTACTTCGTTACACATTGGTTTGGTATATATAGGATTTAGGCTAATCCACTCCAATTCGAATCGTTTGCACCCCTTGTTCATGCAGCTAAAATATGCATATGATGTGAATAGACATGTGTGCTAGCCAAATAGATGAACAGCAAGACAGGTATGAAATTGATAATTTAGAAGAAGAAAAATACTCAGTCTTAGAAAAGAGTGATGTTGGAGAAAAATATATACAAAGTTATGATATAGCATGAAATTTCATTTTGCTTTTGTTTTTCCCTTTCAGAGAAAACTGTGATAGATGTGGTACGGCTGGGCGAAAAAACGGAAAAACCGAACCGGACCGATAACCGAACCGAAAAAGACCGAAACCGAAAAAAACCAAAAAACCGAAACTGGACTGAAAAAACCCGATCCGGTTCGGTCCAAAAAATAAAAAGACCGAAACCGAAAAAAACCGAAGCGAAAAATATGCTCGGATTCGGTTTCGGTTTTGCTAAAAACCAAACCGAACCGGATCCCGGCCCTAATAACTATGCAACATTTATTTTTCTTCATGTTTGTAAACATGGTGAGTGTACATATGGCATACCTCTCGGAATACTCTCAAAAGTCTACAGTTTTCGTTTCCAATACAAATATTGAAAATTCTATTTAAATACTGTAACAGCCAAGATGGTATTTGTCTATGATGCAAAATTCACATCGGCCGTCAACAAGTAAATTTTCTGTCTTTAATACGGAAAAACCAAAAGTGGATTTGAGTTCAATTAGAAACATTGAGATGGCTACCCAAAGGCGACTGAATCTGTCGGTTGAAGCTTCTGTATGGACCATTGTGTAGTGGCTGGGGTGGATTTTCATGGTGGGGCAAAGAGTATATGGAGTTCAAAGTCAGATATAGATAATAGATATACTCATATGCATAGTCAGTTGGTAGATATACACTCAGTTATTTGTTACTATTCCGATAGGCTAAATCCGAAGAATGTCTTCTGGTATGTATTTTATGTTTTTGTCCTCACACATCTCATAAGGAGTGTGTGGGCGAGTGTCGAAATAGTGATCGTATCAAATTATTTAGCCATAACAAATGGAGTATGTTAGATTTATTAAATGTAACAATTGTTAATTTGCTCCATGCATTTATCCTGGCAAATTCTTGGATCCTTCAATGCTTTACATAGTTTTATCTATTTTCTGTGTCAAACTCATAACAATCAGCATATCAGACCATCTCTTTTGTAGAAATGACTCAAAGTTAAAGCATTGGAACTCCATATAGCTGTATTATAGCCCAAATGACATTTTCTCCAACAAAATTCAAGCCCAATATTTAGTGTGAAATAGCCAATTTCTTAATTCTTTTTTAAAGTAGGAAGAAAAGAATAATCGAAGGTCCCATTGTTCGCAGAAAGTCCAATAGTATTTCAAAATTATGTTTTTGCACAAATTCAGAGAAAAGCTTATAAAAGTATTCAGCCCTTGGCCCCTTAGGAACAGCCGCTGCAGCGCCTTGATCACCAAACTACGAGGCCTAACAACCGCAGATAATAAAATTTCTTGGGAGATTGTTGTTGTTGTTGATATATATACGATATCAGCAACAAGCTATAGGTGAATTCGGCGTTGGAACATATTTGATATCATTTATGTCGACGTTTCATAAGGAACGTGATTTTGATGTTAAATAAGTAAGAGTTCTTGCCTCGGTTGTGATGTATCTGTTGTAGTCTTTTCAAGTTTGAAAACAATTTTTACTTAAATTTATTACCTATAATCGTATTACATTCACATTTGATCAAGCAAACTTCACTGGTTACATTAAAATATAACCATGTGTGTATCTTTGGCATCTAAGCAACTCCACTGTTTACATTAAAATCCATGTGGTATGTGTGTATTTTTAATGCAAATAAATAAAGTAGATTTCCTTAAGTTTTTAACGAGCTCGACACGTCTTATAGCTAAATATTTAAGCTTAAACTTTAAACCAGGTCCGAAGGACTCAATTATACTTTAAGAAAAATGTATAATGACAAAATTATTTTCTCTAAAAACAATCAAAATATATGACAGGTATTATTTCATGCATTCAAGTCTGAACCAGGACGGACGCCTTACTCTTTTCAAAGGGCGTAAACATCAATCGATTTACTATTTTTTTTTATATATTAATGGTGGGAAAAACCCATTTTTTTATTGATTGAATTAAAAAGTGGATGAAAAACCCCACTAAAACAAACCAGAGAACCATTTGAGACCTACTTCAAAATTACAACGCTTAATAGAAAAATAATAAACACTTTCAAAAAGAAACTCTAATTATTGCAAAACACTTCATAGTTGGGGGACCAAAGTTGTAATTGACCATAAATCCACCGCTTCATCTGAACCACCGGTTCATTTGTCAGATCATTTCCATTTTTGAGATATAGAGAGAGACAAGCTCACCCATCTTCTTCATTTCTCAAACGTATGTAAGGAAAACCTTTTTCTTCCAAAATCAACATCTTTCTTACTTAACTTAATGGGAAAATTAGCAATATTCTCTGAGATTACTAGATCATATGTACAACCCAGATTCGCCAGTAGATCAGCACCTGAATTCGCCTCTCTTTCCACATAATTCAAGAGATAAGTAACCTTCTTCAACTGCTCCTTTATATTATAAATTAGTGATTTTATTTCCCAAGGACACTTACTTTTATCATTCAAAATGTTGATAATTTGTAGACTATCACTCTCTATAATAATTTTGGTTTGATTCACCACATAGAGTCCTTGTAGTATAGCTTTTGCTTCTGCTTCAATCCCAGATTTGCTAATAATTTTACCATAGAAGCCTTGTATAAATTTGCCTTGATAATCCCTAAAAAGACCACCTACTCCACTAGAATTTGTGGAGCATTTAAAACAACCATATGTATTCAATTTTACATAGCCACTAGGAGGATTTACCCACTTAACAACCCTAACTTTTTTACCATTCTTTAATGAATGTAACAGACTTATTTCTTCCCATTTCCAACTTTTTGGGAAGCTTTTATCCATTTGTGAATAGCTCTGGCTTGATCTAATAGTTTCCATTATAATATTTTGAACATTCATTCTTCTATTATCAAATTTACTTGCACAACGAGCTTTTCAAATACACCAAATAATAAACACAGGTAGAGCCTTTATAATCTTTTTTTCTGGTTGATAGCTTCTTTTATTCTCAGGTATCCACTAAGAAATAAATCTCCCTCTTAATGTTAAAACATTCTGCTTGACCCCAAACAAATGAGCAAAATACTTCCAAACTGCTCTAGCAATAACACTAGTACTCAATAAGTGCTATAAGCTTTCTTCTTCTTTTCTGCAGCATTCACAGCTAGAAGCTAACTGAACCCCAAGTCTTTGAACTGCAAGATCCACTGGTACTGCATCATGGACACACTTCCATGCAAAACAGGAGACTTTCAAAGGTATTATTTTCCCCCAAATCATTTCATAAAGCCAATTTTTTGAGAACTTCTGTCTCATAATATTCCAAGCAGATTTAAATGAGAATTCACCATGAATGTCTTCCATCCAAATAGCTAGGTCTGGCTCATTCCTTTTATAGATTAAGTTCTGAGTAAACAAACATTGTTGATAAATAGGAAATCTAGCAGCTATAGCTTCATAATTCCACTCTCCATTAGTAATAAAACTTGACATCATCAACTTGTTATCAATATTTTGAGGCTTGAATGGTCCCATACCCACCCAATTGTCTAGATTAACAGAAATATTACCAAACCCAATCAACCAAAGAATAAATTTTTCTGCAACATCCCTGACCTGTATCATTCTAGACCAAGTGTTAGTGCCTTTAGCAACACTAATCTCATTTGGATGCTTTTTCTTACAATACTTTACTCTCATATACTGAGCCCATAGAGAATTTTTTGTTCTAAACTTCCACCAAAGTTTAATAGCAAAAGCTTCAGTTATATCTTTAAAACTTCTCAAACCTAGACCACCCTCAATAGTAGGTCTACAAACTTTACTCCATTTTACCCAGTGATGCTTATGTTTACCATTAGAATTTCCCCATAGAAAGTTTGCTATAATTTGATCTATCTTATTTATAACCAGCTTTGGAAGATTCATGGCAGCCATAGTATAAATAGGAATAGTTTGAACTACATGTCTAGCCAGTAGTAGTTTGCCTCCCATAGTAAGAAACTGAGTTTTCCACCCTGAAAGTTTACTTCTTACTTTAAGAATAAGTTCATGATACAGTAGACACTTTTTATGTCCAGAATACAATTTACACCCGAGATAGGTGAAAGGATGTTTTTTAACTGCAATTTTCATTACATTGCATATTGCTTCTTTCTGCTTTGCTGTAACCCCTTTAGAAACATACATGTAGCTCTTCTCTATATTTACCTCTTGCCCAGAATCTTTATTATACTTCTGTAGAACCCTTTGGATATGATTTATAGAATTAATATCAGCACCACTGAAAATTATAATATCATCTGCAAAAGTCAAATGAGTAATGATAGGAGCTCCTATAGGTGCCTTGAAAGCTTTCCAACTCTTTTTGATCATCAAATGATTAAGATTTCTGGTCAATATCTCATAACATAGAATAAATAGGCCTGAGGATAGAGGATCCCCTTGCCTTAACCCATTAGATGGCTTGAAATAGCCTGTAGGAGTACCATTAACCAGAACAGAAATACCATTATCAGAGATAATTCTCCAAATTCTATCTATCCATATTTCTGAGAAGCCAAATTTTCTAAGAACACTAACAATAAAGTGCCAAGAGATCTTGTCATAAGCTTTCTTCATATCTAACTTCAAACCTATATTCTTCCCACTGTTCTTCTTATTAAGAGTAGAACTAAATTCTTGAGAAAGAAGAATGTTATCTATAATATCCCTATTTTTCACAAAACCACTTTGATTTTCTGAAATAATATTAGGCAGCACAATAGATAGTCTAGTAGACATAATTTTAGAAATAACTTTATTGCAAAATGTACACAAACTTATTGGTCTGAAGTCAGAGAACTTATCTGCATTGGCCTTCTTTGGAATTAGAGCAATAAGAGTAGAAGACATAGCATTAGCTAACTCAAAACCAGCAAAAAATTGTTTAACTGCCTTTAATACATCTTCACCAATAATATCCCAACAGTGAGTATAGAATAAGCCATTAAAGCCATCAATACCAGGAGCACTATTTTTCTTCAAATCCCATACTGCAGTTTTAACTTCTTCTATAGAAATTTCCCTTATTAAAGAATCATTTTCCTCTTTTGTAACACACTTGGATATAATATCCAAAGAGTTATATTTAAAGCCAGTAGTATTATTAGCTGCTAAAAGGGTTTGAAAATAATTGATAGCTTCCTTCTGTATGTCTTCTTTAGCTGTTAATTCTTGCCCATTTTCATCAATTATACAGTGAATAATACTTTTCCTCCTTCTCTTTTTAATCACTCCATGATAAAACTTGGTGTTTGCTTTTTAATACCCATCTTAGATTATCTTTTTGATTCCAGAAATCTTCCTCTATTTTTAACCTGTAGTTTAGATCAGCTTTTAATCTACTTAGCTCACTTCTATTTTCAGGTGATGGCTCTTCCTCAAAATGTTGTTCTGCACCCAGAACCAAGTCCTCAGCATCAATTACCTTCTGAAAAATGTTACCAAATGTAACTCTACTGCAACTAGATAGTATTTTTCGAATTCTTTTTAAGTTTTGCACCAGAGAAACCAAAGCATTACCTTCCTTATGATGTACCCAATTTTCTGTTAAAATACTGTTAAATTCATGATGAGATAACCAAAATTTCTGAAAGATAAATCTTCTAAAATTATGATCCCCTTCATTGTTAAAAGTAATTAATAAAGGGCTATGATCAGAATTAACTTTAGTTAGATGCTCCAGTGAGATACTTTGAAACATATCTGAACAGGTTTCATTAACACAAACCTTGTCAATTCTCTCCATAATCAAACTATCACCTTTCCTTTTATTCCACCAAGTGAAGCTGGATCCCATAAAATTCAGCTCATATACCCCCACACTTGTCCAAGCATTCCAAATAGTCATTAGCTCCATTGAGATTAATAGTCAAACCTCCTATTTTATCTTCTTCTTTAGAAACAGTATTAAAATCCCCAACTATTATCTAAGGATTACTAGTTTTAGAGTCTTCCAAAAATTGCCACAAGTTCTTTCTTTCTTGAACTGTACACTTAGCATATACAGCTGTAATTTGAATTGTAGAATTCCACAGCTTAACTTCAAAATTGATGCTCTGACAACCTTCATTGCCCATAGTAATTTCTAAATCATCATTAGAAAATACCCATATTTTATTATCTTTGTGTGCAAACACATTATCAAAGCCTATTTTCCTCTTATAATTAGTAATTTTATCTTGCTGCACCATAGGTTCTATACAGATCAGCAGCACAATATTATTAATAAGACACAGTTTTTTGATTCTTCTTAAAGTAGCTCTGTTCCCAATACCCCTCACATTCCATACTAGGGCCTTTATCATTAAATATACCGTTTCCTGTCCCCCACATTAGAGGATGATCTTAGCTGCATTAAGCTTTCTTTCTCTTGACTCTTCTTCTTTGCCATTTCTATCATTTTCTTCTTTTTTTGCCGACTCTTTGTGAGTTGAACTTCCCATTCATTTGATTCCTCATTCGTATTTTCTAGTTCTTGATCTTCAACTTGCTTATTACTTACTCTTTCTTCCTCCTTATTACCATTTGGACTCTTTTCTATAACTTCTGTAATTACAAAGCTATTATTTATATCACTAATATCTTGATAAGACACAATAGTCATACTCTCTACTCCACCAATTTTGTTCCCATCAGAAATAACTTCAATATCTTTAGCAATTTTATCAGAACTTTTTTCTTTACTGATAGAAACCTCCGGACAATCACATATAATTTCTTCATCAACTTTTTTCCTCTTTTTCCTCTTCATCCTCTATATGAACTATAACTGAATTTTGTTTCTGATTTGTAGGGGTACTCTTCTTACTATTCCCAATATCCACTGTTGTTGTCTGCTGCTGAGTATGAAATTTGGCTCTGTACACCCACTCTTTTGTACTTTCTTTCTTTCCATTTATTTCCTTAGTTGGCTTGTATGATATGGCCTCTTTGTCCTGATTTGATTTGTATAATATGGTCTCTTTCTCTCTATTCTTTTGCTGCTGCTTTGTAATAATTTCTTCTTTTTTATTTCCCATCTTATTTTCCATAGCTAGCTCTGTATTTTAAAACTTACATTCTTTTTCTTTATGACCTTGTTTAGAACAAAAAGTGCAGTAGTCTGGTAGGTCTTCATATTTGCAATACTGCCAGAATCCCCCTTCTTCACCATAGCCAATTCTTACACGTTCAAACAGTTCTGCTTTTAGGTCAATTTCAACACAGATACGAGCTAGACTAGGTCTAGTTAGTTTAGAGGTAGGCTCATCAACCCTAAGAGGTTTTCCAAAGGCGCTTGCTATAGAATATATACTAGAGGTGTTGTATAAGTGAATAGGTAGTTTTGGCAAATTTATCCACACATGAGCTAATGAGGTTTCTACTTCTTGATCAAAATTATAAGTCCACTTAAACACAATCATAGGATAATATTCTATATACCAAATATGTTTTAACCAAATTCTAGTAAAGTGTTCCTCATGAAAGTAGCGAATGAGAACATGTTTGTGGTCCATAATTCCTATATTACAGATAGCTTTTAATTCTAACTTTCCAAACAGTTTTCTTATAACTGCTATCTCTGGTTTACCATGAGTAAATTTTCCGACTATGGTATATTTAAAAGGTTCAGCAAGTTGCTTTATATCTTTCATAGAGAATTGAATTAAGGGTTCACCTTTATAAGAACCAACTTATTTTAGTGGTATTTCTGCTTTTTTAGGTGTTGCGCTAACCACCGACGCAAACGATTTCGTAGGGGTGGGGTCTGACGGCATTAGCTACCTATTTAGTACGCTGACTGGGGAGGTTTTATCGAGGTCTTCCATACTTTCGACGGCTAGGGTTATTCACCCTAGTCGTTTTCTCTCTCTAGGGCTAAAAGTTACACAAGTGAATATATATATATATATATATATATATATATATATATATGGAGAAGGATATATCAACACATAAAAAAACACACTATGATTACATTTTAATCCTAACCATTCATTACATATGTTTTTAAGAATTGTGATTGTTTCTTTGTTTTAGGTATATCTTGGCCATTGAAAAAACCTAAATGAATGGTTAGGATTAAAATGTAATCATAGTGTGTTTTTTTATGTGTGTATAGATCCTCCCCCTATATATATATATATATATATATTCTATCGATTTACTATGTAGTCATGTTTCCCTCATTATTAAACTAACTAATGAAAAACAAATATGGCTTATATATTTATCTTGGAACAATCCAATGACATTAAAACATTTACCTCCCTATTAAAAATTGCCAATTCAGCATTCTACAACTGAAAATTCCTGGCATCTTAGATTTGCCAATTCAATGCATGGACATTGTGACATTTTCAAAACACTAATGTACAAATGTAATTTTAGTGTATCACGTCACCCAAAATATCGATACAAACACCATAGATCAATATGTCTAAATAGTTATGAGAATAGTGACGACCTTTTTAGTGAGAAGTTTATGAACCGCGGTTTTTGTAACGGATTAGTGACAGTATAATCAATTTATGACAACTTTTCGAATCAGTGATACCTTTGTGACAGTTTTTAACTCTCACTAAATCAATATTATTTTATAGGTATAAGTCTCACGATATTCCTCATGATCATCTTTCTGGACCAAGACATTTATCACTTGTTGAACAAGTCTATATTCACAATACAACAAACCTTTTTTTCTAAAAGGGGAAACATGGCTGTTTATTTTGTGTTGTACTACGTTCAAGAATGTTATGATAATATAAAATTGTTTAGGACATGGTCTTTGTTAATTCACATATAAAGATTCGGTCATTGTTTTCATCATATCATCTACATTTTGTGAAAAGGACGCCAACGGGAAACACTATATATGGAGTTAATAGCAAAATATTAGAATTAAAATATTCTTGTAAGCATGTCTTTGGGAATAGTTCAACTTTATATTTTAGGTTGATATAGTCAAACACTTTGCTTTGGCAATTTAAAATATCATATTAGTTTGTCGCACTTGATTATAAAACGTTCATAATTTCGGAAGTCCATCATGTAGATGAATTAGTGTTTCCTTTTAGCAAAATTATAATCCACACAAAAAGTTGAGACAAAGTATAACATAGGAAGCGCGGCATAACGCATAAATCTTATAGAACTGGTCAGATGAAAATTTAACATCAATATCCTGCGAAAATTTAAAATTTGCTAAAAATTTATTAATATTTTATAATTTCACATGCAAAACGTGACCGTAAAAGTGTACAACTAATTGGTACCGTAGTTTTAATAATTCCACGGAATACCATCGTTTATGGAAGTTGTCCACCACATCGATGATCACAATATGGAGTCTGCTGTTCAGTTGCTGGTACTGCACACTCAAAAATCATTAAACTATAAAACTATAGAAGTAATATGATAAACTTAATGCACAAAATCTATTCCATAATCCATTTGACATTTTCAAAACTACCATGCTATAGTTTATGAAAAAACATATGTCCGAATTTCTGAGTACAATTACGCGTTTTCAGTTGCAACACACAAAATAATAAATACTAATAGGTTTTATATATAGCATTTACAAAAGATACTAATTTGATCATTAAGTAAAATATTTCGTTTATCTTTTTTTCTTACCCGACTTGTAAATCTTCAAATATATATTTTCTAGTTAATTAGTATTTGTCTTCTAACAAATCAGATCTTATTTAATTCGAAATTATACAGATTTTTAATTTAATTGTTTTCAAGATATATTCAAAGAATCTTTATTTTTATTTTTTTTATGTTTTCTTAATAAAGAGTCTTCGTCTTCTATTCCAATAATAAAAGATCTTCAATATATTATTTCTATTATTCAGAGATGGTTTCAAATCATCTAGACTTATTCAACACGTTTTGATTCTTTTAGAATATATTTGACCGAACATTACAGAATCTGTCCAGCATATTCAATTCCAACGGCGGTTGCAACTGAGGTTTCAACTGAATGCACAACTTGAAATTAATCGATTGATAGTTTATTATGAATATATAAAACTATATTTTCCAATACGATGACAAACAATATGTCATTAGAATGTCGGATTTAGAACCTAACAGTTTAGTTTATATATTTGTTTCCCTTTACACTAATAGATATTTCTATGTAAACTATGATTAGAAAACTGGAAAAGGATAGGAAACTAGCGAGCTGCAGACTTATGGAATGTTTCAAAATACTAGCTAGGAAACCGAATGAGAACGTAATGGAAAACCAAATTAAATGATATAAAAGGAAGACTTGAGAAACTGTATCGAAACTCAGAGGAAAGCTTCACTGTACAGAAGAAAGCTTCAGCATACCATGTTTGTATACAAGAAAAACACCTAATGTGAAGAAAAACGAGCACTATATATTGACTTTCATATAAAAACTTATATGGAACTCGGGTTTGTAAAAATAGAATCGCTTAATATTTTTTAAATTGTAAATAGACTGTTAAAGTAGGATTATATAGTTTTTTTATCCCGATTTCTTTAAAAAAAATGTATCCGGTTTCTATTTTTTTGTTCCTTTTTTGTCAATTTAACATCTTTTTCAAACTCTAAAAAAAAAAAATCGCATCAATAAAGTCACGTTCAGTCATGTGGCGAAAGTTTCACCATTTGAAAATTAACAAAAAATTAGAAACCAATGTAAAATAAATAAAAATTAAGAAAATTTTGGTACCAAAAGAAAAGTTATAAAAAAAATGAAGGTATAAAAAAGTAAAATTAAGAAACTGGGCTATTAAAAGGAAAAATATGAACAAACAAATGTATAAAACTATTAAAAAACCCTGAAAAAGACAAACTTATTCTATTAAATATTCAAGTTTACATATATTCACTTTGTATAGATATAAATAAATAACCAAATATGTTACACAATTTCATTATTGAGACTTTGCCTACAAAACTAACAAAAACTATTTTAAATAATATCTTCACCACCACTATATATTATTATTGTTATTATTTTATTTTATTTTTATTATTATTATAGTTTAATTTTTCAAAAAATGTGTGTCACGAATCAATATGTTATATAAGTTGGTGTTGTCATAACGTATTCAATTGTTTGTTACTTATTTTTTAATTAGTACTAGTAACGGCACATAAAAATTCATATTATGTTATTACAACAACAATATATAATTTTAAAAGGGCTTGCCAAAAAATATATTTAAGGGGTTGACATAATACATTATATGTAAATTATTTTAAAAAACACTAATAAAAAAAATTATTTTCTGAAAATTGTGGGGTTCCGGCCATGCTTATATCTAGTTATGTACAGAGTTCAGTTGAGATCACATTAGAGCCTCTGAAACTTATCGGCATTCAACAGTGTAATTATAGAAGGAAGAGAATCGTCGAGATACATAAGAAATTCGGAAGAGGGCTTGATTACCGTACCATGTTTGGAATAACTCAAGAAAAACATCTAATGTGAAGAAAGCGAGTCCTTTTGACTTTTTGTACAAGAATTTAACTAGTTTTGTACAGAGTTAAATTAAAATCACAGTACAAGCGTATCAAAAGTATATTAATCACTCCGTCTCTAAACAAATGTATCTTACAAAAATACGTACAATTTTGATCATCGAATTTTTCATATCAAAATTTTCAAAATGGAAAAATGTAAATTACATCATATAGTTCTAAACATAAACTACGTGATTAACTTTTGAAAATATTTTTCCCGACAACCTAGATATGAAAAAATTGTCGGTAAAATTTACATATATTTTCGTAAGGTACACTTTGTTTAGGGACGGAGGGAGTAGTAATTATAAAGAGAAGAGAATCATGGAAATAATTAGAAAACCAGTTACAACAAGTCATACATCTTATTAAGTAATGTTAATAAAAAATCAATTGTTGGGGAGGAAGACTGCATACAAGTATCTGTACTAGAAGTTCATCAGAACTCTAAGCCAATCTAATTTAGGAACTTTGGCAACAATTTGCCATATGTAAATAAAAATCAATGAATGGTGAAACTCTTCGCCATACATCTAAAATCAAACTAACATATCTATCCATCTGTTGTCCCTCAAACTAACTGCATTAGATGCTCCAATATAGTGAGACAAACATGATGAAACCGTCAAGAAAAACGCCCCAATTGTATTAACATCACAGTTACGTCGTCGCAGGAGCCTCTCGAGACTGAAAGGGCTGCAAGCTTTTTACAAGCCGAGAGCATATCGGGATTTTCAACAGCCACACACATAGGATGAGCTATATCTACAGCTTCCTGATTGCTAACCTGCAAAAAGGGAACAAAATTAAATTAGATTACCATGACCAAAAGAACTTCATAAACACCTAACATCGAGTAATGGTAAAAAAAAAAATAAGAGTTTGTAATAGTGTATTTACCTTATCCCATAATCCATCGGAAGCAAGGATTAAGAACTCAAAATTTGGTTCGATTTTGAGGATTTTAGTTTCCGGCTCAGCGGTTACCCATTGTTTTAGGTGGCGATCTCCGATGCCTCGGGATACGGCCAAAGACCCCTGAATTCTCCAAACGCCACGACAAAAATCCACATAACCACCCTACAAGATCAAACGGCAACAAGATTAGAATCACATAATATAAATAGTTTTACAATATCTATTAAAGTTACATTGTTCAATGGGGAACTTTTCCTTCACTTTTAGTGCTAAATTATACATTTCGATTCAAAAACCTTCATTGAAGTGCATGAAAAAGTAATACACCAAATAAGAAACAAGTTTTTCCTTGTAGATGGAATTAAGTCCAGAATACACAGCTAAATGGTAATTTTTCCTTGTAGATGGAATTAAGTTCATACTAAATAATTTAATGGTGATTTTTCCTAAAAACTGTAAAAAGGGTGTTTTCTTATAATTACAAGCAGGCACAAATTGCTTACCAAGTTTTCTACTCGTTCCTTTTCGTCCTCTCTCGAGGGTCGGTGATCTGAGGTGAGGGCTTCGGCGACACCTCCTCTGCTCATCACCGCTCGACAATCGCCAGCATTTGAAACAATGAGGTTGCGATCCTTTATCAGTGCTGTCACGCTGCAAGTTCCACCACGGGAATCTTCTGCTAAGAATTCACTATCTGTTCTTAAATAACCAGACTTAATAGCCTCCTCTAATTTATCACAATCTCCCTTTCTTTCAATTTCTTCTATAATGTTCCTATTTAAGTTTGTCGCAGCAAACTCAGCGGCTTTAACACCTCCATGACCATCAAAAACACCAAAAATTGCCTGCAGATCATAACCAAAGTTTGTCAGAACCATTTTATTATAAATACTTACTTTGTATATATAATAAAGTTACAGCTTACATCCAATCATCCCTCGCTAGTTTCAAATGAATCTCAATAAACAATTTAATATTCCCTAATTAAACCGATGTTCTGTACACCAAACGATGTTAATTTATAAGTATCACTTCTATTTTAGTATTAAGTAAATTGTAAGTTACCCTTATTAGTTTCGATTGTCATACCCAATACTACACAAACTAGGGGTTGCTTTGCTGCAGATTTTGAGCAATTAAGTCGACTTCATTGAGCATGCGGAAAACAAAAAGATTTATCTAAAATAATTCAAACTTTTAGCTTTTAACCATATTTTAATTGCAGATTAGCTTCTAACCAAATTCACTACATCTTATAAGCAATAATAAGCATACATTAGCACACAAGACCCCAAAACAATCAATTCCTACTAGAACTTTCCCCAATTGTACTGTTTGATCAAGGCCTAAGATCCAACACTTCTTCCACAATACTTGCTCCTAGTTGGCATAGAAATATAAATAAAAGGATGATCATATACGAAGAGACTATTTGACACATACAGTTGCAGAACTTTGATCTACCTCAATATGCATTCATCAAACGACCCTCAAGTCTTTGCATTAGTATGTTTTAAAAAGTCTATACTTATATCAGCATAATAAGTAAATAGGATCAATAGGCTGGCAGGAAACCGATCTTTTACCATGTATTTTAATAAAAGTTTCTGCCTTTTTATCCTTTTCAACCTAAAAACTTGCTTCCTAGTAAAAAAAGCTCAATTCAAAGCTTAAAAAACTTGCTTTTCCGCTTGTTAGTCCACTAAAAGCAGCCACTTTTCGCTTGTTAGTCCACTTTTCGCACATTTACCATAGCTCTGTGAAAAACGCTCTAGCTAAGTTTTCGCTTTGTAAAACACTACTTTCAACACCCCGAATAATAATAATAAAAAAACAAAGTCCACATTGAATTCACCTCCTCCTACACAACAAACACTTTAACAAACAAATTACATACATATCCTATTAATATAAGTCAAGCCAAGAAAAGTTAAGGCTGCCCAATTTTGCCCATTTTTTTCCAAAAATGCCCCCACTCTATTTTAATAATTACCAATATGCATAATCTAATTAATTAACTATTTGTCCTCACTATATTTTCCTAATTACGGATGTACCATAAATTAATTAACAATTCGTTTTAACCTCCATAACTATAATAAATGATACAAAATCTGAATATTATGTTAAAAATAAAATATATTGCGAGATTTATGTCATTACGGGTCTCACACGCAACGCGTGGGTAATTTTACTAGTATTATATATAACCTAACCCACTAGGAGTAGCCTAGTGGGCTAGAACCCGCTAGGAATAGCCTAGGTACAGGGTTCGAGTCTCTTGATCCTCTTTAATAAGATTTTAAAAAAAAAAAAAAAAAAATATTATATATAACCTGATTTTGTATTTAAGTAAAATTTACAGTTTTTTAATCCTTATCATTGTTTTCAACACGCCGAATAATAACAAAAACAAAGTCCGCACTAAATTCATTTCATCCTACACAATAAATACTTTAGCAAACAAATTACACACATATATACATATGAATCTGTATTTATATGTATATTAGTACCTGTTTGGAATCTCCCAGGAGATTAACTTCGGCCGAAAACCGATCCTCCATAACCTCCCTCCTCCCCCTCTTACAATACACCGAATACCCTCCCTCCTCATCCACCTCCGTTAACTCCCTCTCTCTCCTCCCCACCACCATATCCCCGATCCCAAACCCATTCACCGGTGCCGGAATATCCAGCATCGCCGGCCGTTTCCTCTTCGGCGGAGACGCCACTGCTGTCGGAGGAGGCTTCGCTAGCCGAAAGAGGCGGAGCGGAGACGACGGTTGCGGTGTAGAGAGAGAGTTTTCTAAAACCCGTGACGGCGAGAATACCGGAGAGCTGCACAGGGCGACGGTACACGTCATCGTTAATTTCACTTTCTCTCTCTCTATATATATATGTATCTATATTTTGTATTTTGTGTATGTATGTATATGTGTATGTGAATATATAATATATGTAGCTAACGTTCGAATTGGGTCAGAGAGAGAGAGATAAACGTGTTTATATATAGAGAGAAAAGGGGGGGAGTATTTTATGTTGGGTTGATTACATCAACGGGACCTGTAGTTTATGTGTAAGTTTTAATTGGTTTGGATATTTTTTATTATTGCAGTTGTGAACTGAGTAAGAGATGATAATTTTGATAAATTAATTTGAATTAATATATAACAAACTTATAGTTAGTTTCAAGAGATATATAGAAATTAATTCTTATTATTATTTACGGATTGTTTAGTTTGCCTCTTGTTGATGCAAAATTATACTTTTCTAAAGTCGAAATTGTTTACTTTTTTGTATTGGTGAAAGTTTCTTTTTTGCTAGACATGAAAGCACGTTTTTTGTTTGATTGTAATAGTTAAAACTAGAAGAAAGTAGTTTAAATGTTTATGTGTTTACTCTTTCATATTAAATTAAAAAAATGGTTATGTTTTTAAAAATGTAGTTTTTGTACTGTTACTTTCAAAACTATAAACAAAATTTTGCTTGAAAGTGAAAGTAGCTAAAAGCTTTGCTTATGAGGGACCAATAATAAACAAGCTCATACGATAAACAATGCTTCCATTTTGATAATTTCGCTAGTCACATATGCTTCCATGATACTACGTTTCCTATTCCAATTTTTTTTACAAGTTGACTCTTGAAGTTTTATAAAGAACGGAGAATAAATTTGTTTTTATTTTCGAGTTATTCGTGTTGTTAGATTCTTTAACCATGCACATTGTAACGAGTTGCCAAATCAATCATCTTATCTTTATTCAGAGACCAATTACTGAAGACTTATTAAAATTTTGGGTGATTATTATTAACCATCAAACTAACAGGTTGATTTAGAATATTGTAACAGCTACAGGTACCAAAAATACAAATATTATATGGATAGTTTTGAGTCAAAGTGGAGTCCCATGACCTGCCCGTGTTTGTCGAGCGTTAGGCTTTTTATTTGATTAGTATTATCTTTGACCACCGAATTATGTGTTCATTCAGTCAATTCTCTATTATGCCCTTATATTTGAGTATGATCCTTTTTAGGATTTTTCATCGTATTTAATTTTGAGAAAGTGGGAACGAAATGTGTTCGAAAATTGACAGCATTCAAGTGAACTTGACGACGTTTTAGCCAAAATATTTTTTAAAATTTTTAAGTTTGTAAAATATTCTATTTATTCCTAATAAAAAGATAATTTTATTTTACTCGCAACTAACGATACCGGTTACTATATAAAGCAAGTATAAATAGTCGATCCCAAGTTCCTATTTGTTACTATTTTGTTTGTTTTAGTTGGACCATTTTTTTGTTATTTTCGCGTTCCTAGCTAGTATTAACCTTCAGCATGTTTTCAATATCTAAATATTATGTTTTGTCAAAATACTATTCGATAACGATAACATGTTTAGATGTGTTTGCGTTAACAAAATCATTTTCCAGCACATTCTCTCAGTTCTCATGCCAAAAAGAATGCGGGAACAAGTCAAGTCGATCCAACGTGAATGGATGAGTGGCTATCAAGAAGCGCTCGTGAAATGAGATAGATTGATGAAATTACGTCTGTTAGATGAAATTGAATAGAGAGATGCAATTGTATATATCGTGAACAATTTTGACCGTTAGCCTGAATCTGATACTTCTGTTCATGACTACTTCAATATAACATATAAATTCTAGAGAAACAAAGTACTAGCTGAAAATTAATCGCAGTAACATACACGATTAAATTGGACCTTTTCCTAATTGTACAAATTTTGAAGTCACAGTTTGTATTTTCTTCCACTTTTGAAATAGTTCGAGTTCTGAAATTTCAAAAACATATGCTAGCATTTTATTCCGATACAGTAAATTATTCCGAGGGAGCAGTTCAGTGCCGGCCTGAAGCTTTTGTTCCTCGGTTCAAAAAAAAAATTGGGCCATTTTTTCAATCGTAGTTTGGTTGTATGAATTTTAATTAAATGTTTAACGGTAAAATAATTAAAAATTAACTCTCAAACGAAAGAAATCATCAGTATACAAAATATCATCTTATCTATAAATATTTTAGTCAAATTATGCCAAAAAAACATCTTTATTTCACTTTAATCATTTAAATGAATTTCATGTGCATTTTTTGTGCTGATATTACACGTATAATTTTTTTACTCATATAGATAAATTTTAATTATTTATTTATTTTCGTCGTGAGACCTTTACAAGTCGTGAGGTCCGATACGGTCACACCTCATACACCTCTTCAGAGCCATCTTGGAGTAGTTGATCATTTTACTATCATTATCTTTTCACCTTCATTACTTTTCTATCTCACAACTAACTCCATCTGGCCTCAAGAAATTTTGAAAATTTGAATCGGCAAAAAGTTAATGAAGAAAATAAATAGGTAGCAAAGGAGCTAATAATTATTGGGGTGTCTTTAATGGTGTTGACCACAAAGATGAGCCAATTACTACAACTCATTTCTAATTTCTTAGATACAAAGCGGGTGGACTCAAATTTTTTAGATTTTATAATTCATTCATATTTTTTAGAGTTTAATTTAAAGAATAAAATAAACACAGTACACTGGTTTAGATTTAGATGTGAGTTTTGTGATTTTCTTTTTATATAATTTTAATATATAAGATAAGATATATTAAAATTATTGAACTTTTTTAATTATTTTTAATTAATATTCAAGTTTAGAATAATTGTAACTAAAGTTCTATAATTTTATTTGGATTTTTATTGTGTTGTAAATTTAGTTTTTAATTTACAAGAAGATCATAATTTGTATTTTATATATTATAATTATATAAAAAGAAAAATTAAAAACTCACGCCTAAATCTAAACCATGTTTATTTCATTGTGAATGCCTTATACTAGACTATGGAGAATTTGAATCCTAAGTTGATTCCATAGTTGTGGTAAATAATGTCTTTATGTAGTCTACGAATATCTCACGAAACATATTGTTTGTTTATCATGTATTTTTAGAAAACGAAAAATACCGAATCTAATCTTTCAGCACACTTTAAAATAAAATTAAACATACGACTTTTTTTATGGCAAAAAAATATAGGACTTCCCCATATACAAGTAAGTTTAAGGAAAAAACTATAAATAACTCTAAAAGAAATTATATATATTTTCCCACATAAAAGTAAGTTGAGGAGAACCTATAAATAACCCTAAAAGAAATTATATAACGCCCTTATATTAAAAAATGAAACTTCTTTTTTTTATGTATTTTGAAAAGTTGTGACTACATACTTTCATCATTTGCATAAACGCAAAACAGTATAAACATGCAATTCACTCTCATACAAATCTGGTTTCATCACTGCATACAAGGATAGGAATATATTTAAAAAATAACACGGATAGTATTTGTATTATTCATATCCATTCTCATAATTTGTGTTTCCACAAATATTGAGCACACGTTCCCATCGGTTTTATTCGTCTAATTGCTTTGGCTGCTTTTTTACCATTTCACATTTCTAACTCATCAGAGACGAGTATCATTTGGACGTCTTCGTCATCATCAATTTTAAAATTTGTTGACTGCAATACATTTGCATTATTATTATTTTAATTATCTAGTGATTTATACATTTTTTCTTATATTAGGTTTGCTAATTTAGTTGTTCTTTTAAATTGCCAAATACAAGTCAATCTTTTAGATTTTATTATTTTTTATGTTACGCTCATTTTTCTTCTACAGCTTATACTATTAAAAAAATCATTACATAATTATAAGACATGACATTTATAAGAAAACAATAATGTAAAAAAAATTGAAACATAATATACACACCTCGTATTTTCTGATTTAATTTATTCTCTACTTGTATATGATAAAGTATTGGAATTGTTATCTTTGCGCTTGGAGCAATGACGCATCTTGTGAGGTACTAACTGAGGCGTATCAATTGCTGGTTGAAAACTATTTCCAAACCCCCTCTTCGGCCTGAGTTCGATCAGGTCTTAGAGAATTTATGGAAGGGCTCCATTTATTGGGTAAAGCCGAACAAAAAAAAGTGTTGGAATTGTTTGAGTTTATCTTTCGTATTAAAAGACTAATGCTGTAATTAGAAATTTCCAAAGGCTAATGCTGTAATTAGAAATTCTGTAATTAGAAATTCAAAAGTAATGTACTATGGTTGTAATTAACACTTTTTAAAATCATGTGATGAGACTCATGACAAGTTAAATCCAGTCAATTGTATTTATCAATCGAGTACTGGTGCTGTTCTTGGTCTTCTTATGAAGGCAGTTATTGAACTTTATAAATTGTAAGGAAAAATGACTAATTTTTTAATTTTTTCACTTACTAAAAATTGATTGTTGACTCTTGGTTTAATTGTATTTGCTACATTAGTCAAAACTAATGTATCAACTCTTAAACAAATTATAGTTTATGATTACCAAGTCCAAATGTTATACTACTCGCTATATAAAAAATGGGACAAATGACTAATGTTTAGCTTTATAAACAAGGACTACTTAGAATTTCCACTAAGCGTCATTCTGAGAAAATAGCAACCAATTAAACAAACATTCACAAAAAAACCAAGTCATAAATTCATATAGTAAATCATTATATATTATGAAGATAATTATGTAAATATAGTTCCCCAACGTCCAAATGCAACAATAAAGAGCTATACCGAATAGCGAGGGGAGCAATTTTTCTTGCTTCACTAACAAATGCAAAAAATGCAATTAAACAGATCTAAAGCACAAACCGTGTGATTATCGAGGAAGAATATCCTAATTACCAACTTATATCAAGTAAGAACATTTATCTAAATTGCAACTCATCCCCTTAGATATTTTAAATAGCAATCATTTCCGCAAATCATTACAGGTCTGTTAAGAACTCATCACTGTTGCAACATAAATAACGTAGCAAATCATGTACTATTTTGTAATTCCACATGTTAAATCCAATTAAACGGATCAGAACTGTGTGATTATCAAGTGAAGCATATCGTAATTACCAACTTAAATTAAGAACATTTATCTAAATTGCAACTCATCCCCTTAGATGTTTTAAATAATGTGATCATTTTCACAAATCATTACAGGTCTGTTAAGAACTAATCACCATTGCAACATAAATAACGTAGCAAATCATGTTATATTTTGTAATTTCACATGTTAAATCCAATTAAACGGATCTAAACCGTGTGATTATGAAGTGAAGCATATCGTAATTACCAACTTAAATTAAGAACATTTATCTAAATTGCAACTCATCCCCTTAGATGTTTTAAATAATGCGATCATTTTCACAAATCATTACAGGTATGTTAAGAACTAATCACCATTGCAACATAAATAACGTAGCAAATCATGTTATATTTTGTAATTTCACAGTTAAATCCAATTAAACGGATCAAAACTGTGTGATTATCGAGTGAAGAATATCCTAATTACCAACTTATATCAAATAAGAACATTTATCTAAATTGCAACTCATCCCCTTAGATATTTTAAATAGCAATCATTTCCGCAAATCATTACAGGTCTGTTAAGAACTCATCACTGTTGCAACATAAATAACGTAGCAAATCATGTACTATTTTGTAATTCCACATGTTAAATCCAAATAAACGGATCAGAACTGTGTGATTATCAAGTGAAGCATATCGTAATTACCAACTTAAATTAAGAACATTTATCTAAATTGCAACTCATCCCCTTAGATGTTTTAAATAATGCGATCATTTTCACAAATCATTACAGGTCTGTTAAGAACTAATCACCATTGCAACATAAATAACGTAGCAAATCATGTTATATTTTGTAATTTCACATGTTAAATCCAATTAAACGGATCTAAACCGTGTAATTATCAAGTGAAGCATATCGTAATTACCAACTTAAATTAAAAACATTTATCTAAATTGCAACTCATCCCCTTAGATGTTTTAAATAATGCGATCATTTTCACAAATCATTACAGGTATGTTAAGAACTAATCACCATTGCAACATAAATAACGTAGCAAATCATGTTATATTTTGTAATTTCACAGTTAAATCCAATTAAACGGATCAAAACTGTGTGATTATCAAGTGAAGCATATCCTAATTACCAACTTATATCAAATAAGAACACTTATCTAAATTGCAACTCAGCCACTTAGATGTTTTAAATAGCGATCATTTCCGCAAATCATTACAGGTCTGTTAAGAACTCATCACCGTTGCAAATTAATGATTTAACTATTTGTTTAATTTTCCTGTTGCATTAGTCAAAACTAATGTGTCAATTCTTAAAATAAATTCTACTTTTTGATTACTAGTCCCTCTATACAAAAATTGGACAAATGACTAGTCTAGCTCAATAAACAAGGACTAATTAGAATTTCCATTCAGCAGATCATTCATACAAAAAAGAGAATCCCAAATAAAACAAACATTCACAAAAAAAAAATTACATAAATTCATATAGTAAATACTATTATAAAGATAATTATAAAAATATAGTTCCCCAACGTCCGAATGCAACAATAAAAAGCTACAACGGATAGCGAGGGGAACAATTTTTATAGCTTCACTAACAAATGCAAAAAATCCAATTTAAAAAGATCTAATGCATAAACCGTGATTATAAAGTGAAGCATAACCAAATAAACAACTTAACCTAATTAAAAAAATTAAATAAATTGCAACTCAGCCCCTTAGATGTTATAAATAATGCGATCATTTTCGCAAATCATTACAGGTCTGTTAAGAACTCATCACCGTTGCAACAAAAAATAATAATTAAATATATAAATTAATAGATGTAGTTGCCTATTGTTATTATCCATATACAAAAAAAAAAGATAAATGGATTAAATAAATAAACAAAGCAACACAATAGATATAGCTTCAAGGGAACGAGTCAGTCAAGAATAGATTAATCTAGCCGACCAGATTGCGAAGCTCAAACAATTCAATATAAATATACATATCTATATTTATATATTTATATATACAGAAAAAAAGAAAAGAAAAAGACAAGCTATGAACCCTAATTGGAGAGATAGAGAGAGAATGAATTGAAATGATATTTAGAGGTTTATTTATATAGGGAAAAATGGAAGGATCTAACGGTGGATGATTAAGTTACGTGTACGAACGGCTGAGATTTGTTTGTTGTTAAGTTTTTTTATTTTAAATTTGGGCTTGGGCTTGGACCATAACTAACGGGGCCCATTAATGAAGATCTGATAAGGGTTGAGTTCTTATGCCTTGTTTGGTTGCAGCTTTTTAAGTTTAACATTTGTATTTTTTGCTTATAAGTTGGAATGCTTCTTGTTGGTTTAATTTTGGGTTTCCTGCTTATTTGGTTTGAAAATAACATAGAGTTTTAAGAAATATCTAGCTTCTATGCAACCAAATAATTCCTATGTAAAATAACGGTTATGGAAATTCATCATATTTATATATATATCTGTATATAAGTGAATATATATATATATATATAGGAAAATGTTATATGAACATCATGAAAAACATTCAACTAGACACTTTTTCGTAAAAACGCTACAAATCAAGATTTGGTTAATGCAAATCTCAATGGTTTCACGACGGAAACACAAATATGCGTATTGTTTTTTTTTTCTGAGATGTATAATGACATATATATCATACTATTAATATAACCAAACCTAAGAAAAGTTGAGGCTGCCAAATTTTGACCAAAATTTCCAAAAATACCCTCACTTTAATATTATAATTACTCTTAAATGTCATCACTCAATTCAAATACATAAATAACTTTAAAAATGTTATTTTACACACATTTATATTTCAAACAAAATCGTTGTGTATTTTTTATAAGAGTAAAACATTATGTTACTCTTTTATACGATTGTTAATTAATTATATTTAATCATTCGATATTTAAATTTTTAAAAAAATATTAAATTTATTTGTCGGGATCATATCTATATCACTACGTATCGCACATGCAACGCGTGGGCAACTATTACTATTATATTTATATGTAAATAAGAATATTTTCCCATTGTTGGAATAAATAGTTCTAGGAGAAAAAAATCATGTGTATTTAATATATCTAGAAATCAAAATGATGCGACTCATGTGAGAATTCAGATATGCTTCTTTTTTTTCCGGTAAGTTCGTATTCAGATATGTTGCTGGTACATACTACATAACATGGATGCTACTTCCATATAATTTTTTTCCCATTAACATGTAGTTAACATATTAAATCACTGGTAATAGTTGCACACGCGTTGCGTGTGCAATGCGTGTGCGATACGTAATGACATAGATATGATCCCGACAAATAAACTTAATATTTTTTTAAAAATTTAAATATCGAATGATTAAATATAATTAATTAACAATCGTATAAAAGAGCAATATAATGTTTTACTCTTCTAAAAAATACACAACGATTTTGTTTGAAATATAAATGTGTGTAAAATAACATTTTTAAAGTTATTTATGTATTTGAATTGACTGATGACATTTAAGAGTAATTACAATATTATAGTTAGAATATTTTTGAAAATTTTGGGCAAAATTTGACAGCCTCAAAATGATTGGGTTGAGTTATATTAATAATATGATGATAACATATCTGAATATCTTATCACATTATTATAAAACATATATCTTGGATCATCCAAAAATTCGGCCGGATGACTTCAATATTATCTTATTGTGTTTCGGTGACATATTCCAGGGCCAAATCAGTCCATAATTGAACGGTTTCAGCTAATTTTATATTAAATCGAGTTTGTATCTGATTGGATATAGTTCTTCGGTGATCTTTTGGAGTTGTCAATGTTTTCCAATCAATTTATCGTGTTTCCGTTAACACACCCTCGTCGGAGACGGTGAAGATCGCCTGCAAATGAGATTAGGTCGTCCAGCTTTTGTATAGAGGGAATTAGATGTTGTGTAAGAGTTGATACAGATAACAAATTCCTTGGGTAACCATCAACTTGTTAAACTTAATACAGATAACTTGTTACCCCTTGAGTTATCTTCATAGAGAAGTGGCGGAAAGTGTACCCTCAAAGAAACCTATTTAGAAGAATCAAGTCATTCTTTTAAACGGTACGATCTGATTCAATTGCACACTTTAGATGGATGACAAGAATTATGCTATCGCATATCAAGTTAATTGAACACTACCAAATTAGAGGGAAATTGTCATCTTCTATATAGAAAAGTGGCATAGCACATCCTGTAGATGTTAGGGCGTAACTTCAAATTTTACTGGATAAATTACTCCTTCTGAGGAAGTTACAAGAAGAAAGGAAGCAGAACATTATAACTGATACTCTTAGTTTAACTCATCCAGCAAAAATTTCAGTTTCCAGATTTATACAACACCTAGTCTACCTCACATTATGTTCCGCGGACATAAGGCTACTATCACAATGCCAATTCTCCATTTCCTTTATATCTACATGAGAGGAGAGATACATAATGGTACACATTATTCAAGCAAAATTGGACCCTAATTATCAAAGAAGGGTCAGTCAGGACACTGGTGCATTTGGTGAAAATTTGAACTTATAGCTAAATGATACAATTCCGTTCCCTGCGGCGAAGCATTAATCCTCTGCTTGAAGCTCTCACATTCATTTTCTATGCTAATTGTTTTCGCCTACACAAACAAAAGGATGAGTTAAAAATCTAAGAGGAATCATGGTTTTTTTTGCAAAAAAGCTGATATAAAGGACGCTAAAAATTATGAAAGACGGAATGCAGTTACAAAATTACAATGCCCCCTTTATTGTACATTAAATCTTGCTCCCAACACTTCGTAACACTGTAGAATAAGTTGCATTTGCTCTACACATCAAAAACCATCTTTCAGGAAAAGTTAACAGAAACTGGTTATGATAAGATTTGTAAAGATGCATGGAAGTTCAAAGCAAAGCATATGATGAAGGTGGAGAAAATGTGAGGTGCTTTGCAGGTGGAGATGGAAATCATATTAAAGGCGAAATTATAGTTGTAACACATCTGAAGTCTCGTATTATTTTCTTTTGCAAATTATGATTGAGTCCATCAAGAAGACAGCAATATAGTACAGAACTATCAAAACTATAAAACTTTCCAGAAATACTCAAGTAAAGCAACACCAGAAACTCAAAAGCAGAAGACCATAGACGAGGTAACTTAGAATCTGGATGTGGTACGAAATCACGCAACCGTGTGCACTTGGGTCTTCCCATTCTTTTCTGTTTTGATAAGTATAATATTGTAGACATACATTGGGACCAAGTCAAGATTACAAAGAAGCTCAAATCCAAACAACTAGGCCTAGACATTACCTTGCTATTCACACTAAACAAAATTTCAACAGAAACAGCAACACAATCTAACAAACTCCAAAATCAGGATCAGATAACACTTCAAAGAATGAACATGATATCTATAGTATGCTGAATTTCCTATGAGAAAATTACTACCACAAAATCAGACTCGGGTATTGTCATTCCTTGGGCGCGTGTGCTATGTTATCACTATTAGAAATGAAGATATTACAATGTCTGCATATAGAATAAATTTAGGGAGTATGTGAAAGATAACAAGTTTAGTGACCATGGAGAAAACATAAAATGACCACGCTAACTTTCTGATGAAAATGACCAAATGGCTCAATTTAATGATTGATTGTTATGGTGTTCTTTTGTACACACTCCCACAAAATTACTTTAAATAAATGTCATGATAGTAGAAATTAAAAAGAGACATACTCTAAGTTTCAAATGATCCTTGGTCTGTAATGTCGACCTTGTCATCTGAATTTGCTTCATGAGTCAAAAGCATTGGTTCTGACTCATGTATCGAAGACACTACAACTGTTTCTTGTATTGAACTCATTGGACATTCTTGCATTATTTCTGGATCAACACTCTTCTCATCCAAACCCTTATTTTCGGACATCACTAGTGTTGTTTGTTCAGGCTCCTGCATCAAACACTTACGTCAGAACAAAATGATCGGACAATAGTAGGAATATTTACAATTTGTACACTGACGTATCACCAGGTTTCATATTGTACACCAACCACCAAATTAGCAATTAGTACACGTGTGACATTTCTCGGCAAATTGAGTATATATATAGTGGTACCAGATTGAAATAATAATAATAGTAGGTTGGGTCCTAAATAGTTAAGAGAACCAAAATAATACTGTCATATCACTGTTTTTCATATTCTGTACTCTATTCCATCACACTTATTTTAATATTTTCGTCAGTGATCTATCGTTTCTTTTTCCATTTCACTCTCCCATCTACGTTTTTTTTCCTATGTGGTCTACTGAAATCATCGAGAAATGCAGCATTAGTGAACTAATTACGAATTTAGCTGGCATACACAATCCAAATCTGGTGACATTAATGTCCAAAACTGAAATTTACTCAAGATAGCAATTAGCATGGATTGTTCTTTTCCATAATCTACAGATAGTAAAGAAAAAGTATTTACTAATTGGTCTAAGCAAGGAGAAGGGTGATCCCTTAAGAACTTCTGGCACATTGTGGTACCCTCGAAATGAAGGAAAATATAATTCAAAAATTTTAATCTCTCGAGTTCAGTCATTATGGAAAACCGGAAGGACTCTGTCCAAGTGTTGAGCAGGCTAGGAACCGCAGGCAGGACTAGTCTCTCCACTCCTAATTCCATCAGTTTCTGAGGAAAAGGAAGGTTGAAAAAATGTAAGTTAAAATATCTTATACTATAAAACAAGGTACTATGCTAAAGATAAAAGTAAAATAAGAGGTACTATTATACAAAATAAATAAATAAAAGACAAGGTACTAATTTCAAGACAAGGTAAAACAAGAGGTACTATTTTAAAAGAAAAAGTTACTCTAATAAAAGATACTATATGACAATTCATTGGATTGCAACCCTTGTCACTTCAGATCTGTCTCACAGATAACTACTTAATGGATGAACATATCAGTATACCAATTTTCTGAAATAATTAAACAAATAAAATTTCTATTTAGAAATGCACCTTTTCAAGTTCGTTGATTAACATGTGGCACATTCCAAGGCGTCGATATTTAACCTTTGTCCCAATAAGTGGCAATTCTGCCACTTTTTCTCCATGAACCCTTAAATTAAACCAGAAATATGGAAAATAATACTGTAGATGATATATACACATTTATATTCACCAATAAAAAAAGAAGGGAAACCTCAAATTGAACAAGTAGAATGAATGTACCTCATGGTAGCTACTGTAATTACTTCTTGATTTTTCTCCAAGAGCACCGTATAAAACCCTTGAAAGTTTAAACGATTGAGCTCTGACCTGTAAAATAGTGATGACATTACTTGAAATTCTTAATACCTGCTCTTAAGGCCAGGGGATGAAACCTAATATGCAACAGGATTAACAAACAAATTAAGGAAAGACAAAGATGGTATAGTGTGCAAGTATAACGAACTCCATACACAAGCTGATACTAGATAACTATATTTGAAGCATTATAAACTGAATGAAAGAGGAATCGTAACTAAATGAAAGATCTTTTTAGTTCTTATTTAAACTGAACTATGTTCAACTGTAACAAGGCAAAATTAAATAAAGTTGCTTTTGGTGAGAAACAATCGCATTACCATATAGTACTAACATAAACCTGAATATAACTGTATAAGGGAGGAATCGAAATGAAATTATGATTTTTTCTTTTCTTTAAACTATGAATTTTATCGAACCTAGAAAGAACTGAAAATAATATGTGATTTCATGAAGCACTCAATAATGAAAACTAGAACTAGGTAAATACTGATTATCAATACAAATGTTTTTAATTGAAAAAAGAAGATTAGTCTTACGATCTACTGAAAATGACATCTTCAAGGACATCTCTTCTGGTTTTTTGTTCTCTTAAAGGCTCAAAAGACTCATGCATCACAGAGAGTGCAACATTAAACTTGCTGTAATTCTTTGCCAAAGCCTTTCTATCAGAGTCATCTTGGACATTTTGATCACAGTCTGTGCTCTCCGTATATTTCAATAAAGTCCAAGTAATATTCTCGTCACCAACTGGAACAGGCTTCCCCAAAAGCTTTTGAAGACCCAAAAATATCTATAATAGAACCAAATCAAGACTGTAACATAAAAGCATAATTGATGGAGGAAATTCCATGGACCCCATAAAACTGACATTTCAATTTTCTTTGCAAATTCTGGACTCACAATTTAGGCAACAATCGTACCTGTTCACATCTTTCATTGCAAAACCAATTTTCTTTGTGTCCATTTTCCAACTTCAAAACACTCCCTACTCTTAAACATCCAACATGATCTGCAAAAAGAGTCATACATTCAAATTCATATGTCATTGGACACACATTTGATTTTTTTTAAACGTATATGCATGCATAGAATGACATGCCATCGTACATTTGTGCTCACACTGGTCACAATTGAGAACACTTTCATCTCCAAATTCTTTTGTATCTTTAACGAATCTGCCCTCGCCACAAATTCCACAACAACATGCTGGACAAAACCACTCGCCAACTGGAACACACTAGATAAACAATTCCACAAAAATCAAATCAAAGTTTATTTCTTGATTTTCACTGAAATGTTATAATAACAATTAAAACGCAAAAGACAAATTAAGGACACAGATAATTTATTTCACATGGATCGAATTCACCTGCAAACCAAGGCACGTAGTGTGAAATGCTGACGGGCATTGATCGCAGAGCATTAATTCACCTCCGTTGTGACATATAGAACATATATCGTCACTTTTCTCTGGGTCCCACCTATCCTTCATCAAACATGGTCTCTTTCTCAAATCCGACTTAATCAACGAAGGGCGTTTCTTTCTTTTCTTCAAATGCTTATTTTCAACTTTTTTGTCTCTCTTACGGATTAAATGAGAATCAAGGGCTGTAACACTACTCTTTCTCTTCCTTCCTCTTTTTCTAACTTGTGAAGCAGTTCTTCCCTCCACCTCATTTGATTTTGAGTTTAATAGTGATCGGGCTAAAGTTTGTTCATCCCCATTAACATAATTTAGTCCATAAATAGCTCCTTCGTCCATGCATCCTTTGCAAGCTGATCGCAGAGAATCATATTTCCTTCCACTTCTAGAAATATAATGTGTTTCCCCTTTGCCGCTTGCCCTTAAATAGTGAGTAAATTTCCACCCAATAGCCGCTAGGTGCTTCTTTGCTTTGGTTTTCACTTCGTTATTTTTTGGATCTTGAAATGTTTTACAATATATGGCTCTTGTCACAGAACTGAGAAAATAGTACTGCTCTATGGCTTCAGGGTAATATTCGGGTGCTATTTTTGCTTTATTTTGGCAGGGAACGGATAAAGTACCAGTAGTTTCGGATAACCGAGATACTATTTTAGCTTTCCTTTGGCAGGAAACGGATAATGTAGCGGTAGTCTCGGACAAATCAGGTACTACTGTTTCTTTGTTTTGATAGAGATCAGAAGAATTATCGGTATCTTCAGATAAATTTTCCAAAGCTTTGGATATTGTCACAAAAGATTTACCTTCAGGGGAGGTATATCGCAGTTTAGGAGCACCTTTAGATCTCGTGAGCTCAATCTTCCATCCCAAAAATGAAAGATGCTTTCTCACGTTTAAAATCAAACTATTAGATTTTGGAGGCTTTTTATTAGTATCCAAATGAAGTTTAAATTCTCGTATCGCATCTGGGCAAAACTCAGCTTCGGGGAGGAATTGACGGTCAGCAGGACCCCATATACGCTTTTTTCTCTTGTTCGTCTTTTTAAGTGAAATTTCAGAACCCTTACAAGAAAAATCTTTGTTTATTGGTTCCGAATTGGGGTCAGGACTTTTACCTATCAAATCCTCGCATACTATTTTTTCTTTATTTTGGTCGGGAGTTGAAGAAGTATAATTATCTTCTGATAAGTTTTGCAAAGCTTTGGAAGTGGGGTTCAGATTCTTGCCTACTATTTTTCCTTCATTTTTGTTTGGAAGGGAAAGAGCATTGGTATCTTTAGATAAATTTTGCAAGGGTTGGGATTTGAGATCAGAATTTTCACCTTTCAAATTCCCGTGTACTAACTTTTCTAAAATTTTCTTCGGAGTGGAAGAAGTATTGATACCCTCGGATAAATTTTGCAAGGCTTTAGAAAGTGCTACATAGGATATACCTTCAGGGGACGTATATCGCAATTTAGGAGCACCTTTAAATCTCACAAACTCAATTTTCCAACCCAAGAATGAAAGATGCTTTCTTACATTCAAAGTCAAACTTTTAGGGGCCCTTCTTTTTCTGGTTTCCATGTGTAATTTATATTTCTGAATCGCATCAGGGCAAGATTCAGCTTTCGGAACGTATCGACGGTCAGCAGGACCCCACTCCCAGTTATGTTCTTTTTTCTTGTCTGCTTTTTTAGGCGAAACTTTAGACCCATTACAAGAAGACTCTTTGATTTCTGCTTCTATATTCTGATCAGATTGTTCACTTTTCAAATTCTCACATACTTGTAAAAGTGTGCCATAGGACTTACCCTCAGGTGAGGTATACATAAAGACAAGGGTTCCTTTTATTCTCATAAACTCAATCTTCCATCCCAGGAAAAGAAGATGCTTCCTAAGATTTTGCCTTAACTCGGGAGAAGGACTTTCCTCACAGTTATACATGCGTATGAATTCCTGAACTGAATCAGGGCAAGACTCTGGTCCAGGTACAATATCACCATTAGCAGGCAACCACATTTGTTCCCGTTTTTTGGATACACATCCAGAATTCACACCTCGCGTTTTCGAAGAGCTAGAATGGGATTTGGGCTTCAATATATCATCAAATGAAGCTTCTGAAAACTCTAATGGAGATTTATAAGTCTCGTCCCCCAATTCTATGAAAAAGTGATTCAAAGAAAGCTTAGAGTTATTGGAAAAAGCTTCCCAAACTAAATTCCTCCATAAATCATACCCCACAGAGGTCCACCTCTTAAGTTGCTTTCTAAAACCGTCTTTCTCTTTGACCTCGGACCACATCTGCTTGACTGAAACTTGAAGAGGGCAATTTTGCTTAAATTCCTCAATTAAGTCCAAAAAAACCCAGTTTTTACGAAGTTTCCAACGTCCCGAAAATTCATCCAAATCCTGAGTAATGCGCAAATTATTTCTTGTGAAATGCATTTCATGGCCCATATCAGGGAAAAATACTAATCTCTTTTCTGAACCATTATTCTTGTCAAAAATTACACCTTCCCACCATGCATTGTCACGATAAGCATCTACACACTGTCCATAATCGAGGGTATTATTGTCACCATACAATGGACATGGTAATGGTCGTATATAATGTGGGACTTTTATACTTTTCATTAGCTTATTTGAGCTATCTATACATCTACGGTGGTCATATTGAACGCTATAAGACTGATCTTCGCATGCAATTACAGTTCCTGTGTGCCATGAGCCTTCGAATCCCTTTTCATCGCTCCTTACCTGAAATTGTTGTGCTTATTAAAATGCATAGCTATAGAAAATTAGTTGTACTGCCCGAAGGTAGAATTAAGCATAGTTTTGACACAGACTTTGTGTTGAGGTTGCGCCTTAAATGTTAAAGATTAGAATGATACTTTTGAAGAAAATTGCACTACTAACACAGAGATGCTAGGAAAGTGAGTTTTTTTAGCAAGTATAAGTCAATTCATAAAGGCAGCATCTCACTTGGGTGAAAACGTCATGAAGACTAACGTTTTAAATCACCTGTTTGGTTTGTTAATCAGCTCTTAAAGCTAAGATATTATTTTTTGTCACTGGACCGGGAAAACCAGAAATTATTAGTTGGATAAGCACAACTTTCTTTTCTCCAGTGTCAAATAAGCAATTTGCTTATGAAGCAGACTTACAGCAAAAACAGCAATGCATGTGGAATTCAAGGCAGTATCTTTTTTTTCCCAAAAAAAAGGGGACAATCCAAACAACAGGAAATCAATAGTTAGGTAACAAGATTAAACTTGGCAGTGACAGTTACGAAGATTGGCATTGTCAATTACTTCAATAGTGTATATGAAAGGAAAAAAAAACATTACCAAGATTGGCATATATAAAAAATCCCGAAAACAGCAATGCAAATGGAATTCATAGGAAATCTTTTTCTTTAAAAAAAATGAAAATCCAGAAAACAACAGATTTCTATAAATTAGGAGGGGGGCAAAATATCAAACTTGGCAGATAGTGATGAGTAACATTTGATTGTGCATAACTGCAAATATTTTTGTATATAAAAAATCAAAAAAATTCCAAATTCATTACATTCCTAAGATGACACCCCAAAACTCTATACCAAAACTAGTATCAGGGATAATGCAGAGGTCATTAATTTCATTGCATGTGAGATTAAAAGCAAAATCTTATCTTTCCTTTTACTTCTTTTCGGAAAATGAGGAATAATCCGAAAAACAACAAATCAGAAATGAATAATAAAGATCAGAATTGACAGTTGGCAGTTACAATTTTTTATGCCTATAGACAAACAATCTCAGAAAATAACAACAAATTAACAAAAAATAGCATATACCCATGATCACTTAACCCAATTTACCTCTACCAAGCCAATAATATAATAACTTTTCAAAACTATAACAAAAGCTGTTTTTCACAAACCTTTAAAAAAAACAAGAACAGAAAAAAAAGGATATCTAGCTGATCATCCAAATGCATTGCTACTAATATGCTAAAAATTAAATAAATTGATAATAAAAGTTAAAACCATACATTCCCATAAATTGTCACGTACAATTAAAGCAAATGCAACATATAAAAAAATAAGCAGTCAAGAAAAGAGGGGTAAGAATTAAATTACCTCAACTTTGTCACCAATATTCAGCTCTGGGTAAATGTTGACATTTTTTTTATTCTTTAATTTTTTCTTTGAACAAGAGACTCCACCATTTTCTATGGACATTATATATAAATATAAATAAATATATATATATTATATGTATAGAGAGAGAGATAAAGAGATGTGTAGGTAAAATGGGGTTGGTTTCAGTTTTTCATAGGACCCTTTAATTAAGTAAAAATAATTTTAGGAAACAATTGGAGGTGGAATACAGTATAGTAGTAGTAGTTCACAATAATAATAATAAGAAATTATGGAATAGTAACAGTCTTGAAAACCGTTACAGACACGTTGTTTCGTTTTTAGTACTCTAATATTATTAAAATAAAAAGTAACCAAGTGACTGATAATTAGAAACGGCACTGTAATTTTGTAGATAAATAAGGAGTATCAATTGAAATAATCTTGATGCAAACAATGACAATAAATGTATATGTAGCTAGATCGATAGACATCGGTGTCTATTTATAAGAGCATTTCTGGATAAGTTTGTATTTATTGTATTTATCAAACTTATCGAAAAATGTGTTTTCGATTTTAGCAACTGAATTTTCAAGTGATTTGTAAATAAATATCAATTAAATTAATCTTGATGCAGAGAATCAGCAAAAAATGTATATGGAGCTAAATCGATGGACATCAGTGCCTATTTATAAGAGCGTTTCTTGATAAGTTTGTATTTATTGTATTTACCAAACTTACCGAAAAATGGGTTTTCGATTTTAGCAACTGAATTTTCACGTAATTTGTAAATAAATATCAATTGAATTAATCTTGATGCAGAGAATCAGCAAAAAATATATATCGAGCTAGATCGATGGACATCAGTGCCTATTTATAAGAGCGTTTCTTGATAAGTTTGTATTTATTGTATTTATCAAACTTACCGAAAAATGCGTTTTCGATTTTAGCAACTGAAATTTTACGTGATTTGTAAATAAATATCAATTGAATTAATCTTGATACAGAGAATCAGCAAAAAATGTATATGGAGCTAGATCGATGGACATCAGTGCCTATTTATAAGAGCGTTTCTTGATAAGTCTGTATTTATTGTATTTACCAAACTTACCGAAAAATGCGTTTTCGATTTTAGCAACTGAATTTTCACGTGATTTGTAAATAAATACCAATTGAATTAATCTTGATACAGAGAATCAGCAAAAAATATATATCGAGTTAGATCGGTGAACATCAATGACTATTTATAAGAGCGTGCGTTAATAAGTCTGTATTTATTGTATTTACCAAACTTACCGGAAAAAGCGTTTTCGATTTTAGCAACTGAATTTTCAAATGATTTGTATATAAATATCAACTAAGTTAATCTTGATGTAGAGAATCACCAAGAAATGTATATCGAACTAGATCGATGAACATCAATGACTATTTATAAGAGTGTGTGATGTTAAGTTTGTATTTATTTTACTGATCAAAATTACCGGAATACTTGTATTCGATTTTAGCAACTGAATTTTCCATCGGTTAGTATCAGTTGAAATAATATTGAAGTAATCTTGATGGAGAGAATCATCAATAATGTATATGGAGTTGGAGCATGTGTCAATAAGTATTTACTTTACTTAGCAAAGTTAGAGAAAAATTCGTTTTCGAGTTTAACAAATGAAGTTTCACGTGTATGTCCTTTCTTTTTAAGTAAATCCTAGTTGTTATAATTTATAAGAGGCTGGATTTTTCTACTACAGTTTTTCTGAAAAAACGCGAAAACCGTAATTTTTTTGTACGAACCGTACATTTTATTTACAGACCGTAGATAAAATGTACGGTTTGGGTTTTCAGTACAAACCGTACATTTAATCTACAGACCGTAGATTTTTTGTACGGTTTTGGACTGAGAAATTTGCTTCTTTGTTAAACAGAGTTTCTCTTCCTTTCTCTCTCTCTTTCACAGTTTGTTTACAGATTTTATAAAATAAAAAAAAAACCTAAATCACCAATCAACCAAAATAAAAACCATAACCACCAAATTTCGTCCGATTAAACCAACGTTTAGCTTTAATTCACCGAATTAGATACCCTAATTCAAGGTATTTCTTTATTCCCTACTTTATTATTTATTTTATATAGTTTCAATTTGTAAAATAGGGAAAACGATGTAAAATATGTCAATTGATTATTCACTTGGTGATTATAATTGTTTGTTATTTGCTTATATTAATTAAAAAAACTTAGGTTTGTTGATATTTTCCCCGTTTTATAAAAATCAGGGTTTTTATTCAAATTTGTTTATTTAGATATTTATGACTAATTGTTTGGTTTCATTAACTGTTTTTTACACAGCTATTACGCTGTTTTTAAGCAGCTTTTAAGCTGTGTAAAAAATAGCTTAAAAAATCTGTTTAAAAAACAGCTTAAAAGCTGTTTTTTACACAGCTATTACGCTGTTTTTTAAACAACTTAAAAGCTGCTTAATAAACAGTTTAAAAAATCTGTTTAAAAACAGCTTAAAAGCTGCTTAAAAAAACAGCATAATAGCTGTGTAAAAAATAGTTAATTGCTGGCAGAATGTTTCATAGAGAAAAATGATTCAGGTTCTTGTTATTTGTAATATTGCACATTTGACCCGTTTATGTTGTGTTTTTTTGCCTTCTCAGCGTTTTGCTGCTGTGATTATGAGAATAAGAGAACTAAAGACGACAGCGCTAATATTTGCATCTGGAAAAATGGTATGATTTTTTAAAAATTAGCAAGAGTTTTTTCTTTGGATTTGCTACATTTTTTTGTTTAGGAGAAGTTTTACAGTGTTGTATGGGTTGTATAGACCGTGCTAACATTTTAACCTGTTTATTTCATTTTCTCCCTCTGGGTTTTGGAATAACTATTGCTGTCTCTGTCGTTCCTTTTTTCTTCTTACACGAAAATCGATTAAATTGGTTTTTGAAAATATTAATATCAGAAAAGAAATACTCTGCGTTAGAGGCACAAACCTTGACATCCATTAGGCCAAAGGAACCGGCGATGAGTAGGGAAGCAAGAATGTTTCTTGTCAAAGTAATCGTTTTCTCAGCACCCTTAAGCTCTTGAATCTGCTATATCATTTGATGAGCTACTAATCACTTACCTTTCGCGGAGTATTGATTACCTGCCCCTTTCTTTCATGTTATTCATAGTGTTTTTTATAATAAGAACCTTACATTTGAAGTATTTTTTATATTACATTCTGCAGTGGCGACCAATTGTATTACCGGATAACTACATAGAGCAAGCATCTCCAAAGGAACAGCTTGTTCTTGCTGGCCACACCGGTCATCACATTGCTGCCATCGCTCTAACTCTGCTTGGCCGCACCCGTGAAGCCCTTCTACTCATGTGCTAGACGAATATTCACCTATATATTACAACAATATGTAGGTCCAGATAATAAATGGTCAGTGGTTCCTGTATTTACAGTCTCTTGTATAGATGCGATGCGAGTTGAAGAAAAATAATAATATTACAAATATGAATTGGTACATTTAAGCATTGATTTGTCAATATTACAATAGGAATTGTCCAAATGCAGTCACGGCAACATCATTTTTTTTTATGTTTTGATGTATACTTTTGTTGTTTGTGTAGTACGTTTCATTGATGAGGTCGTTTATCGACGACAAGTGTGAATTTGTGTTAAAGCATAGCATAGTGTTGTAGAGTTGCATTCGAGGAACGATGTTGTAGTTTGAACACTCTTTGTAGTTATACATTGTGCCTTAAACTATTGTTGTGATGAATTAATGGTTGAACAACCAAAATATACAATTACAAAGGGAGCATAGTGTCTCGATCGTTTAATCAGTTGTCACTTTGCTTAGTAACCTTATTGTATGTTGTTTTGTTTTTCTTTATGATAAAAAATGAAACAAGGCGCCATTAGAACAGTGATACCCAAGTGAAATATAGATGTTTTGCATTAAAGTTCAAGTGTATGATATTCCTCGAGTACACCTCATTTGTCAGATTGAGTAAAAACGATCCAAGCATAATACATGGAGCATATCATTCAACTTCATTTTTTCAAGATTAAATTAGATACCAACAAACACTCTACATTCATGTAATATAAAGTTTATAAACGATACGACATTGTTTACAAACGGTTTATTTTAGAGGTAAAGCACTGTATCAGCCTCCATTTGCCCATCTATAAACAACTATTCAATATAGATCTTTGATATTTTGCCTAAACATGTTCGAGAATAAATTTGATCCCCTCTAGAGCTGGAAAACATCATAACAGAGAAGAATTTTAGATCTTTTCTCTTGCTTCAAGGTCAAATTCTTCAAAGTTGATTTACATACCCTTAACAAATCCCTGATCATTTGTTAGAATGAGATGATCACCGTCTCTAATGAGTGAAATATCATCAACAAAAGCGCCACCTTCTAGAAAAACTTTAGTAGGATTGAATCTGAATTTCTGAGCACCGATCTCTAATAGTTCTTCGAGAGAACCGTTTAAGTGAAACTGTGTAAATAACATATAGTAGTAGATTTACTCTAATGAAATTTGAAAGAACACCAAAGCTTAAGCTTTTTTCTGTTTTGCAGCATCTCAGACCGAGCCTCAAAGCGTAAAATATGTAACCTTTGACCTTTTTTTATCTTTTCTGTAAATTGTGACAAAAGTTTTTACATCTACGAGTAAAACTAGCTTTAAGCTGTTTTGAAATAATTTTTTCCAGAACAAAGAGTTATATACAGTGGTAACTGTAGCTCTATCCTATAATTAGTAAAATTATGCAATCAAATATATATGGTCAACACAAAAATGATACTTACAGTTACAAAAGGTAATATGTCTCGAATTCAACAGACTTACCTGTTCTACTCCCCCGTTCTTTTTTATTATGTCCTGCAATGAGACCGCTGTGAGAATTCTTCAAAAAATTCTTAAAAGCAAAGACTAAAAAAAGCAAGCTATGAAGGAAAATTTACAACTTTTGCAAAAGTCCCAGTTAGCAAAGTAACTCAAATGCATGCAAGCGCGTAATGTTTTAATAGCCTGATAGTTGGTTGCCATGATTGTGCATATTTTCAGATTCGAAAAAGAGAACTGGAGAGAAAGATTGACTTACAACTTCTCCAGTAACGACAACGTAAAAGTCTGTCGGAGCTTCATTTTGGAGAATAACATCTTCCTTGGGAGGAAAATACTCCGCTTTCATCTCCGTAACCTAGAGATTTCATTACCAGAATGAGGCAGAAAACATGAAAATCTTCATAAGTTAGCGAATACTCTGAGAGTAGATTATCCAAATGTGTATCTTATTTCAGGATAAGTCGGAAAGATGCACTTTATCACCACATAAAGATATAATATTGCAGGGTAAATGATACTGGATTCTGGTTAGAATCAAATGTCTAGACCTAAAACAAAACTAGAATGACGGAACATAAAGTTTCCTAAATTTTAGGCACTTAAGGCTTGTTTGTTGCAACTTTTAAGCAAATAAAGTGGATAGCTTCGCATTCAGAAAATATCAAGGTTCATTAAAAGCTTGAAGTTTTTTTTTTTTTTGAAACTTAAAGCTTGAAGATTTTGCTGACCAAAGTTCAGCTTTTAAGCTGATCAACCAAAGGCAGTCCAGACTTTAAGCAAAAAAAACGAGCTTAAAAGCTGTAATCAAACATTGCTTACGGTAAATAGATGCAAATATTAGCGATGTCGTCTTTAGTTCTCTTATTCTCATAATCACAGCAGCAAAACGCTGAGAAGGCAAAAAAACACAACATAAACGGGTCAAAGGTGCAATATTACAAATAACAAGAACCTGAATCATTTTTCTCTATGAAACATTCTGCCAGCAATTAACTATTTTTTACACAGCTATTATGCTGTTTTTTTAAGCAGCTTTTAAGCTGTTTTTAAACAGATTTTTTAAACTGTTTATTAAGCAGCTTTTAAGTTGTTTAAAAAACAGCGTAATAGCTGTGTAAAAAACAGCTTTTAAGCTGTTTTTTAAACAGATTTTTTAAGCTATTTTTTACACAGCTTAAAAGCTGCTTAAAAACAGCGTAATAGCTGTGTAAAAAACAGTTAATGAAACCAAACAATTAGTCATAAATATCTAAATAAACAAATTTGAATAAAAACCCTGATTTTTATAAAACGGGGAAAATATCAACAAACCTAAGTTTTTTTAATTAATATAAGCAAATAACAAACAATTATAATCACCAAGTGAATAATCAATTGACATATTTTACATCGTTTTCCCTATTTTACAAATTGAAACTATATAAAATAAATAATAAAGTAGGGAATAAAGAAATACCTTGAATTAGGGTATCTAATTCGGTGAATTAAAGCTAAACGTTGGTTTAATCGGACGAAATTTGGTGGTTATGGTTTTTATTTTGGTTGATTGGTGATTTAGGTTTTTTTTTTATTTTATAAAATCTGTAAACAAACTGTGAAAGAGAGAGAGAAAGGAAGAGAAACTCTGTTTAACAAAGAAGCAAATTTCTCAGTCCAAAACCGTACAAAAAATCTACGGTCTGTAGATTAAATGTACGGTTTGTACTGAAAACCCAAACCGTACATTTTATCTACGGTCTGTAAATAAAATGTACGGTTCGTACAAAAAAATTACGGTTTTCGCGTTTTTTCAGAAAAACTGTAGTAGAAAAATCCAGCCTCAATTTATAATCACCCTTCATGTTTCTGGAATTATTTCATATTCTTTTTCAATGATATTTTATTATGTTGTCATGTACTAAATACTTGATGTACCAAAACTATCAAAATATTGTGGTCTCAAACTAACGAAAACTCAACAACAAACAGCAAAAAAACTTTTGGGGCCTACCATTAATCTTAAACAAAATAATGAACTAAAATATTGTTGGTTGAGTCTATTATTTTTGTGATTGTTTTGTTTAGTGACCGGTGTATTTTTGGATAATTATGAGAGGAGTAAAGCTATATGCACAAACTTATTTATAAACCATGTACACAAAGTGATGACATGACATACAACTAAACCTAAATATAATATTTTTGTATTCCCAATAAGTAATTTAATACTCATCTATTTTACTTTTTAACATAGACAATCTCTCTCCCCTAAATATATATTTTCCCATCTCTCCGTATTTTATCTTTTTCTTCTACTTTAAAGTTATTTCACCCTATTTCTTCTATCAATTTTCTGATAAACTCATGCCCCTCCATATCAGCTAGGAAAAATAAAAACGTGGCTTGAACTTGTCTATCTTAAACCACCTGGACGTTTTTTTGCACGTTAATTTACATAATAAAATCCATGTGGGCTATAAAAACATAGTTAGTGAGCCGATAAATAAAATTTTGAAAAAAAACAATGGAACAAAAAAAAAAGTGTTTTTTTTTTCTAGGGCATAACAATTAGTTTGGACCAAGTAATCCTCAGTTACAGGATTGATTAAAATAAATATTGCAAAATAAATAAATAAATAAATTAGGGTATAGATTTTTTTTTCTAGAATATGGAGGAGACCATGAGTTTTTTTTAGAGCAGATGGGTGAAATAGTTTTAAAGTTGAAGAAAAAGATGAAATACGGAGAGAGATGGGGAAATATATGTTTAGGAGAGAGATAGTCTCCGTAAAAACGTAAAATAAATGTGCATTAAATTATTTTATGGGAATAACTAAGGTGAGAGAAAAAAATATTATGTTTACGGTGAATTGTATGGCATGTTATCAGTTTGTGCATATGCTATAGACTATTATAGACTATAAGTTTCAAATATACCTCCATGTCAACTGTTTTTAGTTTGGCAACAATAGACTATAATGCATGTTTGGCAACTGTTTTTATGCTTTTTTTTAGTATTTTTTTTCTTTATAGCTTTAAGGTTAAAAAAGCTAAAAAAATATAGAAGCTTGAAATTTGAGTTTTTTAATCTTTTCACACAAAAAAAATGCCCAAAGACGAATAAATTTTATAGTAAATTTTGTAATAAATTTTGTCTTATATTTACAAGTCATTTATAAGTTAAGTTAAATGAAAATTGACTTATCAGTACAAATAAGCTATAAGTTACTTATAATTAAAAAGTTTAAGACGATGCAAACACTATACCGGGTCTTTTTTTAATCTCGCTATTTATTGTTGAGTTTTTTCAGCATCCTTTAGATAGGAAAATATGATTTCAAACACGTGCATAATGTCATTTGCACGAAATTCTTTAGTAGTAGTGTATATGAATGCATTTGAAAGATTCATTGCCTGTCAAAATGTTAATTTTTAGGACTTGTTTGGTTGCGATATTACGTATCTCAGGACTATGAGTACATCGGTATAAGTATTGGACTAGAAGTGATGACGGGATTATAATTCTAATACCACCCCGTTAAATACCCCATTCCACCATCATTTGAAATCCGATGGTACTCAAATCCCACACTCAATTAGTTTATCAAACAACGGACTTGTGAGACCCACGAAACATCTAATCCCATCCCACATAAATCCTACTTCAAACAAATAAAGCATTTAAGGTATTCGGTCTATAATATTGCAAGTTAGTGTTTATTTTGGCGGGGAACTCAAATTTGCTATTTTTTTAATTTTTAAAATAGGTATGTTTTTTTTCTCTTTCATCAACCTCATATGTCACATTCTATCCCATTGGTATTCTTCATCTCCCTATATTTACCCACTACAATAAAAAAGTAAATCCAACTATTATATGCAAATCAATCATCATGTTGGTCCGTGCGGCTAAACCTTAAAGGGGGGTGAATAAGATTTTAGGCGTTTTTCGCGGAATTAAAATTTTAAACGCAACTAACAACCCAACTAGCTCAATATATATTTGCGATAATAAATATGCGATGATATTGTATGAATAAATTGAAACATGCGCACAATCATAAAAATATAAGTTGCGGAAAGTAAATAGTAAGGGAAGGGATTGACACCACGATATATAGAGGTTCGGCAAACCCGCCTACGTCCTCTCCTCGGTATTCAAGCTACCGAGTATTTCACTAAAAATCTTCTTTCCGATTTTACAAATCCTACCGAGCTCATTAATCGATTCGCTCACCCTCTACCCGAGGTTCCTACTCTTGATACAAGTGCAAGCGAACACGTTTACGAGTCAACGACTCCTCCCCACTCTATGAGTACCCAATTGTTTAACCTAGAACTTTTAACCAACACTTTGGATTAAAAGTTTCTACCCAAACACTCAATCACAAATGAGCTTATAAATTGCTCTTTACAAAATTGTTGAAATTAAAACAACTCCCACAATTTGATTGCTTCTAAATAAGCTAAGTTGTGATATTTGATGTTATTCGATCTTGGTTTGAGCTTGTATCACTTTCTCTTCAATTTCCCTCTATTTCGAACTTTTTCTCAACAATAGAGAATTTAGGCTTTTTAGATGGAGAGAGGTTGAAGGATTGATTGGTTGATAATGGATGTATATGTTTTGAGATGGATTGGGGGTTTTGTAGGCCAAAAAGGTCTGTTTTATGTATTATGACCGTTGGGTATGGGTTGAGGGTTTTATCCAAAAGTTAAAGCTGCTTATTCAAAAAAGTCAAAACGTTGTTTCTGAATTCGGCTGAAAAACGATCAGTCGTTTTCTTCAGTCGACCAGTCGTTTTTGAAATCTGCAGAAAACGACCGGTCGTTTTCTACAGTCGACCGGTCGTTTTTATCATGAACTCACCGGAACAATTTTGACCAAACACGATCGGTCGTTTTGGCCATTTCGATCGGTCGTTTTTCAGACGACCTCACTAGAACATTTTGGACAAGAAACGATCGGTCGTTTGTCCAAAACGATCAGTCGTTCTTTCTGCAGTTTCTCGGTTTTCTCGTTATAATTCGAATGCCCGTAACTTCTTCGTTTTAGCTCCGATTCTGGTTCCGCTTGAACCTTTGGCTTCGTTATCGAATGCTCTATCTTTCTGACATCCTGAAATATACATTTTCTATTTTTGGAAAAGACAAAGCATTATATCATCGAAATAGAGAAATCATAAAATCATTAAAACATAATCAAACTTATAATTAAAATCAATTATTGAACCCAAGGTTCAACACATACCATGTATAAAACCCATCCATTAACCTTCACCTCAAATTTATTTTGATAACCACACCATACATCTAAACCTTAATAGTTCTTCGATGATTATCTTTCACCTCCTAAAGATTATAGATAGACCTCCAAGGATCATAAAATTTCCTAAAGTCCTTTTCTTTAGAAATCCCATGAATCAACCATCAAAGCACAAAAATTATGATGCATGTAATATGCCATAAGCTATTGATATGTGTTATCACTTGAACCCAAGACCGTATAGAAAATATAATATGCAATATGCTAAATTAGCCATACGAGAATGCCTGACGGGCCAAAAAATATTTTCTTATTTAACTTTTATACTCGCAATGATACGAGTGTCAATAAAATTTATAAAGTGGTAAGAACCAAGATGTCTACCGAGATTGTAGTAAAAATTGCAAAGCTTTTATTTAAACCTTTTTTGATTATATTTGATACGACTCGTGTCTTTGGTTTTTGATTTGTTTTGTCCTAAACTAACATGCAAGCAAAAAGCAAAAATCAGTAGCAACTGTTGTCAATACTTAATACTTCTTCGCTTGTCCGATAAAATAATTAACACGTATGAGAAAGATAGATAGAGAGACTGATGGCGACATGGTTGGTGACGCTAGTTAGTCATTGGACAATGGTTGGTGATGGTGATGGTCTGCTCGTAGTATGTCGATAGTGGTGATAGTAGTTCTACGAATACGAATGTATATGTTGTGTGGATTAGAGTCTATTTGTATAGAAAGAAAATGATTAGGAAAAGTGAACAAAAGTAGACTTGAATCCCTTTTTTATATTTTTCCTAAAACTCTATTATTTTAATTTCGGAGTCGTAACCAACTTAAAGCTATATAATAGACAATGCTTAAAACTAGGGAAACAAATGAAACAATGAGCTCATGTAGTCGTCGTGTTCAGCTCATTAAAGTCTCCGCGCGTGTTCGTTCAAATACTAATAAATTGAGTATGAACAAAATTAAAAAGCTCGTGTTCAGGCTTGCATATTTTTTTTATTGTATAAATATATATTAGTAATTTTATATGTAAAAATCACCAATTATAATGTTGATGATCTATAAATACTCTTTAATTTGTATAATAAGTTTAATTTCAAAACTCACAATTTGTTCGTGTTATTTATTATTTTAGCGTAGATTTTAGCTAAGTTTTTTTTTTTTTAAAAAAAAAATGAAACAGATGTTAAACGTATATTTGTTCACACATGGCTCGTGAATAAGCTGGTCTACAAAGAAGTCGAGCCTAAACAAGATTTCAGGAATCATTTAGAAAAAAGACGAGATTCAACAAAGTTGGACATCGACTCAACGGGCTCATTGGTGGGAGGTCACATTTTAATAATATTTTTGTTCATAGGTCACTACTCTAATAAGATTTTTAAGTGTAGGTCACATTACATGTAATAAAAAAATATATTATTTTCGTAACTTTTTGGTATCTTTTTTTTTCCACTTAATAATTCTAACAAACACTAAATAAAACAGCTTTTAAGTTATTTTTTTACACTTTGATATGTTTCTCGTGTAGATTATAATATTATTTTTTTAAGATTAAAAACAATTTTTAACCTATTTTTTTACATTTTAATATATTTTTCGTATCGATTATAAATTATTTTTGAAGCTTAAAAACAACTTTAAGCTCTTTTTTATTAGGTCGGATGACTGAAACTTAAAAAAGTTTCGATACAAGACCTCCATTTAAAAAATATCGTAAAATGTGACATAAGACTAATATTCTCCGACTCAACTCATTTTCAGGCCTACCTAAAATAAAGCTAGAAGCCGAAGCCCATAGTAACGAGGCTCATGTTGTTTTGGGCCCAAAGCCCAATTCATATCTTCTCCGAATACTCTCGATATTTCTTCTCTCTCTCTCTCTCTCTCTCTATCTCTCGAGTAGATCATAAAACCCTTAAAAGTTAATTCAACTGGGTTTTGCAGAATCGAACACTAAGCCTTCTCATCGGGTTTCTCTCTCTCTCTCTCTCTCTATATATATATATATATATATATATTTATGTATTTATCTACTCAGATGCTATGGTAAAATATGGTGAATATGCAATGTTTAGTACAAATTGAGTTTGGGAGAGTTTAATATTTAGTAACTATTAGTTATACAGAATTGTTTATATATATAATTAGGTGATAATGCCTGCGATTGTGTTTCATTTCATGTGTGTTTTATTTATGAATTGTTTGGATGTAGGTTTTGATTTGATTATATAGCTTAATTGAGGCTTACGAAAAACAAAAAAAATTGATCAAAGTGCGTTACGGACTTAAGCAAAAATTTAATTGATCCAAGTGCGTTACGATTTAAGCAAAAAGCGTAAAATAAATTTAATAGCCGCATTATAATGATTCATAAGACTAGATCATCTACTTGTATGTGTATTCTTACTATTACTATATACTTATTGGAGGATATATATTTTAAATTTGTAATTACTTAAGAAGGGGGAAACTGAAAATAGGGTTAGAAATGTAAAAAAAAAAATGATACTTGGGATCTTAGAAACATGGGGAATCAGAAATAGTCAAATACTATGGGCAAAAGTTTTACTAATGAACACAGGATTGTTAGTTGTTAAGTGCAAAAGCATATTATTATTATTTTTTATCAAGTTTTGGTTGGTAAACAACTAAACATGGAAGAGCAAATATTTACTTTTGGTAATATATCAAAGTAGTGAAGTGGTGAAGGTTCTTATTTCGTGCTTCGGTCATGCATCTTAACTAAAACACTGGATTTTGTTTTATATATTTTTGGTTTAGAAATTGATTTACATTTATTACATAATGGCTCATTGGCTTGTAAAATTTGGAGGGACTCATTGAAAACCACAATCTGAATTAATTCACAGAGAATTTGGGACAATTAGCTTACTCTGCCACTACAGTTGCCTATAGGCTAAACGGAAATGCTCATTAACCGGAAAAACTTAGTGATTGTACAAATGCTTTATTTGAATTTATGTTTTGCCTATGGGGAATTGCATATATGCTCTTGCGCTTACTTTAGAGCGAACCAACTTTGCAGATAAAATTATACACCGATTTTAGGTAATTGTTACAATTATTTATTTATTCTATGTTTCTGTTTAAATGAATCGGTGTTATAGTTTGCTCAGTTTAATAAACAGATCTTATATATATGTATGTTTCAGTAATCATTGGTTGTTTTGGGTTAAGACCTTATGATTCTTTAGTAGGTTAAATAGATAGGAGAACGTTGTCTCAATAAATTTGACGTCTATTTTATCTTTGATGGTTTTCATCTGACAGCAATAGATGAATTGCATTTGGATTTAGGCCTTGCAATGTTACATCCATAAATTTGAAGACGTTATAGATGCAAGAATGTTTCAAATCATAGCTCATCAGCCAAGTACCCACAAAAAAACAAAAAGAAAAGAACAGTCTATTCTCCAGATCTTTTTGGATTTAAACTCTAAAAAGTTGTTGAACCGGCAACCTTCTCTGGTGAAGGAAGATGAAATTGATATAATGCTAGTTTTTCTTTTTTCTGTTAGTTGACACTTGTTCTATGTGGCTATGGTGCATATCTAATGCTGTGTTGTTTTCCTGATTGCATTTGTTCAACCTTATTCAGTTAGTATTCCTATTGCTCCAATTTCATGAGAACTTTTCTGGGCAAAGAAGAGGAAATTAATCTAATGCTGTTTTTTTATCCTCTGTTAGTTTGATACTTGTTCTATTTCGCTATGCGGTGTATAACTAATGCTATCTTGTTATCGGGAGTGCATTTGTTCTGACTTATTCAGTAAATATTCATATTTGCTTTAATTTCATGAGAACTTATCATCAGTCCCTCATCTACTTCTCCATTCTAAAATTTATTACCAATTTATATCGTTAGCTGAAAACTTTTGCAGGTCTATCTATAACAGCATTTGAGAGCTAATTAACGTCAGCATGGCTAAGCATCATCCAGATTTGATCATGTGTAGGAAGCAACCGGGTATTGCTATTGGGCGTTTATGTGAAAAATGTGATGGCAAGTGCGTAATTTGTGACTCTTACGTGCGCCCATGTACACTTGTTCGAGTTTGCGACGAGTGCAACTATGGATCTTTTCAGGGACGATGTGTCATCTGTGGAGGGGTGGGAATATCGGATGCTTACTATTGCAAGGAGTGCACGCAACAAGAGAAAGATAGAGACGGTTGTCCTAAAATTGTCAACTTGGGTAGTGCTAAAACTGATTTGTTTTACGAACGTAAAAAATATGGTTTTAAAAAACGCTGACCATCTTTGGAGATTGCCAATCAACTTGTGAGGGTAATATTTTACTTGTAACTGTAATGAAACTGGAGGGCTTCTCAAGCTCTGCCCTGATAATCCTGATTTGACTGTTTTTCTAACTTTTGGTCCTTACAAATCTGCTCTTTATCTTAATTAATTTGTGGGTTCTGAACCATTATATGAGTGGCTTTGGAAGGGTGATCTTTTGCTATGTCAGAGATTTTTCTGAGTTGTATCAATAATATCTTTTTGCAGAAACTAAATGCATGTGAGTCCTACATTTTATTTGTCACACATGCTGAAACAAAATTGTCCTTTGGAACTCATTAGAACTCTCAAACAGAAATGGTCCAAATTCCAACTGTGCTCATGTGAATGTTCAACGACTTCTAGTGTTCTTGTAGGTGCTTATATTCCTATCATATTTGTTACGAAAACATGACTTAGCGAAAGATGTTGGGCGCACCAGCCCTCATCAATGGACCTTGTAATAGTATGAATGCTGGTTTGATAGGTCACACCATAAAAAAAATGCTGTAAAGTAGTTACGTTTTTCAATCTGAAAACCAATGTTTGTTCTTGAGCCTTGGGGTTATTCATTGGTACATTGAAATGTAAATTGTTTTGCTAGAGTCGGGGAGAAAAAAGTAAGATTGTTGGGAACTAAAATAAGTGCCAAATCTCTCAAAATTTCATCACTGGATGGCAACGGTAGATAAAATGGCATCGTGTTCGGATTCTTGGGAACAAAAGCATCTCCTAAAATAAAACTACTTCTGTACTTGATCTTAGAAATTATAATGATACTTTGATACTACAATCAATAGATTTAGCTATCAACTTAACTTGTAACGGGAGGGATTACAAAAAAAAAAAACTTGTAACGGGAAGGAAAGGTGCATTTGTGTATGCAAACGATAACCCAATAGGGATAGACCAGACATCCAAAACCCACACTATGAATTACAAGAACCAGATGCAGAGCTCGAATCTTATAAAATGGATAATGGGGGTATATGTGATATATAATTTTTTTTAAAATGGATATAATTTTTTTCTAAAAAATGTATGACTTTTTAAAAATGAGGATGAAGTGTTAAAAAAAGGGTATAATAGTGATAAATCATAGACTTTGTTCGGTTAAGACGTGCTTTTCAATAATAATTATTTAAATGGTCGAAAATAATAATTTGGACGAGAAGATATCTTTATTGATTGATTGAGTAAATTACAATGTGCATTTGTTACAATAATATTAATTTATCTAATGTTCGGTTTATATCTTCGGTTTTCGACTTGACTTCTTATATGTGCGTAGTTTCTAATGAAATAAGCTCTGAAAAAGTCTCTGTCTGATATATCTTTTTCTGCTGTGAAGTCAGATTATCCCATTGTACTGTTTTTTGACTTTATTTATAGGGATCGTGCACCACAGTATGTTGACATGTGACGTTTTTATCTGTCAGATCATGTGTTTTTCATGTAATTGGCTTTTTGTTAATTGGAGTTAGTTCAGGGTAATTACATCTCCTATTTTATAAAGGAAAAGACTATCATGTCCTTATATCAATTATTCTTCTATGTTTGAGGCTATAGATACCCATTAAAGTTATATGGGTCGGGTCATTACCAAATATCACTTATCGGTTATTATTTTCATGTGGTATCATATAGTATGAAGTTTTTTAAAATGAGGATGAAGTCTTCAAATATGAGCAATCACACCAATTGCCTTCGGATATGTTTGGTAACATATTTTTTGTTTCAAAATCATATTTTAAAAATGTGTTTTAATAATCCTTTAAAAATATTGATTTTTTAGCATTTTCAGCCTAAAAATCAGATTTTTAGAAGCTAAATCATCTGACTTGCCAAACACGCACATATTTTTAAAATACAAAAATCAGTTGCCAAATGAACGCTTAATTTCTTCTCTAGTTTATGATCATTTGTATTTGTAAAATATAAACATTTTTCAATTATCAATCTTCCATTCTCCCTATATATCATCTCCTTATAATATTAAACTATTGATTTCTATTCAATTTTTGTATTCCATATTTGTTTTCAACTTCTAACATGTGGGGCCAATTAAGAGAGAATATTGAAGATTTATCTGATAGAACATAAAAATCAGACCCGAATATTTTATTCGGGTCATAATCAACCCACTTTATAAATGGGTATCCAACGCTTAAATGGGTCACCTCATATTTTTTATAGGAATTGAGGTGCTACTACCCAAAGCCCAAGCCCAATCAAAGGGGGACCCTTGTCTGAGAAATCCCTGGGATGAAGACATTTGTCAATATCCTAGAAGGCGCAGTTGCCTATAAATAGCCCACTACCCCTCCTAGAAAAGGACCAGAAAATCTATCCAAAAAATATAGAGAGAAGTTAAGAAAAGAGAGAAACTAACCAAAGCATATCACTTCGAGAAACAAACCGAGAAAAGACAGCCGAGCACCGAATAAAAGAGGAGAAAGATCAAGACGAGAGATTAAATAGTTATATCGAGCATAATTGTAAAATCGGAATACGAATCCGAACAAGTGTAATAGTCCGAACAAGGACAATAATCCGAGTAATAATAAAGATCAGGAAGCATCATTTATTCACGGTCGATTTGTCATTTTATCTTTGTTGAAAAGCCTAACGCAACCGACCAAAGTTATGGCTTTATCAAATCATTAATTTATTTATAAGGAGAGGTCTAAGTTTCCATGTATTTAGGGGAAATTTAACCTCAATGTTAATTTATAAACATGATAGGGTAATTGATTAGTAGCATTTATTTTGATAATTTCCTTATAAACATGGAACATATATAGTTGATATACATAGATTGATACATATGCTCGTGTAGGGCTTCAGGGTCAAATTCCCAAAGCAGTGGCTTTGGCCCACAAGTTTCTAAGAGGCGAGAATATTAGTTATAGACCATATTTTATAAGATTTTTTGAGTCAAAGTGATGTGCCGAAACTAATTTAAGTTTCAGTCTTCCGTCCCAATAAAAAAGAGTTTAAAAGCTATTTTTAAACTGTTTTTAAGTTTAAAAAACAACTTATAATTTATACGGAAAAGATATTAAAATATAAAAAAAAGCTTAAAAACTATGTTTAAGCTTAAATTTATAATCTACACAAGAAAGATATTAAAGTGTAATAAAATAACTTAAAAGCTATTTTTTTTTTAGTGTTTGTTTGAATTAATAAGTAAAAAAATAAAAACTAAAAAGTTACGAAAAAAATATCTTTTTTTATCACTTGTAAGGTGATTTAGACTTAAAAATCTTGTGAGAGTAGTGACGTATGAACAAAAATGTTATTAAAAAGTGACCGCCCACCAAAGAGCCCGTAAGTTGCCCCATCATTTTTAGTAAAAGCAAATTTATATGTGTTGATGCTTATGAAGTATATGGCACACTAGTATTATTTTTTAGTAAATATAAGGTACATACATCAGGTCATGAATACTCTAATTAGGTGGTAAATATAAAAGGAAAAAAATCATAGTTTAATAAGTATTGTATAGATTAAAATTTGTTTGAATTCATTTCAAGTACTTTCTCCATCAAAGCTTCTAGTTTTATCTTCTTCTTTATTCATTTTTATACCGAATTAATTTTTTCTACTAAATTCGCTTTCTACTGATCCTTTTACTTTTTTTTAAACGGTTCTTAAATTAATTACGTGTGAGGTATTGTATTTAGTAACTTTAACCATCTTTCTTTTTAGTATTAAAAAATAGATATCGGAAAATCAAATTTTCTCAAAATCATATTCTAAAAAAATATGGATGAAAATGCCTCATTTATAAGTTCGATTTGAGCTTCCTGAAAGCTGGAGATGGCACAGTGCTCGTGTTTTTGGTAGGATATATAGTTTGTTATATGTGTTTTTCGTCTTACATATTTTTCGTGATATATGCTTAATTACTAGTAGTTTTTTGTCATTACAACCGAAACGAAATGGAATTAGTACTTATAATTCACCAAGATTGTAATACAAATATTTTATGTTTCGACTACATTTGCACCCAATTTTTTTTATCATGAACATTATCCATCTAAGGATGAGCAGTCCTAAAATAAACAAGAGGCACATAAAATGTCACACAATATTCCTTGAAACCTAATTCTATTTTTTACTTTTTCATTTTCAGGCAAAGTAACCCTTCAGCAAGACCCCCCTTTGATTTAGCTTCAACGGTCCAGATTCATCCTCACAACGTGGACTCCACTAGTTATATAAAATGTCAACTCCATGCACCATATATATTCATAATTAACGTGTCATGCCTATTAGTATGTATATATATATATATATCTTTTTCCCATATACTTAAGTAACTTAACCACATTATAAGTAGAGACGTTCATTTATTTGATCGTGAAGAGAGAAAGATGAGGATCAAAGCTGGAAAATGGTGTTTGTGTTTGCTTATAATGATATTATCTTCTGTGGCTTATGCACCAAAACCACTTTCCATCTCAGGTGTGTTTATGTTCTTTACTTCTTTTGATACCAGTAAAAGCAACGCTGCACATATGTTGTAAAAATATATAAAACATAAGTTTAGTGATGATACAAATATGTTGAAAGAAAAAATATATACTATAACATAAGTTGATAAAATTTAAAAGAATTTTTTATGATTAAAGATGGAGAATTAGTGTTATTTTATGAAAGTATGATTATATGTAATTAGTAAAACAGTGTAGGAGTAAATTTGGAAAAAATGGATAAAATTTAACAGGCTCATGAGTTGGATTATATTGGGGAAATGATGGTTTAGTTATTTATCAAAAAAACTCAGTTCAAATCTTTATATAAGTTTAGTACATATATAGCATCTATAAGCTTAACTAACTGCTAACTTTTAGCAACTTTGAAATGTCCGGTCTATTATCATCCTTTCAATTTACAGTTGAGTTAACTTTTCTCACCACTTTGTCCGGTCTATTACATTTATTTTATTTCTTCTAATCCGATTCTCTAATATTTATTTTCTATGGTGTTATTATTTTCCTCTAGTATGCTGCACTACATTTTTATTCTATATATTCTTCCTCATTGATACTTTGTGTTTCTTCATGTTTATTTATAACGTTTTTATTTTATTGTAGTATTTAGTGTCTTATGTGTTTGATTTTTTATTTAATTTCTCGGTAAAAATTATCGTGTTCTACTCGTCAAATGCTATATGTTGTTCTAAAATGGTATAATTATTTTTTCATTGATGCTATACGATGCTCACTTATTATTGTTCTTGATTTTTTATTTGTTTGTTTGATTCTCTATAATGCTATATGTTGCTATAACACGCTCTACTAATTTTTCGATTGATGTTATACGATGCTCTTATATTATTGTTGTTGATTTTTTATTTGTTTGTTTGATTCTCTATGATGTTATATGTTGCTCTAAAATGCTCTAATATTTTTTTCATGCTCCTTTATCATTATTCTTAATTTTTTATTTGTTTGTTTGATTCTTTATGTTTTCTCTATATATTTTTTTTTGTAAATGTTAAAATTTTCTCTATATTTTTCTTTATAAGTTTTTATCTTTTTATATATGTTTTCTATGTATTTTTGTTGTTGATATTATTGTCTTTTGATTTAAAAAAAAAAGAATTTGAAAACTCTAATCTTTATGAAGGAGAGAGAATATGAAAAAATTTAAGAGCATGACTATTTATATACTTGCTAAATTAAAATGTATGTAATATTAAACAAGAAACATGTTTTTGGTTTTTTTCATATTAAGATGATAGTATCGTACTAAACATAAATTTCCAGTTGTATTAGTAGTATGATATATTCATTTTCTTTTCATAGTTACATGCATGCAGTATTAGAAGTGAAAGTAATTAAATTACTACATATGTGACATTTCGGGTTTCATATAGGAGTTTAGTGTTGAAATAGTGATCGGGGGTTGATCGTGAAATTGTAGACAGGGACACTCTAATAAGAAATGAAATATATTTGATCAACCAAATTGTACAATGAACGCAAAGAGGTATTTATAGGCAATCGTCTAACCGAATAACTAACTCGGTACTAATCTCTAACCTAACCGACTAACAAACCCGAGGGTATATGTATCTTAACATTTAGTATGTACATGTGTTAAAATACACAATAGTTGTTCCTAAGACCCTAACACAAAAACAACAAAAGAATGGAAAGACGGAATGTAACTTTGTGTAGTAGCTCACAAATTTTTTTTTGCCAGCGAGAAAATTTTAACTACGTATATCCTATAATTTAGGATTTAGATGGCAATATCATACTTATTAATATAAACGAACCGAAGAAAAGTTGAGCCTATCAAATTTACCCATTTTTTTCCCCCAAAAATACCACTAAACTTTTCAGTTTTTTCTTAATTAGCATATTACATACTTTCATAAAAAATAAAAAATATAAAAATAAAAACTAATTACAGTCTTTCTCGCTCTTTAACCATACAAATTTTTGTATATCATATATCTTTTTTCCTCTACATATTTGTATCATCTTCACAATTTATATCATTTTTTTTATATCCAATATTTTTCATTAACTTGTGTATCTTTTTTATTTGAAACTTTCAAGTTTTAAGATCGTATATGCTGACCGAAAAACCGTATATATTATCAGAGTATCCAATATGCATACATCACAAAGATCACATGATTATGACAAGTAAGACGGTAGTATTGTTATATGCACCACATATCCACCCACATACACTGTATGGGTTGCCCATCATTTACGTTTAATCGTGCATTATCAAATTACGTGTTATTTTAATCGTTTTATAACTTATATCAAAATTGTCAAAATAATTTTTTTTAAATCTAATCATAAAATTTAATATTTAAACTATATGATCAACTTTTGAAAAAATTTATTTCAATAATTTTGATACAAGTTGTTGACCGGTCAAAATTGCACGTAATTTTATAATGGATAATTAAATAAAAAGGAAGAGAGTAGTTTTTAATTGATTTTGAATTCCTTAAATATTTGTATTGCTATTTCTTCACTAACTAGTTAACTAGTATATGTGTGGGTAGATATGTGTAAGAGGGTGCACATAGCATTATTGTAAACATAAATATTGTTACTAACGATCTTTGTAATTCATGTAATATTTAGGTGAGATTACAGAGAATGAAGTGGCAGTAATGTTAGAGGAAATTGAAGGAAGGTCGCTGAGAGTGAATCTGAACGACTATCAGGAAACCTCTGCTAATCGGGGCCACGAGCCCAAACCCAAACCCATACCCAAGATTAAACCTAAACCTAAACCGAAACCTAAACCTCAAATCCGTAACCGCAAAGGCCTGTTATAGTATTACTTGTTTTCCCCCACTCAAATTATATACACACACGCATATGTACGTATACATATATATGTGATGAGTTTAATTTGTTCCCTTTCTTTTCTTGATAATAATTGATCTTCACTTGTTTGATGGATAGAACCGTAATGGTAAGCAGATATATAATAACTTACTAACCACGTTAGGCAACCACTAGATGTTGTTATTGTGAAGTTTGATAAAATAATAAAATGTAACGGCTTTAATTTTTTATTAAAACTTATTCGTTTTGTTTTCATAAATTTCACATTCTCAGCCAAAATATTTACAATGGTTATGAATAAGTTTTGATGATATATAGATGAATTTCAACTAAATAGAGAAGTAGAGGTCGAGGGACTGAAGAAAAGTTCTCATGAATTAAAGGCATATGTTTCTTTACTGAATAAGTTAGAACAAATGCAATCACGATAACAAGAAGGCCACATTCCACTTAGCATGATTTGGATCCCATTCGATGTTAAATTTCTAACAATTCTTTTAGCATCCGGAACCTCGGACTCCGCTATTTATTTTAATATTCTTCATATGCTCTGAATGCAAAATCTTTTTCGGATCACTATTACAATTCATCAACAACATCAAAATCGATAATAAATAAGTCCAGGTACGTACATGAGTAAACTGAGTTTCCAATTTCCAAATTATTTCCACAATTTTCTCATTCTGAACAAACGTTTCCGGTTTTTAGAAACCGAAACCAAAGCCTGCTACTGTTTCTTTCACCTCGTACGACTTGGCATCAAGGAACTTAGCTAATTCTGGCACCAATCCATTACCCCCAATTATTTTTTTGATATCTTCCGATAATCCACAAAGTTTATAAACCGGCTTTACTCTTTAGAGATAATTCTTGTGTCGAAACCTCCCCTTTGCGAAGAATAATATGATCTAAAAACGAGTAATATAGCACAATACTAAACGCACCCATCAATGAAAAACACAAATTCACAATCTCCCTTTGTGCAACATCTAGTATACATACATACATAAATAGATGAGATAACTTAACGAGTCTATATCTTGAATAAAGTCATTATTATTATTATATAATATTTATATCTTGTTGAAAGATTTTCAATCAACGTTTTATCTTCTATAAGTCTAATTTTTTTTGAGTATATGAAGATTTATAAGTTATTATAAGTGCGTCTAGGAAAAAAAATATGTTATACATGCCTGTTAATTAACTTCATTTCATCCCCTCTGTGATTATGATGTATTGATTAATTATTTTTTTATGCCTAGAGCTTCTGAAAGATTAATTAAGCTAGTAAACACCAGACCATAATTTATTGCAAAGTGAGGACTTTATCAAAATATTTGTTGACAATAAGTTTCATTTTGTTAATTTAGTTGTTTTTTTTATTAAGATGTTGGATTAGTTATTTTTTATCACGTATTTTTATATTTATGCTTAAATTGTCCATAATCATTTTTCTTATATATGTATCAATTCTTGGGAAAGTTTAAAGAATTGATCCGAGAAAGAGTTCGATAAAATTTACATGGTAGTATCCTTTGCGTCAAACGTACACAATAATGAACAGTAAATAAAACTTGAATTTCTATAAAATTTAGGTTAAAAATTATTTTATGCACTAAACGCGTGTAAAATAAAAGTTAAACAAAAAGTTTTAGTGCAAAACTTTCTCATGAACATTTTTCCTCCCATTAAAACTTTTATTACTGTGGAACAAATTGATTGTAATGTTTATTGTAAAGATATCCAGAATTAAATTCTAACACATATGTTGATTTATCATTTACCAAATAGCTAGTACTCCATTATTTAGATTATTTCCCTTATTAGTGGGAGAAAATAGAACGGAAGAGTACTTATTAAGTATTCATTTCATTTAATCTCACCAACTCACTGCAATTTCACTTTTTCTCAAGCTTTTTGAGTTTTAGTAAAGTAGGTAACCAAGTACTTGTATGGTTCGTTTTTAATCTTCGATTAGCTAATAGCTATAGACAATTATTTGCTTATATAGATAATACTTATTAGATAATGACTTATAAACAGTGGCTAATGTCCTATCCGAACCCTATATTAAGAAAACTTAATTTGATAAACAATCTTGCCGACTTTTTATATTATTTGCTTTATATGTTTCAACACTAATTATTCACTTTCATGTGGATTACATGAATGAACTATAAAGTTTAACATTTTTCAGATCAAACTGATTTATTCCAAAAATGTTTTGATATCATTACCTATTGAATATCATTAGAGTCGGAATGTACGTGAAAAAGAAATTGCCTTTCACTACAAAAATTGTCTCAAAAAATTGGAGGTTACTAGCATTTCAATTAAACTTATGAGGATCAAATAAGATTTGTGTTCAAAAAAGGAGAATCATTTGTGAATTACCCCGTAATTTGAAATCACTAATTAGTAATTAAGCTTCTCGGCTTGATTATCAAAATAAAATAAAATTAAGCTGCTCGGGAACAACTTATTGTCAGCAATATTTAAAAAGTAGCACGATCTGCACCAATGTATTAGGACAAAAGTAGTTATTTTAAAAGAAGAATCAAACAAAAAAAATGAGAAATGTCATTAAATTTTATTTTGAAAAACAGAACTATCGTCCAAGCTAGCCTAACCAAATAAGTCTGTTCTTTTCCAAAACATATTAATTGCGGTTGTAACAAAAAAGCTCAATTTCCGTGTCCAACATCTAGCTTGTAATGTCTCTATTTGCTTCCAACTGGAAATACAAAAACAATTGAGTACACGTGTATCAAAAAATTTAATGGTTTTTAACAAAAAAATGGCCACTCATTAATATATATAACTATAGCTAGCTAGCTAATTTCTGTTCAAAGATCAAGCTCAAAAAAAATTCAAGGGCCTTTGGTGAAGCCATCTTCGTGTTTGCATCCTTTTTTCAAGTATGGTTTCTAACCTTCTCATGCAATTACATTTTGTTTTAACTTTTTATAATAGTATAATGCAGCAAAACTCTTTGATTATCTCTGGTTGTATTAACAAATTAAAGCAGAGACTTTGTTGTTCCGAATTAAAATAGCTAAGGTAAAGGAAGATTAACATAGTAATTAAGTACTGAATAAATTCATAAACACTTGACAAAAATATATTGTCATTGTCAAAATTTTGTCTATACAGCTACAGTACTCTTCAGATTTCTAGTTATATACTGTACTTTTTACCCTTTAGATCCTTATTTATTGTCAATTAGTATCTCATTAGGCAAAGTGACTCAAAATAATTAAGATCGTTCCCAAGTTACAAAATCAGAACTGTTTTACCTACTGTAGTATATGAAATTCCCTTATTTAAAAATTAAAAATACTATGACCGCTATTACTGTGTTACTGTGTATGAATCATGAAACATGCATGCATGCACTCATGTGATTATTTTTTCCAATATGTTACCCGTAGACATTGATCAGCTTTCTATAAACTTTTGTTGTATTTCAGTAAAAATAAATTAAGTTATTGATGATATAAAAAGTATATTTTCTTTTTTATATATAAAGTGGGGACATCTTTATACTATACCATATTAAAATTACTCCGTTTGCTATGAGTGTCTTCTACCTCTATTCTGTACCTCTTCCGTAAGTTTTTGTTTATTTTTACTCAAATTTTAAATTTTCATAACTGGTTTCGCAAACTTATAAGATTTTATATTATATTGTATTCAAATTTTAAAATATTTGTACATAATATTGTTTTAGACAATTTTTCTAAGATTTAATGTTTAATTTACACTAATTTATATATTTATTCCAAAATAAATTGCGTGTGGATTTTCTTTTAAAAATAATTATTGGGATGCATTGATGCATGTATTATAGTAATTTTATAATTTTTTTCAGGTTTTTTAGAATTTTTTTTTTGATAAAATAAGTAAGAAAGCACGTAAGCGGTAGAAGATTTGGACTCGTTTGCTATGATATTTTTTCCAAAAGAGAAACAAAATATCTGATTATTATGATATAATTAAGTCCAGTTTTCCGGCAATGATATGTGAAACAAACTATTAAAAATAATTCTATCTTGATATTGGATGGCGAAACAAAAATGTTCATTTGAAACAGAAATGTAAACAGAACTAATATTGATCACTAAAAATTAACAATCTAATCTATATATACCACAACTCCCAAACGAATTAAGGGTAGCAAATAAAGAATAAACCTACAAAAAAACAAGGCGCAAACAACGTCCACAACATTAAGTTTTTATGTGATCTAGATTTGTTATAGCTTTATCATATCATTATGCATCATACATCTTAGGTATATATGCATGTATCATGTAATGTGATATATACAACATGGGAGACGTGTTGTTATGGTTTACGTTAACTCAAATTTTAATTAGTTAAGATGTTTTAATGTTTATATATATCATACTATTAATATAATCCAAACCAAACATTTTGATTATGTCTAATTTTGTCTAAATTTTCCAAAAATATATCACTTTAATATTGTAATTACTTTTAAATGTCATCACTCAATTCAAATAAATAAATAACTTAAAAAATGTTATTTTCCACACATTTATATTCCAAACAAAATCGTTGTGTATTTTTTATAAGAGTAAAACATTATGTTACTCTTTATATACGATTGTTAATTAATTATATTTAATCATTCGATATTTAAATTTTAAAAAAAATATTAACTTTATTTGTCGGGATCATATCTATATGTCACTACGTATCGCACACGCTATTCAACCTTTATTTATTTTGTACAATGACTTTTTCCTGTCAGAAAGGGTGGTTTGAACCGACGGCCAAACTCCAAAGAATAACATTTTCAATTAAAACGTTTTGCTTGTGATTTCAACTGAAAACATTTTTTTTTTATAAATGAAATTATTCTCACATGATACAATTATTAGCGAGCCAACAAGATTTTGCTAGCAAAATATAACTAAAAGACAAAATATATTCAGTTACCTCATTAAAAATGCTGATTAATTGAAATATTTAGTTTACTCAACTTGATGGAAAATATTTTGTTTAAATTACTCTGTTTAAAAACCAAAAGTCCTTCGACATGCTAATGATTAAAAATAAATTTAATGCTCTCTTTATTATTTCCTTCGTCAGACAAATTAATTTTTCTTGTTTTATGATTAGCTCACTCGCCCTAGGATCTAATTTCACGTAGTATCTCGCAAAATAATAATTTTTTTACTTTTCCAACCGATCATCCTAAGGTGACTAAACACTCTTTTAAAGAATGGGAAAATAATTAAAAAATTTGAATATTGAATACACGAGTTATACTCTTTATAATTAATGGGTTGATCCTTTAATTACCAGACTAACAGTAAGATCTTAGCAGGAGTCCGGATCGTCTGTTCCCTACTTATCTTTCGTGCCTCCTTTATTGTTTTTGTCCAAATTCTAAATTTTTACAACTTATTTCGTATTTTTATAGACTTTTATAGTATATTCTATGCAAATTTCATAATATTTAGTCATTGTATTTCTCGAAACGATTTTTTTTAATTTCACTAATTAATTTACACTAGTTTTTCAATTTATTCTAAATCAACTTTTGTGTGACTTTTCTCTTAAAAATAATTTTTGAAGTGTATTGATATATATATAATTGTAATTGTAGAATTTTTTTCAATTTTTTTTATCAAAAAATTTGGGTTAAAAAAGTAAGGGGGCACGAAAGGAGACGGAGAGTAGGAGACAGAGGATCCGGACTCTCTTAGTAGATTTACTTGTGTCGGTTGCGGTCGAGAAGCAACGGCGCAACTAACACATCCCATCTTTACCATCATCATATGCCCTTGCAAATGTGCATGGGGTATGCCTTTTGACTCCTCTTCTCTCATTCGTTGCCCCCTTTCTTTTATGCGTATTCTGTTTCTACAATTTAAGTGTGACATCCCTATAATTTGCAGAAAGTGACAAACCGGTTTAAAAAAACTGATTTTTAGTATTAATTACAGGGATTGATCTTTGTAATTTCAAACAAAAAATAAAGGTTCCTATAATGGTTATAAACGACTAATTTGATTTTTTTTTGTCCTTGATGTTTCTGAAATTATAATAAAATCATATATTAGTTAGTTTTTGTTCTTGTATTGCACTATGTGTATTACCATTCAAACCACATCATTTTAATAAATTATGTATGCTTTAAAAAAAAAAAACTACTTCAGTTTTCTTTAATGAAGTGGGTAAATTTATAAATAATAATTCGTTAAAAATATTTTATTTTGAATGTTTTAATTGTCCATATATATAATTAGTTATGATTATCTTTACAATAATAACAATTAAAATTTAATAAACCATGTAATTTAATTAAATAAAACTAAACCAGCACTTCAAACTCACACCCTTCAACTTAACCAATCGCTCACCACAAATCAATTGTCGTTCTCATCTAAGCGAAGACTTATAAACCCACACTACTCGTCTATTACACTTGTAAACCAACCTTAGCTTGGGATAAATTATGGCCTCACTAGGTTGGATTGAGGGGTTTGGTAATTTATTAAAGTCAAATTTAATATAATTGAATCTTTTAGCCAATCTTCATAACGAGGTATTTTGCCTAAGGTGACAACTTAAACCATCTAGAAGTAAAAAACTACAACCAAACAAAGTACAAACCATCAGCTGGCAAAACTTTTACTAATTGCTCAAACCAATTTTAGTATTTCATTCTAGTATTATAATAAGTATTTTGTTCTAAATCTCATTTTCAGTACCTAAAGAGAAATTCAGAACCCAATTTTGAAACTATTTGCATAGCTTTGTTTATAAGATCCTCCAATATTATAGTGTAGAGAGCTCTCACATTTCCCCCACACTAGATTTTTGGTAATTTCTAAATTTGTAATATCAAAATATTTGAAGAAAAAGCAAATTTTGGGATCAAACTGATGTGCTAGCATCGTTATATCCATTATCCTCGCTTTACCAAGAACCAATTCAATGTTCCCGTTGTTCAAATAAATGTACAATTTTCGTTTTCGACTATGAATAAACGTCATGTTAACAAACGAGTGTATATGACCGTCAATATTGATACATAATATAGTGGAAAAATATGTTAGTTTTTTGTTAATTAAGGTGCTTGTATATTGATTTAGGCTTGTTATATGGGTAGTTATTAGTTCCTATTACCTACTCTATTAGGTCCGTACTCGTGCAACTTAGGTTAGTTACTGTGATTAGTAGGTCATTAATTATATTAAAGTGCATATGCTCATATATTTTTCATTTCTAAAGGAAACGGACATGAAAAAAGAAATCGTTTAGTAAACAAGACGAAAGAGCAAAACTCCATTAGACTAGTGAACTTTTATTTCGTTTCGGTTAATTGATGATATATACATATATGTCAGGGTTTTATAGATTTACTACACCAAACTATTTGCTTTTAACGATTTGGATAACCACCTTTCAAATTTTTCAATTTAGGTACCACAATATAATAAATTTTCAATTTAGGTACCACCGTCTAAATAAATCACGGAATCACGTCACGTGATATTTGACAAACATTAATTTGAGAGGCTAATTTGACAATTTTGCATAAAAATATGTCATCCTATAAAAATATTTTCCCCAATTTCACAAATAACAAAAATTTGGATTATATGCTAAAAAAATTTCTAGTATGACATATTTTTGTGCAAAATTGTCAAATTAGCATATCAAATTAATGTTTGTCAAATGTCGCGTGACATAATTTCGTGATTTATTAAGACGGTGGTACCTAAATTGAAAAATTTGAAAGGTGGATACCCAAATCGTTAACCGTACTATAGTTTGGGGTAGTAAATATATTTTTTCCCCGTCTATAAAAATTTCATACTTTATAGTATGCTTTCAGAATTAATAATAAAAAATCCGTAGTTGTGATTTTTATTTAAGAAATGTAACATTATTGAGTGTCAACGATAAACATAAATTGAAAAAATAGACAACTCCTTGCACATCGGACATTCATGCCAAAATTTTATTGAAATCAGGCTCGTTAACTTGACGAGCCTCAAATTTTTTTGGAGACTCTAAAAATTTATAAATGGGTTAGAGCTGAGGCCTAAGAGTATTTGCATCAAAATCTTCATAAATTTATTAAAATAAGGAGTGAAAATTGCAATTTTCAATATCTGGAAAATCATTTGTCAGTTGCATGTTATTTCAATCTCTCTAAAACATCATCTGTATTACTATATAATTATTTTTTAGAGGTAAAATGAACACATGAGCTAAATTGGGGTTTACATATTGTTGCATTTTAGTTTTTGAAAAAAACCATTTCATTATCTAATTATAAAGATTCATGGTGTCATCTTAAAAATAATGAAGAGTTGATTTTGAGTGAGATTTGATAAATATTTTGAAGGTTAACTTATTTGAAGAAAATGGGTTCTGAAAAGATATATATAGATGCTCTAAATAAACAATCCACTTAGCATAGGTAGTGTCATCTCTATCCCAAAAATATTTTTAATTAACAAAAATATTTACTAAAACAATCAATATTAATACAAATAGATATTATGAGTTTGTATTGTAAATAACTAGTCTAAACTATACAACTTAACTTCACAAAGGGAAGAGTATTTATCGATCATTTGTAATATACTTTATATTAATTATTTACATGTATAAGCATAACATAGATATATAAAAAAATATTTAAACGAGTCTGAGCCTAGATACGCGTTCTATATTTTCGTTAAGACAAGGTTCATTAGTGAATCAAACGAATTCTAATCGAATGCGAGATTGTTGCTTATGAATGATTCTCTTTTTCGGCACCAGTAGTACAGAAGTAAAGATGACAACTATTGAAACTTGAATTTAGATAAATAAATCTTCAAACATTTTATTTTATTCTTCCTTAAAAAGGAGAAAGCACTCGTATGTAGACACTGTTACACTGTAGTACTAAAATTTAGATTTTCCCTTTTCATTAGGTTATAATTTCTAAACTAAAGTCGAATTTAAATGAAACAATGTGTAAATGTATCACAAGTATTATACCACATTACCACTTGTACATTTGTCGTGCATAATGGACTTTATGCATCATGTAACAGCCTGCCCCATTGCACGTGCTCTTTTGTACATTGATGCGACTTTACAATACTTGTCATTTTCTTTCTAAAATATTGTATTTTACTGAGAAAATATAAAGAATTAAAAAAGAAAGAGTGATTATAAATTAAAGCAAACTTATTTTTTTGGTACATAAAGTTAAAGCATACTAGGTTCTCTGTTTTATCTTTGGCTAGAATAATACTAGTAGTTGCATATTTACAATATCTGATTAATTTCCGGAAAAAGATTTTTGTGTTATACTCGCTTCATTTCAAGATTAACGTTTCTTACGAAATTACAATATTGTAACCTTAACTTGAAAAATTAACATAGCAAAATTACCATTTTTTTAAAGTTCATATAAGTAAATCATATAACTATGTTATTAGCTTTTAAAAAGTTCCATTTCAATAACATAGATGTTAAAAAAATTTAATTTCGTAATTGACAATAGTTTAGCACGAATAGCTCCGAAACAGTGTATTGTAATTTGAATTTTAAAATTTGGTATACATATTTCCACAATCAAGATCTCATATTTTTATATTGTTACTTAAAATAAGAGATTTTCTCTAATCAAATACGAAGTTTCGTCATGGTCATTAAAAAGGGTTGGAGATTTGGAGTACACAACTAGTATAATATAAAAAGTAGGGGCAGTTGTATCATTTTATTCTAAATCAGGAGTATTTTACTCGGTAAATATTTTTATAAAATAACTTAATAAAAAAGTATACTGGCTTCCCTGTTATATTAGCTGAAAAATAGTGTCATTTACACAATATTAAAAAATTTCCGGAAAAATTTGCCTTAAACTTCTCACATATATAAGGCAGGTGGCAATTTGGTGCGTATAAACATATACACATATATTTAATATTTAAATATATATGTTTTTTTATATGTATAAATAGATCTTGTGTTTGGACTAAGCATATATGGGAGTTTGTGCCTAAGTTTATTTTTGCAAGTTCTTCCATATAAACAGGAAAGAGAAAAGGATGGTTATGGTGGAACTTAAACAAGACATTAGCTGGAGCCAATCTGAGATGCCTCAAGGTACGTATATTAAGCATTCTTAATAAAATATAAAATGTATTCAAGAATACAAAACACCTCTTTCTGGTTTTGCAAATGACAAGTTACATAATTTTTTCACATGATTTTTTGTTTATATTTCATTTACCATGTATGTCAAATGGTTAAAGATTGAATCATAGAAATACTACAATAACATAAACATATCACATATATTTGTCTAAAGAAGAGATATTGGCAGGTGCATGCATATGTACATGCTTAAGAATAGGATTACAAATTGTTCATGAAGATCCTTATTTTCTGCTATCAAGTATTTAATAACCATGCATTCATTTGACATTAAAGGAGTTAATATAATAATATACATTGAATCTTATTAATCATTTACGATAGTTTGAGCATATTCTTAATGAATGTCCTAATGCAATTTCTCTTTTGTCAAAATTTTACAGAAAAGGCATTGAATGGGCTTGAAAATGCCTCCGACGAAGGCGATTTCGATCTGAGCGCTCCTCCACCATTCAAAATCGCCGAAATCCGAGCCGCAATTCCAAAGCATTGTTGGGTGAAGAACCCTTGGAGATCTCTAAGCTATGTGCTTAGGGATATAATTGTGGTTTTTGGATTAATGGCACTTGCTGTTTATTTAGATAATTGGGCTTTTTGGCCAATTTACTGGGCTGCTCAGGGAACTATGTTCTGGGCCATATTTGTCCTTGGTCATGACTGGTATATTCCTATTTTTGTTCCTATTACCTTAATTTTACAGCCATTTAATACGTGCCAGCCGTTTATTTTCTGGTCTGGTCTGTTCTTGTGCTGGTGATTGATGTAGTTTAATGATTGAATGCTTCGTCCCTGATTAATGTATAATCGGGAGCTTGAACATATTTAGGATAATTTTTGTCAACTAATTGAACAAAAGAGCACGAATTATCTCGGATTTGTTAATCATAGTTTCAAAGTATTTTCTTTGCCAAATTACCGCAAGTAGAGCTTAAAATGAACATGTGTGGTGTATCAACAGAACACAAATGTGTTAACCATTTGATTATCGTCCTTTTTTTTTTTAACACAAATGTGATAACCATTTGGTTGAAATGCTGCTCTTTTTTGAAATCTTGGCTTCAAATCTCAGGACTCAGATAGCTTGTTTTAGCTCGTATAGGAGAAAATAACGCTTTGATGAAAAGCTCAAAAAGATTACCATTTTTTTAAATACGCTCTCTGGTCTGTAACACTTACTCTTTAGTGTATGTGTATCCCTTGGAATCACGTTTTAGCTACGTCTATTGATATCAACAGAACTAATGCGAAAATGTGTTGGATATTGGATTATTATAATCACAAGATAGTGTTACGGGTGCTAAATAAAATCCAATTTCTTTTAATTATATTTTCAGCTGAGTTTTATTTTATTATATATTGAGTTGATTTTTTTTTTATTTTCAGTGGACATGGGAGTTTCTCCGACAGCTCACTGCTGAATAGTGTTGTTGGGCATCTGGTGCATTCTTCAATACTTGTACCCTATCATGGATGGTATGCATTTTTCATCATTCTTCTTAGTTCCTTTTTTTCTTGTAATTTAACATCTCAAAATGTCAAGATGTTTTTCGATAATGTGGTTGGTGAAAATTTACAGGAGAATTAGCCATAGAACTCACCATCAAAATCATGGAAACGTCGAAAAAGATGAATCATGGGTGCCGGTAATACAAAATACTATTACATCCTGATTACATTGTATAAAAGTACATTCATATATTTATTAAAATCATGACTTTAAGTACTTTGCAGTTGCCTGAGAAGATATATAAGTCTTTGGACGAGTCCACCAAGTTCTTCCGGTTTAAAATACCATTCCCCTTGCTCGCATACCCCGTATACTTGGTAAGACTCTAATTGTTTCCCCTTTCAAATCCAGTATATATATATATATTATATAGTAGTTATACACATATTCTCAAGTATATTTGTTAATCACTTCGAGAAGTGCAGCACTCGGAGATTATTTTCTTGCACCATTTATGCTTTCGTTCTAATAACTTAATTGGCTAACTTAAAAGCCAAGTATTGAAAGAGCTAGAAATCTTAACCCGGATAGATCCAACGTTTTTCCTTGGCTTCAATGCAGAAAACTTATTTCCTTAAAATCTGCAGTCTGATCAGCCTTCATAATCATTTACTATTTCCTAATCATAAGAAGATTGTTTTGTACCGGAAGAACAATCCGTGTGTTATTCAATTCTAATGTGGCACAACATCATTGACAGCGTTTACTGATAATCAATCGAAATGACACGATATTTTGAATGACAGTTTTACAGAAGCCCTGGAAAAGAAGGTTCACATTTCAACCCATATAGTGGTTTGTTTCACCCTTCTGAGAGGAAACAAATTTTCACCTCAACTGTGTGTTGGTCTCTCATGGTTTCCATCCTTTTCTACCTCTCCAAGGTTATTGGGACTGTCCAATTACTTAAAGTCTATGGTGTACCTTACATGGTATGTATTTTTATTTTATTTTTTAACTATGCAATACTACTAGAGCTATTCCTGTTACTCAATTGTATTTTTTTCTATTTACAGATTTTCGTAATGTGGATCGACTTTGTTACTTACCTGCACCACCACGGCCACGAGGAGAAGCTTCCTTGGTACCGTGGAAAGGTACTGTCAATAATACTTGAATCATTTGAGAAATACCGGAAATAAATTATTACTTTTCATTCCAAGACAAAAATTCGTTTGGACCAAGTTAACTAACAAAATTGATCCTGGATAGGAATGGACCTACTTAAGGGGAGGGCTAACTACAGTTGATCGTGATTACGGTTGGTTCAACAACATCCACCATGATATTGGCACTCATGTCATACACCATCTTTTTCCTCAGATCCCTCATTATCACTTAATCGAAGCGGTAATATTTCTGCAGATTCAACTTAACTTTGTTGAATGGGATTGTTTAATTGGTTCCCCAGCTTGTAAACTTAGTTTTTTTTCTGTTTTCTGGTTTCGAAAAGCTAAAAGCTAGGACTAAATGAACGTTAATTTTTTTCTCCAACTCAAATAGACCAACTTATTGGCTTAAAAAGTTGTTGGCAAAGATGCCCAATATCATTACGACTAGTGAAATAGAAAAATCCAAGCAAAATGGGATATCATGAACTTATCTGGTTGCAAAAAAAAGTAGAAAATAACCTTTGATCTTTTAGGGTTGTTGAGATCATCCAGCTTAAAGATATTAGCTTATTCATGTTAAAAACCAGAAAAACTTAGTTTTCCAAACTATCAGCCAGATGTGGTACAACTTATAAGCAAAAAAAAAAACTGTTTTAGCATATATTATTGGTTATTGATCTTTTCGCTTAAATAACTTTTATCATTTTGTTGTGATTGTAGACGAAGGCGGCTAAGCCAGTTTTCGGAAAGTATTACAGAGAGCCGAAAAAGTCAGGTCCTGTGCCATTTCATTTGCTCAGTAATCTAATGAGAAGCATGAGCCAAGACCATTTCGTGAGCGACACCGGAGATGTGGTATTTTACCAAACTGACCCACAGTTAAAAGACCCTTCAAAAGCTAAAAAAATCGAGTGATCATCAGAGCTATGTGGTGACAAAACAAGGAACATCTCATCGTATAAAATTTAGCCGCTAGTTTATCGATAGTAGTTGTGTGTGCTCTTATTGTAGTGTCTTTCGATGAGTTGTGTTTTGTCATAATGAGCATATAGGTAACTGTTCTATATGGTCTTTTATTACTAGAAAAGTGGAATAATGTTTTAAGAAGTTTTGAAGTAAACAAGTTTACTATAAGATCTAACATTTTCCCCCTAATCTGTTCTTATCTTGCTTGTAAAAGCTTCGTGTTTCTTCCCATAAATTGTTTATTTTCTTTAAAAATCAGGTTCGATTATGAAGTCTTATTATTCCGACCTACAGTTCATTTACCAAAAGAATTGACCATGGCTTGTTTGTTTACAGCTTTTTATGCTTTTTTGTTCTAGTGAACAAGCTGAATTTGATCAGCTTTAACCAAGTTTTTTTGACTTTCTTGAATTTTTGGCATGAAAATGCTAAAAAGTTTGAAGCTGCATTTCCAAAAAAATCTATCTTCAAACAAGTTAAAACTTATTTGGTTTTAATAATCAGCCATCTTTGGGTCATGGGGAAGATGCTGATATATTGCATAAACATAGTCACTTTCTAGTTTTTTAGGCCATTGCCCAAAATGAAATGGAGAACAAAACACCACCACGGCACCACCCATGTTCAATGTATTCCAAACTTTGTATCCAATTTTTTCAGAAGTGTGATGTCACAAAATTTCCAAAAATGATATGGAAGACTACACAACATGAACTACTCCATTTCACGTGTTCAAGTCTTGTAAAAACTACACCAATATGTTTGTTAATGTTACTGGCATATTGATATTGTACATCCTCGTTATGCTAGCTTTTAATTACACAATTTCTCTTTGATTCAAGTTATGGACATCATTTTCAAAAATTCACATAAGCTCTGTAATTATTAGACTTTGATTCGATATAACACATGATACTGGAGTTGTGTGATACCAAAGGAAGGAAGAGAACAAGAAGAAAAGAAAATGATACTATCATATTAAAATGCCTTTTTACATTTAAACCTTATAAATCAACCAATAAAGAGATCGTCCCCTGCAGTTCACCACTGAATATAGTAACTAATTATCAAGATCTTTGGAGAAATAATCAACAAAGTTATCCTCCAGGAACAAATGGCAAGAAATATATTTAATTATCATAACATCAATTTTTAAAGGATTAACGATACATATTCAAGAAAATCGTACACATGTCATTAGTCCAGGATTGACATAAATTTTCAAGAGATTTTGTAAGAAAAAAATGTATGTTAAACATCTAGTTTCGGAAAAGAAAGGTTATACTTGCACAAGTCGTGCAAGAAAATAAATAATTTCTCCGAAAATACCTTCAAAGTGGCATGAACAGATTTCCCCACCCTGCCATTGTTTTTTATTTTTCAAGAAAGAAATAAGGTTAAAATTTTCAAGTTAACTTTCAAGTTTAGGCCACCATCTGCTCTTGCTCCAAATACAAATACTGCAAATTCTGAGTCGTATCGAGCTCTTCGTAACTATGGGTGGGCCCGTCCTTCACCAATGACTGGACCCACGAAACGTCTGGCTCCTCAGCCACTGCCAGTCTTGAAGCAGCGGGAGCAGAAAAAACACTGCTCTCTCTGCTTCGGAACCCAAACGAAGCCGATTTCCTCAGCTTATTCAGCTCATCTTTTTTTATACCCCAATCCAATTTCCCATCCGGTGATCCCCAATCCGAAATACTGGAAGTAAAATTATTAGGTGACAAAGCGCTAGATGAATTTCCTGAGAAAAGACTTGTCCTCGTTGTTCCTCTGTCGATAAAACTCTGGCTACGTTTTGCAAACGCATTAGACCTGGCCGACCGCACCTGTTGTGCTGACATGGCATCCATTGAGAATCCTTGCAGTTGTGACAAACTATAAAACAACTCTGTATCTAGTTCTGAGCCTGTTTGCGATCGGTTCATGGCATTCATCATAAGAGATGAACCATTAGATGAAAAATCAAATGGTGAATTTCCGTTCGAATACGACCTAGGAGAAGGTAAACCTGAACCTGTCGAAGCATACAAAGGCCTTAACTCCTCGGTTTTGTGAGCAAAAAAACAAACCCTTCGAGTACAGTTTGTTTCATCTTTACAGAGACGGGTCCTATACTGGGCTGGGTGTAGCCAACACTCGAAAATCCCATGCGCGTAGTCACAGTTATCAGCTTGACGACATGTACCTTTGCGAAATTCTGGGCATGGGACGCAGCTGTAGTGGTACTTGCGTGGGTCCCGTCTCCTGGCATTTTCGCCAGGGTGGACAAACGGGCACTCGGTCCAGTCGTGGGAGTAGGCTCGTGAACAAGGCTTTACCTGTAAAAGTAGACGGTCACGACTCATAAGCCCTTTATGCTGGCGTGACGAAAAAATCAATTTTTTAAACAATTGAAATAATACATTATTACCTATCTTGATGGAATGAAAAATATTGATGGTAAATGTAAATATGTTCTTTTCATGCATGAAAAAGTACACGAACTCTTTATTTTCAACATCGCATGAAAATAATCATGAAACTTAGTGTTTACATAGTAAAAAAAAGGTTAAAGAATATCTTCCAACCCAACAATTTATACAAAATAGGAGATTGTTAGTATATCTTAAACAAGTGATTGCTACTTATAAATATTCACAAAGTCATAACCAAAAACAAATTTTTCCATGAAAGGTAAAAGTTTATGCTTTGTTCATGTAAATTACTGAAGTTACCTTGAACATATACATACGGAAATCGTCGGTACCGTAAATCCCATTTTTTATGTCCGGGAGGGTAAGGTCAACCGGGTATTCCTTCCTTTCAGCCCCATCTTTCGACACGATAGTTGTAGGCAAAATTTCGTCCTTTTCGTTTTCAAATCCGTCGATTATCAAGTCATTGAAAACACACTCGTCCGCTATACAACTACTCTTCAATAACGACTCAATTAGCTTCCTTTTTGGGTTCAAAGACGACCCCACAATAAGGTCAACGGGTCGGTTCCCATTAACATCGAGGGCATTAGAGTCCGCACACGACCTTAGCAAAATTCTGATCACATCAAGCGATGATGTGGCACCTCCCGCCACGGCGCAGTGTAGCGCCGTGGCGTGATCTGATCCACACGATTGGTTCACATCCGCTAGGCCAGATTCTAGAATATAGCCTAAAACATTTTTGCTACCAAACATAGCTGCGACCATTAATGGGGTCCGGTTTTCGAAGGATAGTTTTTTCGAGCCGATTTTTCGTCCGTACCAGCTACTAGGCTTGTCGATATCAAGGTTTTCTTGTTCGATGGCGGTTCTGAAACTAGCCACGTCATCACATGCCGAAAACTCAAGCAGGACCCATAGATCATTTTTGTCGACTTCGTTGCTTTCTATACAGGGGTCAGCTGGAGATGGTTTTTGTTTTGTTCGGTTACACATGTTTCTACAAAAAAGAAGAAGACTATTTCACACTAACAAAAGAATTAAATCAGACTATCTATTTTTTAAATAGGAAATTTATATCCATACCTCATGATATACTACCAGTTAACCACCATTTTTTCAAAAAAAAAAAATGACTAATTTTGTTTAAAAGCTGCAGTCAAACAAGCTAAACATCACAGGATGGAAAATAAACCTAGTCATTCATTCTATTCTGATCTTTAGTCATTTGAACAATTTAACTATTTGCCATAAAGCTGACTATATTCCATACAACAAAAAGAGCAGAGTTTCACAAATACATGAATTCAAGGTCTGTGGCAGTATGTCATATACAAATGAAAACCATGATTTATGTTATCAAATATAAATGGCTTTGTATGCTAAAACCTCTGGAAAATTAACTTGCTTCATAATATACCATGATTGTGGTACCTGAATATTTATGTGTAGATAGCATTCATAATATACGTAATAGTGGTAAAGGTGTACCTTGGTTGTTTTGTTGTAGTATCAGAGAGGATTGAGGAAAGTTGAAGCAGTTTACAAAGAGACAGAGTGGGCAGCTTTAATACTAATAAAACTTGGTTTTTATAAGGTTATTTATTCTATCCTGTTGCAAGTCAGGCCAAGGACACAATATACTAATTAACACTATTAAAATCATTTCAAAATTAGGTTTCATTGAATGCAAAATGCAAACACAAGCTTTTTAGAAGTTGAATTTTTATACTACACTTTTTTCTGAAAAAAACATATAAACTGTAAAAAAAATCTACAGTTTACAGTGTTTTTATGCAAACCGTACATTTAATGTACGGTTTGCACAAAATACATGCAAACCATACATTTAATATACGGTTTGCATATATTTTATGCAAACCGTACATTAAATGTACGGTTTGCATGTATTTTTTTGCATTATTTATTTATTTTGTGTAATTTCAATTTGTAAAATAGGAAAAAATATATAAAATATGCAAATCCATAATTCACTTAGCTATATATAATTGTTTGTTGTTTGTTTATATTAATTATAGAAATTATAATAATTGTTGATATTTGTCCCATTTAATAAAAAAATTAGGGTTTTTATTCAAATTTGTGTTATTTATATATTTATTACTAATAGTTTGGTTATGATGTTACATGTTTATGATGGTTATTTGTTTTGATTGAGAAAAATAAAAATTGTCGCTTTATTAATATTTATCCGTTTTGAAAATTAGGGGTTTTTATAAAATTATGTTTTTTAATTAGTTTGTTTGCCCAAATCACCAATAAAAATTGGGGTTGTTGATATTTTATCCGTTTTATAAAAAAATTGAGTTATCATTGTTTGGTTATCATTAAATGTGTTTGGTTATGATTAAAAAATTGAGTTATCATTGTTTGGTTATGATTAAAAAATTGAGTTATCATTGTTTGGTTATAATTGAGTTATCATTGTTTGGTTATTATTAATTGGTTATCATTGAGTTATCATTATTTAGTTATCATTCATTGGTTATCATTGAGTTATCATTGCTTGGTTATAATTAATTGGTTATCATTGAGTTATCATTATTTAGTTATCATTAATCGGTTATCATTGAGTTATCATTGTTTGGTTATAATTAATTGGTTATCATTGTTTAATTAGATAATTAAAATAATTGTTTGGTTATCAATGAACTTTTAACTAGTTGTTACTATTTTATTGAGCACACCCGTATGCTCCCGAAAACCGTGAGATAACCGGGCAAGTTCAGGTGAGTTTATAAAGATGCGGGTCCTCTCTCTATACCATCTCATGTAATCTGGTGATGTCCCCGTACCAAATTCGCTATTAACAAGCCGGTTGTGGCGGTCATTGCACACGGTTATAAACTCTGCAAAAAGTGCAGGTCAATCGTGTTTTTGCACAATCCCGTTTTTGCACAATCCCATATATTCTATCCTTGCCGTGACCCTGTCTGGGTTTCCAAATATATGTGGGGACCCGCTGAACAAAACCGAACAATTATATATAGCTAAGTGAATTATGGATTTGCATATTTTATATATTTTTTCCTATTTTACAAATTGAAATTATATAAAAAAAAATAATAATGTAAAAATGGGATAAATATCAACAATTATTATAATTTCTATAATTAATATAAACAAACAACAAACAATTATATATAGCTAAGTGAATTATGGATTTGCATATTTTATATATATTTTCCTATTTTACAAATTGAAATTACACACACAAAAAAAATAATGCCAAAATGGGACAAATATCAACAATTATTATAATTTCTATAATTAATATAAACAAACAACAAACAATTATATATAGCTAAGTGAATTATGGATTTGCATATTTTATATATTTTTTCCTATTTTACAAATTGAAATTACACAAAAAAAATAAATAATGCAAAAATGAGACAAATATCAACAATTATTATAATTTCTATAATTAATATAAACAAACAACAAACAATTATATATAGCTAAGTGAATTATGGATTTGCATATTTTATATATTTTTTTTCCTATTTTACAAATTGAAATTACACAAAAAAAATAAATAATGCATAAAAACACTGTAAACTGTAGATTTTTTTTACGGTTTGTGCGTTTTTTCAGAAAAAGTGTAGTATAAAAATCCAAACTCTTTTATTAATTATAGGGAAAAGAATAATATCAAATCATTTGACATTTTCAACATTTTCAGCATTTACAAAACAACATTATTAAGTAGAAATACTAACTAACTGTTGTAATACACTATTAGCTATGTATTTAGGGAGACAGAAGTAGAGAGAGAGGGGGAACAGTATAGTCTTATTAATGAATGAATGTGTGAATGAATGAATAAATACAAGACCCCTAGCCCTCTTTATATAGATAGAGGGTTAGGGTTACAAGCCCACCTGGGCCCATTAAGGAAAAGCCCAAGAGTCCAATAATCTTACAACACTCCCCCTTTGGACGTCTTGAATTCTTCGTCTTCATGCAGTCGATCTGAGTCGAGTTCATTCGCAGTGCTAAACACATAAAAAAAACTTTAGGGCCGGAAAAACCCAGTGTGGGACAAAACCGGTACCTAGGAGAAATTATGTAGCTGAATGATATAGGCCGAAATATCATGTAAGTAACTAACCACAAAACAGTGTGCCTCATCAAAACCTTACCAGAGCAAACCCAATGGGAAAATCTCTGATCTAAGGAAAAAGAGTGCAACAGTGGTAGTAATAGGGGATCAACCACCAAACAGGTGCCTCATCAAAACCTTGCCAGAGTAAACCCAGTGGGAAAAAACTCTGGTCGAAGGACAAAAGAGTACACAGTGGTAAGAAGTATACGACAGGATACTCCCCCTGATTTCGGCAATCCATAGTGAGGTATAACAGGGAACGTGTCTCGCTAAAAACCTTGTCAAGGAAAACCCAGTGGGAAAAACCTTGTACTAAGGACAAAAAAGAGTACACATGCATACAACAGGATGCTCCCCCTCACTTGCACACGACAGGGTGCGAGGATTTCGACTCCGACATAAAATGTCGCTCTAAGGTAGCTCAGATAGCCTACGTAGGCCAATCGCCCGTACGTGCTTCTGAAAAGAATGCTTTGGCAGTGACTTGGTAAACAAGTCAGCGTGGTTATTCTCTGAACCAATATGCTTCACTTCAATCTTTTGAAGAGTTTGTTGTTCATGTGTGAAGAACAACTTTGGCGCAATATGCTTTGTGGCATCACCTTTGATATAACCATGTTTCGCTTGATCAATCACAGCGGTGTTGTCTTCATAAATAACAACTGGTTCATCATGATCGTAAGCTAGATCACAGGTGCTTCGAATATGGCCAATAACTGCTCGAAGCCAGACACACTCTCTAGTCGCCTCATAGAGCGCGAGTAGCTCAGAGTGGTTAGTCGAAGTGGCCACTAGAGTCTGTTTACGAGACCTCCAGGATATTGCCGTGTTCCCAATGGTAAAGACATAACCAGATTGGGAACGTCCCTTGTGCGGGTCTGATAAGAAACCAGCATCGGCATAGCCGACAAGGGTTGCGTTATTTCGAGGATCAATGGAGCTGGATCCACTCGACGCAAAGGGATAGAATAAGACCATGTCCATAGTACCTCTAAGGTAACGGAAAATGTCTTTTATGCCAGTTCAGTGGCGGCGTGTTGGCGCAGTGCTGTGTCGAGCTAGACAATTCACAGCAAACGAGATGTCCGGTCTAGTACATTGGGCCAAGTACAATAGTGCGCCTATTGCACCCAGATATGAACACTCAGGGCTCAATATCTCTTCATCGTCCTCCTTTGGACGGAAGGGGTCCTTATTAATGTCTAGAGAGCGGACGACCATGGGAGTAGAGGACGGCTTAGCATCACTATGACTAAAGCGCCTCAACACCTTTTGGGTGTAACTTTCTTGATGGACTAAAATTCCATCTGTACGGTGCTCGATCTGCAGGCCGAGGCAATACCGTGTCTTCCCAAGATCTTTCATCTCGAATTCCTTCTTCAGGATTTCAGCAGTTTCGAACAACTCTTTCGAGGTTCCTATGAGATTCATATCATCTACATAGACTGCGATAATCGCATATCCTGAAGTGGATTTCTTTATGAACACGCATGGGCATAGTTCATTATTAACATATCCCACGCCGATCAAGTATTCACTTAGACGGTTATACCACATCCGTCCGGATTGTTTCAATCCATATAGTGATCGTCTCAGTCTAATCGAGAACGTGTTCCGTGGCCGGGAACTACTTGATTCAGGCAACTTAAGTCCATCAGGGACTCTCATGTAAATCTCTGTGTCCAGATCCCCGTAGAGATACGCTGTGACCACATCCATGAGCTGCATATTCAGTTTTTCGGAAACTACTAAACTGATTAAGTAGCGGAACGTTATAACGTCCATTACGGGAGAATACGTCTCATCGTAATCAATTCCAGGGCGTTGAGAGAAACCTTGCGCCACAAGGCGAGCTTTGTATCTAACAATCTCATTATTCTCATCACGCTTCCTTACGAAAACCCATTTATAACCAACTGGTCTAACATTGGGCGGTGTTGGAGCGACAGGTCCAAACACCTTTCGTTTCGTTAAGGAATCCAATTCAGCCTGGATTGCTTGTTTCCATTGAGGCCAGTCCGTTCTTCGCTGACACTCAGCAACGGTACGAGGTTCCATGTCATCATTGTTCATAATGTCAGTGGCCACTGCGTATATGAACACATCATCGATGACAGTCTCGTTTCGCTTCAAAATATCGTCTAAACTAGTATAATCGACAGACATTTCGAGATTATCGTGATGATTAGGAACTTGTGTTTCATCTGGAACACGCTTCTCTAATACATCACCGTGATCCTTAATGATCTCGTGTGGCAAAACAGATGCGACAGGATTTCTCCTCTTTCGAGGCAGAACATCCTTGGAACCGGACGGCCTTCCTCTTTTTTTCGGAAGGGCGGCGGACTGAACGGCCGACGGTAGCGTCCTTTGCTCGGTGGGTACAACCGGAGCAACGTGTTCAACCGGAACACGGCGTCTCACTGGGACGTCTATCCTTGCAGGCACATTTGCAGCAGGTATATGTGATCTCGTGACATTCGCTAGGTCATTAAATGCGTCTGGCATTTGATTTGCAACATTTTGCAGGCCTAGGATTCTCTGCACTTCCTTATCACTATGTGCAGTTGGGGGATCTAGATGAGACATAGTGGGTACATGCCACGTTAATTCACGTCGTTCCTTATCAACGTTAACGTGCATTTCTCCCCCTAACGACGGGAAGAGTGTCTCATCAAAGTCACAATCCGCATGTCTAGCGGTAAAGAGATCGCCTGTCAAGGGCTCTAAATAGCGTATTATGGACGGGGATTCATAACCGACATATATGCCCCGTCGTTTCTGAGGTCCAAATTTGGAACGCTTAGGCGGCTCAATTGGAACATTGACTAAACACCCAAACACGCGTAAATGTGAGACATCGGGCTCATATCCAGTTACCAACTGGTACGCAGATAGTGGTTGGGTGGCCATGCGCCTCAGACGGACCAACGCAGCAGCATGCAAAATGGCATAGCCCCACGCAGAAATAGGAAGTTTGGTGCGCATAACCAAAGTCCTAGCAATCATTTGCAATCGCTTAATGAAAGCTTCTGCAAGGCCGTTTTGGGTATGAACATACGCAACTGGGTGTTCAAGATTAACTCCCAAAGTCATGCAATAGTCATCGAAAGTTTTCGATGTAAACTCCGCGGCATTATCAAGTCTAATAGACTTTATCGGATAATCCGGATGATGAGCCCTCAATTTAATGATCTGGGCTAGGACTTTTGGAAACGCTGCGTTTCTTGTGGACAACAAAGCTACGTGTGACCATCTTGTCGATGCATCAACCAAAACCATGAAATATTTAAATGGTCCGCATGTTGGTTGGATAGGTCCACAAATATCTCCTTGAATTCTTTCAAGGAATTGGGAAACCAATTTCGTAGGTTTCACACGAATTGGTTTGAGATTAGTCTTTCCAATCGAGCATGCTTGGCATAGGCTTTTCGGATTAATCACGAAATTCTTTCCTCCAAGAGGATGCCCATGAGATGCCTTCATCGTTCGAAGCATCGTATTTTGACCCGGGTGTCCCAGCCGGTCATGCCATAGCATAAAAGTGCTCTCATCAATCGGCGCCCGCCGAATGATTAGATTGCTTTCAAAGTTTTGGATTGTAGTAACATACAAACCACTTGAAAGACATCTCAACTTCTCCAGAATACGCTTTTGGTCGTATTGAGTGGAGGTAATGTGAAGGTATTCAATACCGTTTTCACGAGCAGTTTCAAGATGAAACTTATTTTCTCGGATATCCTTAAAGCTCAACAAGGTACGACTGGACCTCGGAGAATATAAGGCCTCAGATACTTCAACAGGAGTACCATTTGACAACGTGAATTTAGCTTTACCAAAGCCTTCAACAAGGGTCGACGGGCCCGAAATTGTTGTCACTGAGGTTACTTTAGGCGTAAAGTTGATAAAAAACGATTTATCTTTTAAGATAGTGTGTGTAGTGCCACTATCAACCAGACAATCAACTGCCCCACAATACATGCCTAAAAGTAAAATAATTTAAAGTCGGTCACACGTATAAAAAGGAATTGCTCAATGAAATAACTTTAAATTATACGAGAAATGTTCAAAACACTATCCATAAAACAAACCATAATCCAAAAGAAATGAACAATATCCAAAGGAAAAAACATAATCCGAAATGGAATTGAAATAACATAATCCAGGAGCAAAACAGCTCAATTATTAAAAGAAACGAAGAAAAAAAACTTTATTCTTCCATGTGAGCCTCAAAGTCAGGGGTCTCAAGAGTTTCTTTTGCACTAGCTTCAATCAAGTTGGTTTCGACCCTTCTACCCTTGTGGTAGTTTTCGACTTCTTGGGGAGTTGCCCTACAAGTCCTTTGCATATGACCATTTCCACCACATTTATAGCACAGAGTTGGCATATCGGCCGATTCTCTTGCTTTGGGACGACTGGCCCATTTGTTCTTACCACCACGAGACTGCCTAGGAGGAGCCACAGGTCCTTGGTTCGGACGATTGTCCAAACCTCGCTTGGCTGGACGAGCATTACGCCCATCCCTGTTCCTTGGCTGACGGGACGACTGGCCCTTTTCTCGTTTCCCATATCGTGGACGAGGTCCACGAACAGCATTAGCATCAGGCATTGGAATTGCCTTTGAACCAGCAGGACGAGAATTACTGTTCATCATTAAAATGAGACTATTCTTCTCGTCCAATAACAACTGGGTGATAAGCTCGGGAAATTTGGTGAATTTAGACTGACGATATTGCTTTTGGAGCAATATGTCAGAACTAGGAAATGTGGTGTACGTTTTCTCCAATAAGTCACTGTCGGTGAGCGTTTCACCACAGTATTGGAGAGTAGCACGAATTCTGCATACTTCAGCGTTATATTTTTCAACGCTTTCAAAGTCCTGAAATCGCAGATTCAGCCAATCACGGCGGGCTTCAGGAAGCCAAATGGTCTTTTGGTGGTCGAAACGCTCTTTCAGAGAGTCCCATAATGCCTTTGGTGAGGTGGTCGCTATGAACTCAGATTTCATGGCGTTTGATAAGTGGCGGCGAAACAGAATCATCGCCCGAGCACTCATTTCACGCGTTACTTCCATTTCACGCTCCTCCTCATCATATATGACATCCAATAAGCCTTGGGCATCTAAATGGTTTTGGATATCCTGACTCCAATCCAAGTAGTTCTTGCCGGCAGCATCCAAAATTGGAAAGTCAAGCTTGATTGACATTTTTCTACAACAGGAGAGAAGAAAATAAAGACTGGATTAGTCATCATATAAAACAACGGGTTTATATGTTTATGGTTTGTATAAGCACAAACTTTATTTTGAAACGACAGGTTCGAAAAACAAGTTTTGCTTTTAAGTGAAGAGGTTCTCTTTGATCGAACGGCAGGTCGATCCTGAGACACCAATTCGGCGAATACATATCTATATAGACACATTCGGGGAAATTATTATTTACTCAACCCCTTTCGGTAGCTCTATTTGAACACGACCAGGAAAGACGGTGAGGGGGGTGGGCACGAATGCCTCTTAAAAACCGACCTCATTAGGAGAACGACTTCCGCCTTTATCTTTCCTAGACATCGTATCCAAATAGGTGAGCCTATTTGGGGAAGATTCATAATTTTTCCAACTTAAATGTGAATATATACGATTTTCGCTTTTATATATGGCAATAAAATTTAGAAAATAGACAATATCTATCTAGATTAACCATATATATATAAACATGCAGTAAATATATTTTAGAATCTATCTAATCATGCAGTAGATTTGATGTTATAAACAAATCAAATTAAGATTATCAATCAATCTATAAAGATTCTAACATATCAAATCAAATCTATTTAAGATTAATTCATGAAGATTCTAACATATCAAATCAAATCAATTTATGATTATCAATCAATCCATGAAGATTCTAACATATCAAATCAAATCAATTTAATTCAATTAACATGCAATTTTTATTCGCTTGCCTTTTAATAATTTTTATTTTTTTATATGCATGTGTGTGTATATTTACCAAATATTGTATCTTTATCAACCATATGTACTGTTTTCGTATAAGTTTTATACTACAGGACCATGCGTGTAATTATAGCAAACTATATATCTATTTACAGCATTATTACATATACAGTCCAGAATTTCAGACAAGTTTCAGTTTAGTCCTTGAGTAATTTTACAGCTTTCAGAGAATTACAAATCAGTACATACGTTTCAGTTTGTTGCAGATTTAATCTTACATATTAATACATGTTTTCCGGGTATATGTGTGTTTTCTACACTACCAATTGACATATATGTTCAGAGGAAAATAACAAACACGTCGTTTGTTAATATACGTGCAAACAGTGAAGCAATCAAAAGCAAAAGAAACTAATTTCATTTGTTATGTATTATATACTCAGTAACAGTAGCATAAGATTTTTATTTTTAAAACCTACACAGGATGGCAGTAGCAATATCCTAAGGTTTCAATTTTAATTTTCAAATGGCAGTAGCATGCAAACATGTACAGTAACATGCTATAGTAATATGGCAGTAGCATACAAAACATGCTATAGTAATATGGCAGTGAAGTCATCATCACATATAACATATAAACATGGAGCATTAAAGTCGTATAAACATGTTGATGTGTACGGTTAAAAAAAAATTATATCCGGGTACCTTACGCACGGTATGTTGGTGAAGGTCGATATAGCAATAACCTAATAAAATCCGGATAAACCTCAAGGTTTATTGAACCCAGAATTCGTACTCCAATCTCCGAGAGCAGTGCTGATAACGTGTTGTAATACACTATTAGCTATGTATTTAGGGAGACAGAAGTAGAGAGAGAGGGGGAACAATATAGTCTTATTAATGAATGAATGTGTGAATGAATGAATAAATACAAGACCCCTAGCCCTCTTTATATAGATAGAGGGTTAGGGTTACAAGCCCACCTGGGCCCATTAAGGAAAAGCCCAAGAGTCCAATAATCTTACAACACTAACTAAGTTTTTTTTTTTGAACGGGCCAACTTTATTAAGAAAGTTCAGAATATCCGCATGGGTTATGCTTCCATATTAGTAATTCGGCAAAAGTCTGATAATACTTAAAAGAAATACACAACTTACGATCAATACAAAGTATGAATATAGGCCTATCACTATTTTTAGAGGAAAAAATACAACTTGTTGTAAGATATTATTGCACTATTGAGCTTGTACTTTATGGGCCCAAGTGGGCTTATAACCCTACCCCTCTATCTATATAAAGAGCGTTAGGGGTATTGTATTTAATGTTCATTCATACATTCTGATTAATAAAGACTGTGATGTTGTCTCTCTCTATATTCTCTCTCTATATCTATATACATATATATGTGAGCTAATATGTCACACAACACGTTATTAGCACTTTGCTTGCGGAGACTAAGATATACGCTCGCGGATATTGGAGATTTTTGGTAAACGCACGGATATTGGGTATGTATAAACCTTGAGGTTTATCCGGGTTTTTTTTAGGGTTTTGCTATATCGACCTTTACCAACGTACCGTGCATAAGGTACCGAGTACAACCATCAATGTTATTTATATTGTACTGCCTACTTGAATGCCTAATACATATGTACTGCCTAAACATATGTAATGCCTAATACTTCACGGTACCCTAATACATATGTACTGCCTACTTGAATGCCTGCTTGAAGAGTAAAATTGTTTAGGGCCGTAAGTCGTAATACGTACATAAAAATATATTGTTTGCTTGCATGTTAAAACTAACATGTATAGAATTATTAATATGGCGATAAACATAGATAATTGATTGATATCTTGTTAGCATAATCATATCTTTTTGATATTATCATATATATAAATATCACATATGCCAGTAAATTATTGGATTAGATCTAATTGATAATCTTAAATTGATTTGATTTGATATGTTAGAATCTTTATGAATTGATTGATAATATTAAATTGATTTGTTTATAACACCAAATCTACTGCATGATTAGATAGATCCTAAAATATATTTACTGCCTGTTTATATATGTGTGGTTAATCTAGATAGATATTCTCTATGCTGTTAATATTATTGGCATATATAATTTGCGAAATTATATATTTTCACATTTTAGTTGGAAAAATTATGAACTTTCCCTAAATAGGCTCACCTATTTGGATACGATGTCTAGGAAAGATATAGGCGGAAGTCGATATCCTAATGAGGTCGGGTTTTAAGTGGCATTCGTGCCCTCCACCCTCACCATCTTTCCTGGTCGTTTTTCAAGTAGAGCTACCGAAAGGGCTTGACTAAATAATAATTTCTCCGAATGTGTTTATATAGTGATGTATGTTTCGTCGAATTGGTGTCTCAGTATCGACCCGTCGTTCGATAAATGAGAACCAATTCACATTAAAAGCAAAACTATTTTCGAACCTGTCGTTTCGAAACAAAGTTTGTGCTTGTGCAAACCATAAACATATAAACCAGTCGTTTTATATGAAAAATAATTCAGAACTCCCAACACATGTTGGATGCCATCTATGATGAGAAAATTCGTAAAACATACTTGCGAAATGACTGTTTAGACGTTGATGTTATTCCGTCACCACATGTTAGTCACCCTGATGTGTGAAAATGTGATGCCTAATTTTTTTGTTTGGATGCCATCTTTGATGAGTAAAACACGAGTTTGTTGTTACTTGCGATATGAAAGATAAGGCGTTGATGATATTCCGCCGCCACATTTGAGACGTGATGACGTCTATGGTGAACAAATGTCTGAAATTGACATATTGGAGCAATCCTTCACCAAAATACTAGCTTGGAAATTGTATTCCATAAGCAGTATCGTGAATTTATATTCACCATGTTCCTTTATCGCCCATCTGTTATTGGATAAGAAAATTGCCCCGGTGAGTATTTTTAATCCTATTGGGTCAATGGCGAATTGTTTGCCTGATATTAATGCTCTTAGTGTACATTTTTTTTCCATGAATCGAGAACCGAGACAAGTGTTATTTGTCTCGAACTGTCGCGATCCCGATGAATCGCCTAGCCAAGCGAGATTTTAGACAATCGTCAAAATCAAAAACCTGTGGCTTCAAGACAGTAATTGAAGAAACAATATGGCCCGTTGTCACAAAGCAAGAGATAATGCTCAAGGAGGCAACTCTATGCTATAAAGACAAAAGTCATGCACGGTTACTCCTTAAATAGTTCAAAGCTATTATAAAGGTGAAAAAACCGATGCTAATGTGGTTAAAAATAACTGAAAGGAAACTCTTGAGACCCCCGGTTTTGTGGCTCAAATAAGTTTGGTACCTTTCTTTATTGATTTTGATAAATCATTGAGCCATTTTTTCGCTCATCTGGATTATGTTTTTCCATTTGGATTATGATTTTTCCATTTGGACATACTTTTGGATTATGGTTTGCCTGTTTACGAAATTTCTCGAAATAATTTAAAGTGTTTTGAGCAAATTCCTTTGACAAATGTGACCAAACTTTAAATTATGAAATTTTAGGCAATACTTGTGGGGTAATTGATTTTTTTTGGAAATAGTGGGTAACAGTGTACCACATAATTTCACCAACTACTTGCCTAAAAGAGTACTCGATGACAACGATTCTGGATATGTCGTTCCAAATCAAAATCTTTGGTAAAGCCAAATTGATTTGTCAAATATGAGGCGTTATACTCATGTAGGTCCTGTCGTACCTTGTTGAGTTATAAAATATTCGAGAAAATCAGTGTTATCTGGTAATAGCTCATGAAAGAATTAAAATTTCTTTACATAGCCTCCATTCAATACGATCAAAAGCGTATTTTAAAGGAGTTGAAATGTATTTCAAGTGGTTGCTACCACATTCTTTAAAGCATTTAAAGTTAACTTATCATTTCGCCTGTCGTCGAAATGATAAATGATTTAGATGTTAAGACATGATTGTCTGTACTATCATTCGCATGTCGTCGATTGATAAGAGCCTTTTGTGGCATTGACCGGATGAGATATTCCCGGGTCAAAAGATGATGCTTGATTTATAAGCGCATCGCATTTGGATTCTCTCTGAGAATATATTTCGTGATTAATCCGAAATTCATGCCACTAATGCTCACTTTGAAAGACTAGTATGTGTAAAGATCACGAAATGCTAGTATGTGTAAAGATCACGAAATGAACTCGTAGAATTCTTGTAAAGAATTGAAGGAGTTATTGTGGACTTATCCAACCATAAGACGGACCATAAATATAAATGGTTATGGTTGATGCATCGACAATAGGTCAAATGATTATTGTTGTCCACAGAAATGCAGCATTTCTCAAACTTTTAGCCCTATCATTAAGTTGATGGCTCATGATCCGGATTATCCTGAAAAGTCTAGTCGACTTGATAATACCGAAGAGTAAGATTCGAAATTTCGATTTGAATTACTTGAGTTTGGAAATTGAAATTGAACATCCTGTCGATTATGTTCAGACCCAAATGGACTCACGGAAAGTTTGATGATGCGACAGCAAATGATTGCACGCATTTCTTGGTCTTGCGCACCAAGATTTATATTTCCGTGTGGGGTTATGCTATTTTGCTGCATTGGTCCGTCATGAGGCTCATAGACACTCAAACACCATATGCGTACCAGCTGGTTACTAGTTATGAGCTAGAAGTCTCATATTAACGTGTGTTTAGAGTGATTAATTAATATTTTGATTGAGCCGCTATAGCGTTCAAAATATGGACCTCTGAAGGGAACATAAGTCGATTATGAATCCCATGCCTATCATTTGATAGAGTAACCTTGGCAAACGATCTGTTTACTGCATGATATGCGAAAGTGACATCGCTAAGACTGTTCTCCCCGTCGTTAGGGGGAGATTTGCATGTTACCGTTGATAAGGAATGACGTGAAATAACGTGGCATAACCCACTCAGTCTTAGCTTGATCCCCAAAACTGCACTTAGTGATAAGTAAGTGCATAGACTTCCTCAAGTCTAACTAAATGCCAAACGCATTTAATGACTTTATGAAATGTCACGAGATCATTTATACCTGCTGCAAAATGCTTGCAAGGATAGACGTCCCTGTTGGACGCCGTGTTCCTCTCGTAACACGTTGCTTTGGCCGAACCCGCCAAGCAAAGGACGTTACCGTCGGCCGTCAGTCTGTCGTCCTTCCTAAGATAGGAGGAAGTTGACCGGCTCTTAATTCGTTCAGCCCCAGAGGTGGTGAACTGAAACTCGTTTGTCGCACGAGATTATAAAGGATCAAGGAGATGTGTGATTTCCTCCTCATCCTAAGAATCTCGAAATATTTGTCGATCATGATATCTTAGACGATATTGAAGCAAAACGAGACTGTCATTGATTACTTGTTCATATATTCAGTGACGACTGATAATATGAGCAAATTATGACAGAGAACCATGTACCGTTGCCTGAAGTTAACGTAGAATAGACTGGACTAATGGAAACTTGCAATCCAAGTAGACTCCTTAGCGAAAGTGTGTTCGGACCTGTAGCTCCAACGCCACCAATGTTAAACGAGTTTGTTTGTTTGGTTATTCGTAAGGAAAAGTGATGAGAATAATGAGATTGTAGAATGCTCGCCTAGTAGCGCAAGGCTTCTCTCACATCTTGGAATTGATTACGAGATGGTTGATTTCCTCGTAATGGACGTTATAACGGTCTCCTACTTTATCAGTTTAGTAGTTTCCCAAAAACTGATTATGCAGCATATGATTGTGGTCACTGCTTTATCTCTATGAGAATTTAGACAAAGTGATATAGATGAAGGTCCCTGTGTGACTTCATATGCTTTAATCAAGTAGTTCCTGACCACGGAACACGATCTCAATTAAATGAGACGTTCACTATATGGATTAATATAATCCGAGCGGATGTGGTATACCCACCTAAGTGAGTACTTGATCAGCTTGGGATACTTGAACAAGTATTATGCCCTTGCGTGTTTTATTACGCGATCCATTTTTTTGGATTTGCCTTCGAGATGAAGGATCTTGAGAAGACACGGTAGTGACTCGGCCCGATGATCGAGTCCCGTAAATATTGAGTCTAAGTCCATGATTTAGACTACACTCAGAAGGTGTTATGACGTTTTAGTCATCATGACGCTAAGTCGTCAGATTCTTCCATGATCGTTCGATCACTAGACATTGATATAGACCCAGTCCGTCCCTGATGAGACGATGAAGAGATATTGAACCATCATGTTCATATCTAAGTACAATAAGCGCATCATTGTACTTGGTCTAATGTGCTAGGACGAACATCTCGTATGTTGTGAATGGTATAGCTCGACACAACATTGCGCTAACACGCTGCCATCGAAATGGCATTAAAGACACATTCCCTTACCTTATGGTAATTTTGGAAGTGGGCTAGTTTATCCCATTTGCGTCATCGAGTGTACCTACCCTCTTCGGTACTCGAATTAATGCAACTCTTTTTCGGTTATACCGATGCTGGTTACTTATCAGACCCGCATAAAAGATATTCCTAACATGGTATGTCTTTACCATTAGGAATAAGGCGATATCCTGGAGGTCTTGAAATGACTCCAAACGAATCACTATGATCTACTCGTGCTCTATGAGACGACTAGAGAGTGTATATGGCTTCGAGCTAGTATTAGCCATATTTGAATTACATATGCTCTGTCTCACGATCCAGATAAAACACTTGTCTTATTTGAGGACAACTTGTTGTTATCGATCAAGAGAGACATGACTATATTATGCTATTTAGTATTTCTCGCCGAAATAAATCTTCACATATGAAGTTTAAGAGCATCCAGTTGAATGCTCGTTCTATTTCACGTTAGATTTTCTTGCATCCAATCGTGTGCAAGTAAATGAAGCATCCAGTCGAATGCTCGTACTCTTTCTTGAAATATGAAATCCTTGCACCCCGTCGTATGCAAGTGAGGGGGAACATCCAGGTGAATGTTTATTGCACTAATTACTACTTAGTCGAAATCCTCGCACCCTGTCGTGTGCAAGTGAGGGGGAGCATCCAGTCCCATGCTCGTGTACTCTTTTTGTCCTTAGACCAAGGTTTTTTTCCCACTAGGTTTCCCTTGGCAAGCTTTTTAGCGAGACACGTTCCCATCATATCTCACTTAAGATTGCCGAAATTAGGGGGAGTATCCTGTTGTATACTTCTTACCACTGTGTATTCTTTTATCCTTCGACTAGAGATTTTTTTCCCACTGGGTTTACTCTAGCAAGGTTTTGATGAGGCACCTGTTTTGTGGTTGATCCCTACTACTACCATTGTTGCACTCTTTTTCCTTCGATCAGAGATTTTCCCATTGGGTTTGCTCTGTAAAGGTTTTGATGAGGCACACTGTTTTGTGGTTAGTTAATTACATGATATTTCGGCCTATATCATTCGGCTACACAGTTTCTCCTAGGTACCGGTTTTGTCCCACACTGGGTTTTCCGGCCCTAAGGTTTTTATGTGTTTAGCACTGCTAATGAACTCGACTCAGATCGACTGCATGAAGATGAAGAATTCAAGACGTCCAAAGAGGGAGTGTTGTAAGATATTATTGGACTATTGAGCTTGTACTTTATGGGCCCAAGTGGGCTTATAACCCTACCCCTCTATCTATATAAAGAGGGTTAAGGGTATTGTATTTGATGTTCATTCATACATTCTGATTAATAAAGACTCTGATGTTGTCTCTCTCTATATTCTCTCTCTATATCTATATACATATATATGTGAGCTAATATGTCACACAACACAACTGATATTTTGGTTTTACTTGAGCAAAATTAACTGAAATAATGAGCCAGATAACCCTCTCATTTTCTCAACCCCTAACCTTATTTCTCCACTAACTAACTAAGTCATATGTTCGATAAACATATACATGTTATCGATAAATTACCATGTTTAACATTTGAAAACAAATAAGAGGCATTGATTAGCATTTCCTATTTATTATAAGGAACAAATTTAATATTGATAACTCAGAGTTTCAAATTCTATTGAAGATCAAAACTTGTTTTTATTTTATTATATGGGAAAAGCATGTATGTATTTGTTGTACTTATTATTTTTTATAGTAATTCTCAGTAATAAAATTTCCATAACTTATAAGTAATTAATTAAATACATAAATTTAGTAATGCACTGATGTTATGGTATAAATGAAACACAATTTATTTAATATAACTTGATTTTGAAAAGTCATTTAATGCTTAAACGATGTCCGGGACACTCGTTAGCCGGACCGTTATTATATTATCACCGAAATTATGTATATGAAATTTTAGATACGAATATTACAGATTTGATATGCTTTTTATAATCAGCATATTCTGCATTATATATAGTTTCGAAGATTTTACTTGGATGGCCCTCCTTTCAAATTTAATCAAAATGAGACTATGGAACATATACTCGTTTTGAAATAGTACTAAATGGGTATAATATAAGAACGTCAACTGTCTCGAAAGAACGTTACATATTTAATTTCTAATACTCAGCTAATATAAATAAATTACACCATTCGATTTTACGTGCTTGTTCTTGATCAAGTCATCATTTGAAGATGTCCACTATGCTGTTTTGTTAGATTTTATATTCATCAGTTGATTAGAGTTTAAAAAGTAAAAATAGGTAAAGTGATGTTTTCTTAATGTGCTTACAAAAAATAAGTACAAAATTAATAAAGAATTTGGGTTGTAGTTAAATTTGATCGTAGGCGTTATGCAATAAATATTTTGGTATCCATTTTTGTAATAAGTTAACTGGAAGAAATGCTTCCATGAGTAAATTCTTCTATATACCTATATGTCACCACTATCGTGACATTTCTTTTAAACTCATACAGTATATTATTAGTCTCTCTATTACTAATAGTCATGCTTAATTTACAGATTCTTTTTCCTCTTATTTTTTTTTAAATTTTATTAAAGAGAATCAAGGGTTTTACTCTCATGTGTTCTGATCAAGAAATAGTATATGTCATCATTTTAGTAATCAATTATTGGATTTAAATGTTTTTAATAATTAATTTTTTTTTTCATATTTTTGTTTGGTCACAATTCATGACTTTGAAGCCCTAAATCAAGGAAGCCAATATGTGTGAATATTCTACACTGTTTTTTGAGCCAGGATCGATACCATATAATATATTAATATACTTCTCCAATTCCATTGTTTATATAGTTTTATAAAACCAGCTATATATAACGTTTTAGTTCCTAAATACTTTTGTTCCTATGTGATTTATGATCATAGGGATAATATTTAAATTCGTTCATCAAAAGTTTAAATATAAGCAAGTACTATAAATTATTATTTCCAAATTTATCTACTTGCGATGATGGGGATGTTCTAGTTTCTTATATATCATAAATAAAAGAAGGAAAATCTATGGAGAGCCGGCAAACAAATTAGAAAGGTCGAGTGATAGCGATGGATGAGAAATATGGACAAAAGAATGTACGTAAATTGCATAAAAGAGTTAAGATATACCATACGAATGGTAACTCATGTAAACTCGATATAAACTAAGTTTCAACTTAGGCTTATATGGTTCAATCTTATGAGTAAAAGAACATCTTTACCTCCGATAAGAAATGAAAATGTTTTTAGTAACCATAACAAGTACGGACTAATGTGTGTGTCACTCAGAAATATTGGAAAATAAATACTTTTACATTCCCAATAGTAAAATACTTGATCATTTAAAAGTATCATAAATAAATCTTCTATAGAAGTACTCCAAAGCAGCCGACTCGTAGAACATTATAGTATCACAACATTAATAGAAACAAAAAATAATAATCCACAAAAAAATAATTACGTTGTATCAATCATTCTGTATATCTCATTGAAATTGCGGGATCAAAGTTTTTCTATGTCATGATCATTTTTGGTTATGCATGTTTCATATATAGCTAATGTAATGAATTAATGTCAAAGCCGTACGACTAACTTGGGTAGTATCTTAACCAATCCCTAGTCGTTAATTTATGAACCAATCCATTATTTAAATTAAGTGAATATTAATTTAATATGGTCATTGTCAAATAATGATGTGGACTAAGTTGTTAGTTTGTTATTTAGGTGATGCGCAAACCTTATCATGTTATGCTTGTATATTTATGTGTTAAATGCCGACCCAACGTTGGATCTATCGACTTATTTTGTCTACTTCCACTTTGTATCGGAGCTTCCAATGCCTCATCTTCTTGAGAAAAAAAATAGTAAACTTGTAGAGGATATTGTCAATTAATGTTGGCTGAAGGATTGTAATTGTAAATGACGTCCTTTTAGTATTTATAAAGTATTCTGACTTTTGTAATTTTATCGTTAATTTTTATTACTATACAAAATACTAACTGGAATTCATTATAGTTTCTGAGATTTGTGCAATTTAGGAGTTATACAGATTCAGGATCGACAATACGATTGTAATATCTAATGAAGAAGATAATTTAAACGCCTCTAGAATGTTAACTGTAAAAGTAACAAGGGTGGCTTCGATGGACTACCGGTGCACGTTGGTGCTATCAGCTATGTTATGTTAACTCCGTCCTTCCTCAAAAAAGCATAAGCTACTATTGTCGCTTCTTTTTTCTCCGTTTCTTTTTCTTTGTTTTTTAAGTCTTTATTGCACGGGGAAAACATAAACCAAAGATTAGAAATCATTTCTAAATAAAATACAAGTTGAGAATCTTATAAATTGCCCCTGAGAGAGAATATAACTTTTACTTGTGTTAAAAATGCAAACAGAATAACTTTATGGAAAAAAGGGGATCTGGTTCTAAATTAATTCAAAAGTATGTAATATATATGTTGCAAAAGTTGTAATTTGGTAAAATATACAATATATGTAATATGTTGCAAAAGTTGTATATATTTTGGTAAAATAAGCAATGCAAAAGTTTAGATTGTTCCTCAAAATAATTTGACAATATTTGAGAAGAATTATTTAAAGTTCGACTCGTTAATCAAAATTATCGATCTAGCAAAAAATATTTTCATGATTTAAGGAATAATCAAGTTATGATACATTTTTGCAAACTCAGTACAAACAAGCTCCTTACTCTATTTTCACTTCAATCAATTGCCGTATTTAATTACTTTTTATTTAAATGACGGTTCGTCGCTCTTATCTAAAAGACCACGACACGCGAAACCATGAACCCCCTCTGTCGAAACTCTATCGTCAACTAACATTCCACCGTCGTTTGCAGCGAAGCCACCATTATTTAGTACTTCACAATGGTGAGTTTATCCGTTAAAGTTGTGCTTCGCCAAGATTACAACAGGTCCACGATACATGTTCAATCTTTTTTATGTTCAATTTCAAACGGATTTTAATACGTATTTTGTTTATTTAAACATTACCTCTATGAGTTATAATAAATATTTATTTCAAACCGATGAAAGTGTCAAAAAAGTATACTTAGAGAACGGCTCCGATTGAGATGAATGAGTCACGGCTATAGAAGTCTATGGGGGCAGGCTAAAGTGGGACCCAATAAGCACGTCAAAAGAGTCCACAAGATTGAAATATCGTAACATTATGGGGCCAACGAAAGTTACTCACCAGAGACATCGTTGGAACAATATTGTAGTAATAAGTTATATTTTCTTTCATTGCACTGATGATCAATATCTATCTACTATAATAAGACCCTCAGTGCTCTCAATTTTTTTAGAAAAAAATCCCAAAACTTTTAATAATTATTCACACATAAGTGAAATTTCGAAAACACCATTAATTTATTTTTTAAAAAAACTGTCAACAACTAACTATTTAATTTTTAAAAGAAAACAAAACCACCCTATTCATTGGGCAGGGGACACAACGGGTGCATGTGTTTATTAGTATCAACAATATACTAAGAAATAAGAAATAAAACGATGGTATGTGATACTGGATATCACGAAAATAAGGATCAATTTACATCATAGTGTCTTTGTAGATTTACTAATTTCGTAGTGCAGTGTTCGTGACTAAAACATAACGGATATTTACTTTTTGCTACAATGAATTCAAGTGTAGGAAAAACATAAAATGAATTCAAGTGCTTTTTTATCCGGAACAAATTCTTATTAAAATTCTCCTCCCTTCCACTTTTGACTTTATTTTCTTTGTCTAACCAATAGTCATCGGACACGTATTATCCGATGGTATTTTCGTTTTTTTTTTTTTACTTCTTTCAAATGTTCATATATATATATCTTCAAAATTTATTCAATTTCTTCTGAGTTCTGACCGTTGCTGTGAAAATATTATTTGTGTCAATTGTGTTGCTGATACTAATTAAGTTGAACCAGTAGGGTAGGGTGTGGTTAACCTAAAAGTTGAGTTACGTACGTCTTTGTAAATTAACTTATACTGTTTTTTTAATTAATGCTTTCAGTTGAACTTTGCTGAACCGCATAACATTTGTATATATATTAGATAATCTGAATTTATATAGACCACTAAAAGTTTTTTTTAATAAAGTTACGCAAAAGTCAAGGATAACTAATGCATAGGGAATGCGTTGACGTTTGTGATGGATAAAGACATAAAGTAATTAGTTACTAGTTAAAGACGTGTTTTATGTAAAAATTAATATGCCAATAATAGAAACTTAATATGTTAGACGGGATTAAAAGGTGATTAAGCGAATTAGATGATAATTATGCAGAATTAGACGCTTCACTGTCAATTTCCATCTAAAGTCCGCCTAACGTCTTTTAGAACATTGCTCCAATTACTTAGACCTTGTTATTTGGTGTATTGCTAAGGTGAGATTGGATTTCAAACAACGTGGCCCCAATATATTTTGTTTGGTTGGTGAATTCGACATTGGACTAATAGTTACTCGGGATATCAAATAAATCAAAATGGGTGTATATATAATATTAGGGAGAGGTGGCATTCATAATTCATGAGAGGTGCATTTGTAATTTAATAAGAATAGTAATGAATAATGAATAAAAAAATATTTGAATCGGCAAAAGTGGGCGGAAGTCGCCTAAGCCTTCGTAAACAGTACGGGAATTGGAGATCAACGAGTTAAATTTAGCAAATCTTTCTGTCATGAAAAATCAACGGCTTACTATCTTACAATTTGAGTGCTCATTTGCCAGAAGAATTTGGAATATTTGCGAGAAATGACATGTTAAAATATTTTTCTAAAACAAGAATATCGAACTCGAGTTTTAACTCTCGATCAAATATGCTTTCTATTTTCTGGAATAGGGTAAAGTTAGGTATTAAAAGAAGTTCCTTCAACCTTGATGAGAGCAACTACATTAGTATCAATAAGTTGGAACATCTAGAATGCAGTGGCTAAGTTGAACTTTAGTGTCATAAAAATTTGTTGGGGGTGGTTTTTTTTTTGTTACATTAGCTGGTCTTGATAAGGTACTAGTTAAAATTAAAATATGGGTGCACCCGTTAACAACATCCGCATCTATTGAAAGAAAACATATTTTTTATTAAAATTTGATAATTATAATATAAAAAATGGCATGAATTAGAAGACCTATAAATTTTCTAAATTTCAGGTAACACAAAATTCAGTTTATATACGAGTAATATATATGATTTACTTGGTTAATATAATAGTAATAAACTATCATGTCGTTCATATTTTTGTGATTTGAATATTGTCATAATTATTAAATGATAATAAACAAATAAAAAGAAATAATGTAGGGTTATTATAAGAAAATTAATAAGAAATCTGAAATTTTGTTTAAATATAAACGGTTTCTTAAAGATATAAAATATGTTAGATAATAGATTTAAAAAAATGGTTAAGATTGCGGATAAGTGTCGTGATTCTTTAGCGAGTGAGGTGGCAATATCTCTGCCTACCTGTGACTTTATCATGAACCTATATAATACTATAAGGAGGTGTTTGTTTAGTGTGTGATTATGGTAGGATAGGATTATAAATAACGTCGGGCCCATAAATATTACGTCTGGTACGGAAAATGTTGGCGGGACTATTAATAACATAGGATCAGAAATGATAAGAAATTTAGGTATTTGGAGTAACAAGGAGGTGTGGTATTGAGAAATTGAGGTATTTGGAGTAAATGTGGTGTGATATATATATATTAAAATCATATATTAAAATCATATATATATATATATATGTATTTTTCAAGTTTATATATTATATATATAAATGTAAAATTGTAAAATAGTTCAACCCTAATAAAAATCAATCAAGCACTTCATTGATATTTCATGTATGTACTATTAATTCCACCTTCATTTGTTATCCCGTCATAGTCTGAAGATATTTAAAGTCCCGTTACTACTAATACTGCAATCAAACAAGCCATAAATTTACTCATCTATTGTGGAGTTGCAATACTTGTTAGATCTAGGGTGTATGTGTAACTGTTTAAAGGTCACATTTTTTTATCTATATGTACACTTTTAACTAGCAAAAACTACATTACTGATGTAGATGCTCCTGAGGTCGTGGTATAAGAAAGAAGAACTAAAAAGGGTTCAATTTAGAACTTTAACCACAACATACTAGATCTTTTTTTCTTCCGCTGGTCTTCCATTACGATAAAAACCGTCTCTAAGAAACTAAGAATCATTTTGAAGGATGGGTAATGAACAAATCATGCTAAACATTGATTAGCAGTATGGTATGAAAGCAAGTGTCAACTTCGTCGCTGAGGGCTTAGGTGCTAACGGCAAAATGTTGAAGTAATCTGTTGCCTTGTTATCGAGCTAATAAATTATATTGAACTCGAGTTCTAGTGCAGAATGACCAAACCAGATGACACAATGAGACTCATATAGCGGGTGAACATAATGTACATGTTGGATCGGAAATTGTTTATGAAGCTTTTTGAGGATATTTACAGGAACTTTGAGATTTTACGGTAACAGGGAGGTTATCATGAAATATTAATGTCGCATATTGAGCAATCTACAGCCCATTTAAAAATGTGCTAGTGGTTCAGACGAGCAATCGACAGCCCATTTAAAACCAGATTTTTCAGAATGAGTATTGTGTACATTTTACACTTATGTTTCCAACCCGGCCTCTAATTCCTAATAAAAGTCTAGCCAAATATCTCCATCTTCTTCGAACTCTGACGCATGCGAAGCAGGTTTACCTCTAAATGAGGGTTTCTGATTATCAAAAAAAATAAAAAATAAAAAATCCCCTCTTAGACTAGAACCACTTTCAGAATTGTTGTTCTATTTCCAGGTTTCTGTTTGTTATCTCTTAGTCATTATTAGTCATTACTGTGGGGTTGAATTTAAGAATTGAGAGAATGAAGGATCTTTCATTTATATTCCATGCCATTAGTCCAATTATAACACGTCTTTAAGTTCGTCCGGACTCCGGAGTTTCTTGAATTGAACGTAACTTGAACCTTTCAGTAGTCTCAAAGGAAGTTCATCATGAAAATGATTAGTAATGACTAATGATCATTTGTTGTTTTCTTATTGCAAGTTAAAGCTAATGATAAATGCAATGGCGACTAATTAAGCCGCAATGTAGTGAATGATGCTTTGTTGACCCAGTAGTTGAGTTTTGAGAGTGGACCCAATATTTAATTCGTTAAGATGCTCGGCATTTTCTTGCTCCTTAATATTGATTTTTTTTCTTCTTCTTAGAGTTGATGTTGAAATCTGTTTCTGATAGCAGTATTTGTGGAGTTTATGTACATCATGCTTTGCCGCAACTTCTAAATTAAAACGCTAGTTTTGTCGAAGTAGTTAATTAATGATATTATTAGAGTTTTCCGGGAGTAAAAGTTAATAACCACAACACAGAAGCAGATCATCCATGTCTGTTAGCATCTTGTACTGTTTTTTCAAACTTCAAAGCCTTTTGTTCTGTCTCATGTAGGTTTTGTGATCAGTTCAAGCAAGTATTCTGCAATCTTTTTCTTTAGTTTTATAAGAACAAGCATATTTACATACTATTTTCTGCTTTAATTATTTCATCCCCGAAAGCCGACGAGGAAGTTATGAAGAACCATGCCCTTAATTTTTTAGATAGACCGCAAATTCTAGAGGGGAAGATACTTTCTAATGACTGTGCAGGTATCGCCTTTTGCTCCTTATGGCAGCTACTATAGACAAATCCGTAAAATTTGTACTTTGGAGCTATTAAGCACAAAGTGTGTCCAATCATATAGATCGGTGAGAGAGGAGGAGGTAATGAAACTCATAAAATCCATTTAGTCGTCTTCAGGAGTTCCCATTAATCTTAGCGAGAAAATATTCCTTATGACTAATACGATAACTTCTAAGGCCGCTTTTGGAAAAAGGTATGACGATCGAGATTTCATAACTGCGGTTAAAGAGGTTGTATCATTGGGTGGAGGTTTTGATTTTCCAGATATATTTTCTTCACTAATCTTCATCAGTTTAGTAAGGTGAAAGATAGACTAGAGAAACGGCATTTAAGGGTTCACAATATTCTTAATAATATTATCGATGATCATAAAGAGACAGAGAACAACGGAACAAACAGCACCGAGTGTTGTGAAGAAGATCTAGTCGATGTGCTTTTGAAAGTACATCAGAGCTCTAACCTTGAAAACCCGATCACTACCAATAAAAATTATAATTCTAGTAAGAGAACATGCTTCAACAAGAAAATTATAATCAAATTCAAGAGAAAATTTTGTTTGTTTCAATACTACGTGTAAATAAGTACACTATTTTAACTACTCTTTTAAACACTACGTGTAAACTGGCAAGTCATTTGAAGTACTCTACTAAATTCAAAAATATACATTCATATTATTTTAGGAAATTTTCGGTGGAGGAACTGATACATTATCAACAGTGTTAGAATGGGCAATGTCGGAATTGGTTAAGAACCCCCAAGTAATGGACAAGGCCCAAGCTGAGGTGAGGCGCGTCATCAAAGGAAAAAGAAACGTTGACGAATTAGACATTGAAGATATGAGTTTACCTAAAGTTAGTTATCAAAGAAACTCTCAGGCTACATCCACCTATCCCGCTTCTACTTCCACGAGAAGCAAAAGAAACATGCCAAATCAATGGTTACAACATACCGGAGAAAACAAAGGTAGTTGTCAACGTTTGGGCAATCGGAAGAGATGAAAAATATTGAGTAAATGCCGAGTCCTTTGAACCCGATAGGTTTAGAGACCATCAAAATGATTCTAAAGGGACGAATTTTAAGTACATCCCGTTTGGGGCCGGGAGAAGAATGAGTCCTGGTATATCATTCGGAAATGCAAATATGGAACTTCCTTTAGTTCAGTTGTTGTACTATTTCGACTGGAAACTACCGAATGGAATGAAAGCAGAAGACTTAGACATGACCAAGGCCTTTGGAGGAACGGTACAGAGAAAAAAATGGACTACATCTTATTGGCATCCCTTAAACTCGTTAATCAGTTTTGATCAGTCAGTTCGAAGTGCAAGTTTGAAAGATTAAAGGAATACATGTTCAAGGGAAAAAGATCGTTAAAGTTGTAGCTTCTAACTATATTTGCTTGATCAGAAGGTTAACAAATTGTACCTTTCCAAAAATGTCGGATTAGTAAAAACTAAAACTTGCAAGTGATCTCATAAAACTATTTCCTATATATATAGCCTGAAAAGTTAAATACAAGTTAGTTGCTACGACAACGGAATTCGTACTTACAATTGTGAATCTCCACAAACATGAAAATTGTACACCTTAACAAATAATAACATACCTTAACCTTCATATAACAACTTCTACAACACAAAAAGTTTCTGGAGAGGCCCTACAATAACTCTTAAGGACCTGCTTATACTAACCATTATGGCTGCTACAATTTTATACAAAGTAATTACAAACATTACTGTATATAAAAAGGGGCAAATTTACCTAAATAAAGGATGGACCATCAGTTGAAAGTTATTCTGGAGGGAAGGCAAACGCCAATAAATTGTTCTTCTACACAAACGCCTTCACAAGCAACAAGTTTCATAATCGTCTGCCTACTAAGGTTGTTACACCTTTCCTTCACTTCAACAAAACTTTGTCCAAGTACACCTTTGACCCAATTTTCAACCAATCCCTTGTTCGATAACCACGCAGCTGCAATCACTTGTACCGCCACATCATCGTCAATTTCCAAGACAACATCCGGCCCCACAGTCATTCTTAACATCTGATCAATCTCTCTAAACACTTCGTTTGACAATTTATCAAAGTCAAAGGGTTGAAAAGAAACATTCTCGTCAACTTGTTCGGAGAACTCTTCTAACCAAGCTTTCGAATTTTCTAAGTCTGTATCACTAACAGAGGCTTCGTATTCGGTATCTTCTGTCTCTTCGAAGGGTAGATTTAAATCCAATAATAAACTTGATCCTTTATGAGCCCGTTTAGGTTCATCTAAAGTGGACTCGTTCATGTCAAACAATTTCCTCTTTTTTGTATCTGAGTTTTGGTTTCTTGCGACAATATATACATTTGTTCCATTTGTCCTTCTCGTATAGTCGTCAACATATCTGACTAAAATCTGCATTTGCAAGCTTTTGGCATCTAAAATTTTTTCCTCGGAAAATCGGACAATATCTTTCTTGTATAAACTTTCATCACATAACTTTAATTTATCCGACGAACATACAAAAATAGCGTTACTTGTGCTTATCTCCTTTCGATGTGAATTTACAATCCTACCCGTTCTAATAGCCTGCAACAGGTTATTCTGTGCTAAATAATCAGCTTTCTCTACATTCTCAAGAAAGACAACCGAATGAGGGTTTTTGCTCAACTGGTCCACCATGCAATCAATACCTATCTTTCCCCTAGAATTTCCACCGTAGTTATCTACACTTTGACCCCTAAAAATGGAATTCGGACATCTGACCCCAGTTTCAGTACCCAATTCCAGTGATGTCATAGCTCCCTTGTCCCCAAAAACTATCTCAGCTAGTGCTAAGGCAACTTTCTTTTTTCCCACTTTGTCAGGCCCAATAAAATTTAGCCAGATATCTCCTCTTTGGTTCGAACCACGAGGCCTCCCAAGGCCAGCCTTGCAACGAGATATCGCCTGACAGATAGTATTTATCGCCTCATTTTGTCTGCCAATTTTTTCAGTGAGAAGTCTATGAAATGACTTGAAATCTCGCACATCAATTTGCGAAGAGGTAACATTGTTTAATCCATTCTTGCCAAATTTGTCGTTTTGAGGATCTTTTGGGGCGAAAGTTGTACCTAAACCCAAGTCTGTGGTCACAGAAGTAACCGAACAAGATGACTCTAAGTGGTTTTCAGTTAATGACTTGGCATTAGATATTTCGGAGATTGAAGGGTATGATAAGTTAGGTCTAGGGAGAATGGCCCTTTGTATGTTCATTGGCGAGGAAGTGATGATATAAGGATATGCTGAATTATTATTGCTATGTTGATGAGAGTTTGCCGCATAATAATGTGACCCGCGTTTTTCAATATCTGAACTCGGTGGCTTAGTTGGGTGAAGATGACGACAAATATCGTTCCATTTATTCCGAAGAACCGTCAGTTTAGCAGTGAGTATTGATCTGTCATCGTTCACCTGCAACAATAGGGTAAGGAACTAGTCAGAAAGGAGAATTTTGATGACATTCCTTTAATTTAAGCGACGCATACTGCTAATGAAATTTATGTAGACTAAATTAAACACGGTAAAGACATGAGATGTATTTACAAAAGATCTCGAGACATTTTTTTGCAAAAATCATTAAAAACTTTCGTGTTAGGGATATTATTTAAATTTGACTTTTCAAAACGAAGACTATCCGGGTGTTATTTTAAACTGTATCAAAATCCAAGTAATTATTTTTCTGTTTTTTTCAAAATTTTGAATATCAAATCTAGTCGAGTTATATGGACCAGAAATTTTAAGGGTCTGGTTAGTATTTTTTTAGTTATCCTGCTTTTTGAAAAATTGGAAAGGAAAAGAAACATACAAAACAACAGTAAAAGCACAAATAATCATACATTTGTATAACTTGGAGAAGTGCACAAATAGAAACTACGATTTCAAAAACTTACGGAGTAGTCACTTAATTTTGAAACCCCAGATTCCCCTTTCATAGCAGCTGAAGCCTCATCTTCGTAATTTTCATTGCATAAGCCACAGCGAGGAGACTGAGTTGTCTGATTTAATTGACCGGTGAACTCAGATGGCGAAGGAAAAAACCCACCAAGCGGAACAAAAGAACCCATTAAGCTATAAACACATACAAAACAAGCACAAAACTAAACATTAAATCTTTCTCACATCACTTAAACCGATTTATGCTTAAAGCAAATGATGTGACAGATATAACAGCTTTAACCTGCTTAATCTACTACATGGCGAGTCATTTTGCAAGAGATTCGGTCTATTACGTGAACCGGAAGGTGCTCTTCCTTTTTCGATATTTTTCCTAATTTCCCTATTAAAACTACATTGCATGTATTTTTCCATCTATAAAAAAAAAACATGCCATTAAACTACACTATTATAAGAATTTTGCCCAAATCCATAATCTCACATGTCTGTCCAGAAAGTGAATGTGAGATTAAGACCACTCCTAACTAAGTTGTGTACTTCATCCTATGTGCATATATAGAAATACTTTTATTTTTTCTCTACTCACAGAAGTGGAAATGCTAACTCAGCACACAAACAACCATTAATATAAAACTTTGAGAGCCGTCTTTTCCTGGGTTGGTGGCAATTGTTTAAGGGACTGGTTGTACAAGTTTCCGTACAACTATTTACTAATATCATGCTAAGCACACTTATAAACTCAACCAATTGTTTAACACAGTAGCAGCTTTGGAAGTGAATAAACTACTTTAGAATTAGCACAGGGCTTGTTTAGCTGCATTTTTTAAGCAACAAACAAATAGCTTATTTTAACTTTTAAAGACAAAAGAATCTTCACATAATCTAAAAAATTCCTTTCATACCAACATATAAAAAATGCTAAAACTATCAATTTGGTCAGCAATGACACTGTCACTTATAAGCAGGATAAAAAAATCAAACGATACTAAAATATGCAACCAAAGAAGCCGAAAGTATCTGGCCTTAGCTTCTCATTTTTAACATGTTCTCAATTCATAAAATACTTGCTAATTCAACACATGACAATATACTTCAATATTCTAATAACCTCATTTGGAAGCAAAAAAGGTCGACTCAAAACTTGATAAAAAGCTCGCTTTCCCACTTATAACGCCAATAAACCTTACACTCTTAGCTCAGCGTAGCTTTTGCAAAAACACAAAAAGTTTTAGCTATGTTTTTGCATTTGAAGACATTTGTTATAGTATGAGACTCCACCGCTCCCATATTGAGAAAAAACCGATCCATTACCATATATCTTAATTTATTTATTTTTATCGATTTTAGTCCAGCAGCACCCCATATTTACCGGGGAAAAAAACTGTTCTAGTTCCGCCACCGATGTTCTATATATACACAAAAGATGAGTTGACAAACCTAGATTTTGAAGAAATCCCACCACTCGAAGGCGAAGCAGCAGTAATAGGCAAAACCTGCAAGTCCCAATCTTTCTCCAAATTAGGAAACTGACCCAACACTTTCATATATACATCATAACTCTTCACATATCCAATCACCCACAACCTCTCCCCAAAACCCTCCATCATCTCACCAATCTCCAAAACAACCCTCTCAACCAACCCCTTAAAATCCCCAACACTCACCAAAACCCTACAATCAATATTCCCCAACACACCCCTCAACTTCTCAAAACTCCCCTCCAACACCCCCTTTTCCAAAAAACACACACTCATCCCCTCCATCACCTCCCCATTCCCCACTTTAGTTAAAAAATTCCCCATCGCCTCGTCAGCAAACGCCCCCACCAACAGAGGGTTACGCCTACTCCCTTTTTTTCTAAGCAAAACGTCACGAACACGCTTTAAGTTCTCGTCCACAGTATCGAACGCGAAGGGGAAGTTGAAAACCATCGGAGGGTAAATCGGTAATTTCCCCACCATCGGAGGGTTGAAGACAGAGACCTGGAAATTATTAAAATCATTGATTAGTACATAAAAACACTCAATATCCGAATAAACTCACATTATCAACTCTTATTTTAGATTTAGACATTTAGTCTATACTCCCTCCCTCCTTTCCAATTTATTTGTCCACGGTCGAAAAACGTGCAGTTTGAGATGGAAAAAAATCGTACCTAAATTGCTAAAATGATAAATTTGAAAAAACATTTATACACTCAATTTAAATTTGACTGTATTAAAATAGCAAAGAAACAAAGTTAGAACTACAAAGCATCAAAGTTAAAAATAAAGAAACAAATGGTTAAAATAATAGTGTGTCGAATTAACGTAATCAGTAATCAATTATATTAAGTGAAATAAAAAAATGTCAGGTGTCAAATCATCATTTTTAACATATTCTAATGAAAAATATATGGCCAAAAATAAATAAAAAACGCAATTAACAGAATTATGGAGGATGTTGTGGCCTGCATAAATTTTTAAAATCAAAATTTCAAAATCAACTAAAAAAATATGTTGCGAAACGAACCCCAAGTCTAAAACAACGTACTAATTAAATAAATGATCATTAATTTTCCGGACCTTCAAATCGGAGCTTCTGAAACCGGCGTCCCCTAACACCCGACTCACAATCGGGTCGTCCAAAATCGACAGAATAAAATGCTTAATCTCCACTTTAATTATCGCCGAATTGGCCGAGCTGTTACTAATCTGCTGGTACATCTGCCACGTGTCAGGGTGCCGCCTCTGGTTCGCCTGCGACCTTTTAATCGCCGCCATCAGCGAGTTTGCCACGGGCGGAGGAGCACAATCTGGACCGTTAGATGATGGTTTTGTTGATCGAACAGTGGGGAGGCGGTCTAGAGAAACGTTGACGGAGAGTTCTAAAGCACGGAGGTGAAGGCGAGGAGAAGAGGCAGTGGAGCGGAGGCATGCGTGACGGAGGAGGGAGGTGGGGGAGAGAGAGAGGAGGGAGGAGACGGCATGGAGAGAGGTTGTTTGCGTATGATGACGACGGAGTGCGATGGCGACTGCGTCGTCTAGTGCTCGTGCTGATTCTTCCGTTAAACACTGACGGGCTACGCTCACCGGCGTCAGCATGGCCGCCGGAAATTATAAATTTATATTAAATATGTGTTTTTATTTTATTTTGTAATCTATAAATATATATATATATATATATGTATGTGTGTGTTTAAATATGTGTTTTTATTTTTATTTTGTAATCTATAAATATATATATATATATGTGTGTGTGTGTGTGTGTGTTTTGAAGTGAGTTCTATTTTATGCTATTATATGAACACGCGCGTTTTATTTTGTTGGACTAAATAAATGGGGGGGAGGTTTGATTTATTTACTCCTTTATTAGTTAGTATTGCCAGTAGAGGAGAGAGAGTGAGAATGTAGAGGGGGAGAGGAGGATTGTTATGGAATAGTAATTTTCTTAGTGGGGGAATATAGAGTTTGATTTATTCATGTGTGTATCAGTGTATGTATACATCCAATGTGACTTTACAATTATTTTACTTCTTGCTTAGAAATATCTATGTTTGATATAAATTATATCACATTTACAACTATAATCCAGTCTTAGTGGGGTGAATATAGAGTTTGATTTATTCATGTGTATGTATACATCCAATGTGACTTTACAATTATTCTACTTCTTGCTTAGAAATATCTATGTTTGATATAAATTATATCACATTTACAACTATAATCTCATATTCTTAGTGGGGTGAATATAGAGTTTGATTTATTCATGTGTATGTATACATCCAATGTGACTTTACAATTATTTTACTTCTTGCTTAGAAATATATATGTTTGATATAAATTATATCACATTTACAACTATAATCTCATATTATTAGTAAGAAATAATTTTTTAATATTGTTTTATTAAATTTTAAGTAAAATTGATTCAAATATTTAAATATCATATTTTTTAAACGGTACACTTATTTCAGAACGGAAAATATATGTATGTGTTTTGAAGTGAGTGAGTTCTATATCATACTATTATTTATGTGGAGATGACTTATGAAAATTTAAAACAATTATTTAAAAAAAATCCTTAATAGTTTAAAAAATTACACATTAAGGAAAAAAATGAAATAAAAGAAAACATTTGAAATTTGAAATTCTAAAAGTAGTGTAACTGCTCGTATCATTCTCTTTATTTTAAAATTTTATAACTTTTTATTTGTTCTGCTTATCTTTATCACATATATAATACTCATTTTTATTCTATTTTTCGATTTTAAATGCTTATTAATTTAATTTATTTTTCAAATTAATACTATTGAGTTGTTATTGTTTCTTTTTTTACATATTTTTATAGTATTGCATAAATTCACGCGTTTCACCATGCATCGCGTGGACACGTTCGATAGTTGCGACTATATGAGCACGCGCTTTTATTTTTTTTTACTAGAGAAATGGGGAAGGATTGTTTATTTATTACTACGGGTGGGTAGGGCTGGGTTCGGTCTGCTCCGGTTCGGTTTTTGGCAAAACCGAAACCGAGCATATTTTTCGGTTCGATTTTTTTCGGTTTCGGTCTTTTATTTTTTAGACCGAACCGGATCGGGTTTTTCAGTCCAGTTTCAGTTTTTTCGGTTATTTTTTGGTTTTATTTTTGATTTTTCGGTCTTTTTCGGTTTCGGTCGACCCGATTTTTTTTTGGTTTTTCGGTTTCGATATTTTTCGATTTTTTTCGATTCGGTTCGGTTCGATTTTTCCGATTTTTCGTCTAGTCCCATAGGTGTATGTATAGAAGAGGGGAGAGGGTGAGAATGTGGAGGAGTAATTTTCTAATTAGGGAATTTGGACTTTGATTTAATTACTATTGTGGTACTACTATTGTACTCCATGTTTCTAGCTTTACAATTATTTTACTATATTTTATACAGTGGAGTGAATAGTTTAATGATAATGTGAGATCTTGGGAAGATTTGGTCAACTGACTTGCTTGAGAGTTTTGGTATATGGGAACAGAACAACGAGAATGATTGTAGGAAAAAATAGTAGATTTTATTTTGTTTTATTTAAAGGGATTAAAGACGTTGGTTGGCATTTTAAGTGTAGAAAATTATAAATACACTTTTTGATGGAAAGGGGACTCCGAGTGTGAATATTTAATGGTCATTTTAACTGTGTTCTTTCACAACCATTGCATTTAAGATAAGAAGATTTAATGGTTATCATTCTATAGGAATTAAACTTACAGAAAAACTAAAAACTATTCTTTTTCTCCCCTCTTTCCCATTTGCTCCGAATTGTTCACAATAAATTTGTTCAATTGTTTGGTTATTTGATATTTGGCGGATCTCAATTCACCAAACCCCCAAATTTAACACTCAAATCTCCATTATTTTTATCCAATCCCCGTTTTTAATTTCTTATCTAATAAAAAAATCGGAAATTCTAAGAATTTTCTATAAGATTTGATTTATCTTTTTCTATGATTGATCAATTTTGTATTAGTTTTTCTTTTAACGTCTAAAAAAGTGAAGGAAGAAATAGAGAAACAATTTTTATTTTTAAAAAAAAATAGAGATACAAGATGTATGAGTGGGAGAAAGAGAAGGAACATTTGGATATGTTACTTAAAATCCAACGGCTTAAAAAAAACATTTAGCATAACTTGTAAAAAAAATCGATCAGAGGAGCTGCTTCCTTTTTTGATAGGGATAGTAAACCAGATAAATTTTTGATATTTACTCTACTGTATGTGGTTAAGTATACTTGGTAAGTGGCTTAAAAGTAAACTCTCAAAGAAATATGTACTTTTTTACTTTTCTTAGTCACTGTAAAACCTTAAATTGATAATGTCGGAATCATGATAGTTTATTATTTAATAAATTGTTAACTGACATAAATTAATAATCATTATTTTAAGATGCAAACACGACAGTGAATGAAGAAATTAAATACAAAAAGGTTATCTTAATGGGTGAACTTGTGTAACACCGACTTAGTCACATATATAGATAAAATCGTAAAAAGCAGGCATACGTGTTATGATGAGTAACATTAATTGTGACAGTTGGCGAAACAGTAATACTACGTGTACAAGTGCGACACTAGTGGTCATGCTCATAAGGGTAAAATGACACGTCTTCTAATGAGTAACATTAATTGTTTGCTGTAATTTTTTTTGTCCCTAACATGTACGATTGTTTGCATGGATAGCGAGTCTTGATGTGTGAGTGGTAAACTTATCGGTTCACTCCACTTAGCCATAGAAACTAAAAATAATAGAAATCGAAAACTTTACAAATGACGGACAAATCAAGGGTTTGGTCGTGCGGATGCCAAGATGTAAGTAAAATCGTGGTAATCAATATTACATTAGATTCTCATGGTTTAGCATCAAATAAATTGGATGGGAAATGGAGTTGTTAATGCTCAAAAGAACTTAATTTAGTGGCCGAAATAGAGATGTAAATAGTTGGATGTGCATTCAATAGATGTGATGATTATATGTTAAAAAAAATAATAAGCTATAAACATATATTGGCCGTTGGATGCAAATCCAACTAATCACAATACAACCTTAACCGCTAAACTTTACTTTGGACGATAGGAACTCCGTTCACGTAATTACAATACTTAATATAAGTAATAATAATTCAATGGCAATTTTATTTATAAGGAGAGATCTACCACTCTTTTAGAAAAATGGTAATCACAAGTATTGCGTCATGCCAGGTCTTTTTTTAAAAATTATTGGAGGTGTTGTATCTTCGATTTTCTATCACTTAATTTGCTCCGTTTTTAATTCGTTTACTATTAGAGAATCCATTGCAGACTCTTATTTCCGCTAGCCATATTTAATGCAAAACATTGACATTAATAAATTTAGCTAGCACAAACAAAAATCAGTTTATTCATGGGACACTTTATATTTATATTATTATTACATAGAAATAAGTGAGACAAAAGTTGTGAGGGTGGGGGAGAGAGGACAAAAGGTGAGCAGAGATAATAAATAAATGTAATAATATTAATATTTAATGAGTGACCGGTGCATATCAACTATAGCTAAAAACAACTAGAGAGATCATTGAATTATACATTTAGCTAATCTGGATGAAAAACTTTTTCTAAAAAAATTAGCAAAATTTGATTAAATGTTATATATATCTAGTCTGCTACAAATGCTCTAAGTGTGATAATATTCCATAGATATCCAAACATTTTACCACTGTCTTAAATCATCCAGGTACAAAAATATTAGTATGAAAATGTGTTACAATATAAGACTTTTAATTGTTTAATACTAGTACCAAAGAGTAGTGATGAACTTTTTATACCGATTTGTACCGACCGACCGGTTTTCGAACCGAACCAAATAAGTTTGTACCGAAAGTTCGATATACCGATTTTTCGGTACGGTACAACCGAACCAAAATTTAAAAATTGGTTCGGTTTCGGTATCCATTTCGTATGTTTTGTATAATATCGAACCAAACCAAACATTAAAATTATAAAATATATAGAAATTTAGACAGTCATAACTTACAAATAAATTGTCTTATAGTTTAGTTTAATTTTACTTACGACTTATTTCATATTTATGAAGTCAAATACAATAATTCCGTGTTTTTCTATTTTCTTGTCTCATGTTTTAAAATAATTCTTATTTTATTAGTGTTTACTATTTCAATCAACTATTTATCGTAAATATAAAAATAATTATACACATTTTATTTTTTTATAAACTTTTTTGCTATTTTATTGTTATCAAAAAGTATCTTTTAATAATAGTAATGTTTTGGTATAAAACGGAAAACCGAACCGTACCAACCGAAAAAGTCAATATACCGAACTTTTGGTATACCGATTTTTTCGGTTCAGTTATGCTATAATTTTTTTCAAAACAAACAAGTTCAGTTCGGTATTGATATATGGTAAAAAATTCGGTAACGTAACCATCCCTTACCCTAACAAAGAAAGTAGTGAGTGGGGAAGAATTATAGTAGTAATTGAGTTTTTTTTTTCTATGGTGGGGCATACAAAATGGGACAGGTCTATGGTGAGTAATGGGCGTAAACTCGCTTTCACCGGTAAAGAAAGATCTCATGCCGATCTATTTTTGGTATTGTACGCATAACTTTTTTGGAGAAAGTGATTGAAGGCTGTAACTTTGATAGTGAGATAGAAGGTGGGGAGGCCCTATGTGTAGATGCACTAAATAATAAAGCAGTTTTTTTTTTATTGCAACTGTTAATATTGGTTTTAGCTTTTTTGTTTATATTTCCAATGTGATCGTCATAAACCCGATAGTGTAGGGTCTTATTTGGTAGCGTCATTTTAAGGTCGGGATTGGATTAGTAGACTCGTGTACTTCACAAATGATGCATTTAAGCGACATATTTGTGTTCGTACTATATATCTAGTCCGGACTACAAATCATGAAAATTAGATGCATTTGTAATATAATAGGGTGTTGTATTAGATTTGGTACAATACCGATGAGATTATATGTCCAACCTTTATTGTCTCATTCATAATACGGACTAATTATTAGTCCTACAACTAATAGTCTCTTAACCAAAAGAGTACATAGTATATATGTAATAAACCATTCGTGAATAGTTCGCTTCTTCTTTTTTGAAAATTCGTGAATAGTTTGTAATTCGTTCTTCAAGTCTATGCCCGTTTTGGTTCGTTTATGAACAAATACCGACAAACAATTTGAGCAAACAAAATGCACATATCCGTTTTCATTTATGGTTCATTTGTAGTACTAAATAGAGCGAGAGAGTCTTCCGTCAAGTTTGTTATTCTTTTTTTTCCTTTTTTTTTTAATTTGCATTAAGTTGTTATTCCAATATAGTTAAATTTTATTGTTGTTTTCATTTTGTATTACAAATTTCAACATACTTTTATCAACAATATAATCAAAGTGTAAAATTTAACGGCTCCAAAGTACTTCATTTGTCTCAAAATATTGAGATTCTATGTATGTTCGTGCAACTTTGACCGGCAAATATATCGTGTTTAAATTGTTGAAATATAAATTCTTAAAATTTGTTCATATAGTTTGTTGGTCCGTAGGAGTCTAAACCTTAGAGGGGGGTGAATAAGGTTTTGTACGTTTTTCGCGGAATAAAATCTATGTGTTATTAACTAAGCAAATTAGCGGTTTTTATAACTTAAACAATTACGTTAACAAAGTAAAAGTTGAGGGAAAAGAAATAACGCAAGATTTAATCTATGCAAGCAATGAATATAAGCAATTAATAATTTGCGAAAAGTAAAAGTTGAGGGAAAAGAAATAACGCAAGATTTATAGAGGTTCGGCAAATTGCGCGTACGTCCTCTTCTCGGTATTTTCACTACCGAGTGTTTCACTAAAAAATCTCCGTTCCAAGGTTACACCTTAACGAGCTTAATCAACCGATTACGCTCCCCCTCACTTTATGAGTATCCCGAATAAATGACCTAGAGCTTTTAAGCTACACTTGCTTAAAAGCCTCTACCCAATCACTCGCTCACAAATGAGTTTATAAAACACTCTTTTACAAGATTGAATTTTTTGTATCACTCACTAACAATTAATATCTCGAAGTTTATAGAATTACAAGAATAATACTCTCGAGAAAAATTATGAATACAAGTGAGATTTTGGAAGTATAAGCTTGAAGAATTTCTTAGTAGGATTTGCTTAAATGTTGTGTATGCTTTGATCATCTCTCCAATGAACTTTGGGGCTATTTGTAGAGTGAAAATGTTCAGCAATTAATTTCAGACCGTTGCTGGTTGTTGGCTGAATTGAATGCTGGTTATTCAGCAGTTCGCCCATTTTTCAGGAAAGACTTAAAAGCTGGAATTTTGAAATTCTACAGAAACGATCAGTCGTTTCTGAAAAACGATCGGTCGTTTTTCATCTGTGCTCACTGGAAGAAATCACACTAAAAACAATCGGTCGTTTTAAGCCTGGCGATCGGTCGTTTTTGTGTTGAGCTCACTGGAAGAAAATTTCACTTAAAAGATCGATCGTTTCCTTATGGATCAGTCGTTTTTTTTTTGTTCTGGGCTAGTTTTCGGTTTTCTCGACAATCTTCGAAACGTCGTAACTAATTCGTTTCGAATCCGATTTTGGTTCCGCTTGAACCATTGACTTCGTAATTACGCATTCTATCATTTTGAACCTTTAATACACTCGATAAATGATTAGTACGCAAAACGAGCTTTTATCATGTTTTACAAATATTGTTATCATCAAAATAATCGATTTAGAAGAACCGACGTTCAACATAGTTTAACATTTGAACTACGTGATTAACATTTGAAAAATTCGATTTCAATAATTTAGATATGATTTATTTATCGATGAAAATTACAGATAATTTCGTATAACGTTAACAATTTAAGACGAGTGGAGTACATCACAAACACACCCTAAAAAAGGAAGATAAAAGGAGATTCCGTGTCCACTTGATCATCAACCGAACCAAACCACACGAGTCACTCTCACAACTTTACCAAATAGAGAGACACTTTCAAAGGTAAACTAACAACAACTAACAAAAATAAAAAATAAAATACACGCACATCTCTAGCGCGTAACAAAAATTCAATAAATTGTATATATAGCGATAGATAGATACGTAAAAAGTAGTATATATACGCGTGTAAATTAGTTGGGCCACCTGTCACGGGATAACGAGATGTCACGCTCATTAGTCGGAAAGGTTCTATTTATTCACCAATTATTAAATTACACGTTAGTAGTGGCCAAACTTTGGTGCACCCTTAAGCATCGTTATTCGATTTGAAGGGGCAGACGAAGAAAAATAACGTACTACCACGTCACAAGTGGTGTAAAGGTGTGACATGACCCGTCTTTGTTTTATGTCCTCATGTTTTATTTACGTCTCTATCTTCCCTTTTTCTTTTTAGTAGTAGAAATTTACTTTAGGAAAGTGGGGTTTCCAATGTAAGTACAGTCGTCTTCTTAATTTCAGATGACATTCGACATAAAACCGAAAAGTTGAATTTTTTTACCTTTTTTTTTCCTAAGATATTTATTTACTCGAAACTTGACGAGAGATGATCATGCTCATGCATCCATCGTAGGTTAATTAAATGGTTACTTCATGGTTTTTTTTTTTTGTCCAATAGGCATTTTCGGTAAACTACAAATGAAGTACTGTTGAATTTTTCTATTATTTGACATGGATACGATTAGATGTGTCATTGGTTCAATACCGAATTTTTGATTACATACCGATACCATACCAAACTAGTTTTGTTTGAGAATTTTTATACCATTACCGAACCAAAAAATTCGGTATACCGATCTTTCGGTATACCAAACTATTCGGTTGGTTCGGTTCGGTTCGGTTTTGTTTTTATACCAAACTTTAGAGTTTACAATTGATGATAGAAAAATGATACGTATTGAAAAGAAAATATAGTATAAAGTTTTAAAAGTATTTATATTATTGTTACATTTCTTGTTTCTTTGCATAAAATATTAAACATTATTAGACATTTCTAGTAAATGTTATAAATAAAAGAAAATGTTATAATTAAGTGTATATAAGTTTTTAGTTTATATTTGTCTATATAGTATATTTTAATATTTCGGTTTGAATCGGTCTCATACCGAACTCATCAAACAAATACCGAAACCGAACCGACTTTCAAAGATCGGTTCGATTTTACCGTACCGTAATGTCGGTATACCAAACTTTTGGTAATGATTTGATTGGTTCGATTCGAAAAACGGTCGGTTAGTATAAGTCGGTATAAAAATATCACCCCTAGATACGATGGGAACAACAAGCGTAGACGAATGGTACATCTCACTACTTTTTGTGTACTTTAAATATTTTTCCCATAAACATTTAATAAAATATAAGTTTGTAAGTATGATGAATATTACTATATTTTTTCTATCCTGAAACCTCCATAAAATTGTCTAGCTTGATAAGTTATTGGGTTGTCATGACTCATGACCATTTTGGTTACAATTTTCCCACCTTCTATATATATACGTAGGATACTGTGAAGACTAAATTACTATGGTCATAATTCATAATATTTGTGTTAATTTTAACAATATTAAGTTTAACAAATCATCATTTAATTACATGTTAAATGAGACATGTGTAACTTTAATTTAACATTCACATCAGTGTATTAACTTAATAAAGTTATCTAATTTTAATTAAAATTAATTATTAATTGAAATCTTATTAATTAGTAATTTTGTAAATCCCACTAAAATAGGAACTAAAATAGTAATAGTTGAAATGTAGTTCACGTTCAAATTTATGATATTTTGCCACATCATCAATTAACAACATTAATTGATGATGCGATAAAATATCATTAATTTGAACGTGAACTATATTTCAACACTATTGTAGATAATCTTACATTATATATGAGAATGAGAATACTACTGTATTGTTAACTACATTTTTTTTTGAAAGGGTATTGTTAACTACATTATGTACATGGTCCAACACTAATTTGAAAAATTGAAAATGTGATTATTTATCAACGCACGACCGTTATTTGGTCTTCCAAAAATTCCACATACTTTTCTTTTGAAAAATAAATTTCAACATTTTTTTAATTTTCTTTTGAATTTCCACATGGTTGGCACACTTTTGGTATCAATACTCAACCTGCGTTTAGTAAATGCTACCTACGTTATTTTTGAAATAATACTCATACAATAGCAAATAACATACTGCTGGTATGAAATTGCAATGCACTTTTTAAGGGTGTGACAACTAATAAAATAATTTAGTTTGAATTTTAAATTAAATTTAGAATAATTATTTTTGGGTTCTCACATATGTGTTGATTTTTTTAATGGTTGTCACACCCAAATTTTTAGTAAAACCGATCTAAAATAATGGTCTATTTTTACTTTTTTTTTGCACCAAAACGGTCCACTTTACTAGCTAACTATTTTTAGCAGTCTTATTTCGAAAAGATTTGGTATCTTAGAGGCCTAAAAAGCGTGTTTTAATTCACGTGTTTATCCGCATCGACGTTGAAAAGCCCAAACCTTATCACTTTAATAGTGGACTTTTTCTATACGTGACACGCATTAATTATACTTTAATTTATTTAAATGATAATACCAATATCAAGTTCAATTTCAAAAAAAATCACCAACGTCAACTTGCAAGATCTAGTGACATTGTAATCACGGGCAAGCCAGGACACATGAAAGTTACATTTGGACAAAGTAATGTTGTTTCCTTTTTTATTTTATCAAATTCAAAAAAAAAAAAACACCAATGATTAGAGTTTTAATATTAAATAATTATAAGGGATACTTTTTTTCTTACTCATTTATGAGGTATGTTAGAACATCTCTATAATTTGATGTTTGAGGAAATGCTATAGTCTATTTTTTTTATAAAAATCAAAATAATTCTCAAAATATAGATAATAAAATGATATGGGATGTCTAAAATGCTTGTTCTTAAAACTTGTAAATGTACTCGATATGTACCCTCAAATTTTGACCATTATACTTTTGGTCCTTAGATGATTATTGAATTGTCGAAATGTCCTCGTGTGCACCAATGATTGTGTAAATTTTATGTGTAACTCTTCTGTGCAATAAGCATTTTCCATTTGCTAATTGATTAATGCCAGAATGTGTAAATTCAGTTCAACTTTTTTATTTATTTTAAATAACTACTTAATGGTTATGGAAATCACATTTTTGCCTTTCTCTTGCTTTTGCTTTAAGCTAATTATTTGGACTCGGTGAGATTTAGTATTATGGAGTTAATGTCCATTTTATGTCTTGTGGTTGTTCCATTGCAACCATTTCTCTTAAACAAATTAAAGTATAAATTAATTCATACGGATCGAGAAAGCAGTTCCCATGCTAAATGAATGAAGAATAAATATTTAGATTTTTCTTATTCGGATGTGTCAAATATTTCGCGAGTAATGCCTCGCTAACCCGAAGTGATCTTTAAATTATTTTTCCAAAATAGACTTTTTATTATTTCCTCTAAGTTGAATATAGAATATCAATTTAGTCAAAAATGAAGGGACACATAATTTTAATAGGTTAAATGACCCAATCATTGTCAAGCCATGTATCATTGGAGAAGATTACGTGAAATAGAGATATATTAAGTATAAAAGCAACAAGGTATAATGGGTAGTTTTGATTTGCTATCACGATGTTATACATTTCAAAAGAGAACTTAGTTAGATGCTCTGGTACTAGTTTTTGTGGACGCTCAAAACTTAGCGAATAGTGATATTTAACTATCAACTAACCTCTGCTATCAATGAAAGTAGCATCAGGGGTGGACACGATCCAGATTGGAATAAATTGAACTTAATTCGTAAAATAAATGACGAGACGGATTAAAATTTTTTAAATCGCAACTCAACTCGTTACAATTAAAACCACAACTCAATATTGCGGGTTGGTGCGGGTTGAGTTTAAATTGATTCTTAAATTTTTATTTTGGTCATTTATTTTTCATAGTTTTCATAATCAACCTAAATTTTAAAATAAATCGAATATTTTAAAGAGAAATATAAATTAAAACCAATGAAAATACGTTTAGAACATTCGCGAAAAAGTAATAAAACTAAAATGTAACAAGAATGAAAAGTTAGTATCTTAAAATACACACAATGTATATATAAGTATATATATTTATAATGATATATATATATATTGCGGGTTGAAACAGATTGACGCGGATTAACCCGCGGTTTGTAAACCTCAACTCTAACCCAACCCGCAAAATATATAGCGGATTAGGACGGGACGGATTGATTTTTTTAGACACCCAACCTGTCCAAATTCATGCAGATTGAGTTACGGACGGGTTTACAGATTTTTTGCCCACATTACTAGCATGATATTTAGCTTTTTTCTTGTATGTTTATTTTCTTTGGCATCTTAATTGAACATTTTGTGTGGAAAGTCTATTACCCCTTCAAAGGCATTCTTTACAATATCAAATTCTTATTTATATACTTAGTGTAATTTGCCAACCATTACTAGTAAATTAGTAGTTCCCGCCTAAATAGTTACACTGCTTAATATCAATGTTCTAAAATGCGGGCATAATTGTAAATTAGGCGGCGCCTATACGACGAAGCCTAAAACCCCAAGATATTAGACGGGATTAAGCGGTGATTAAGCGAATTAGGCGGTGATTAGATGATGATTAGGCGATAAGCGGTCAATTTCCGACTGAAGTCCAATTTGCACCTTTTAAAACATTGCTTAATAATATAGCTATAGAAAAAAAATGGACTAGGGGTGTAAACGGACAGGGTTAAACTGATTTTAGCTAAAAACAAGTCCAATCCGTTAGTTACGGTCTCTATAAAATGGATACGTTCCAGACCGTTTAAAAATTTAAGTTCAATCCAGACTAATTCGTACCGTTTGAACGGATTCGACCGGTCATCGATCCAGTCACGGTCTCGACGGGTTGGATGGCCTTTACGGTTTAAAACACGTTATTATCAACTTAAATAATAAAATAAAAGACCAACCACCTGAAACAGATAAATAACGAACCGCTTGTTCTTGCAAAATTCGAAATCACAATGTTATAAAATCAAAGCAAACTATAATCATATCTTTAATTTTATAAAAAACAATATAAAAAATTACTATATAGATATGAGTAATAGAATAAAAATATTGACAATATTATTTTATATGATTTATAAAATAAATAATTAGTATATAAAAATTATACGAGTTTGATGCGTTAAACGGTCCAACAGCTTGTAACAATTAAACAGTCTGAAACAGGTCCAACGATTCGTATTGGACGGTTTGGATCGGATTTGAGAAATTGAGTGCGAATCCGATTCGTTATAAACAGTTTTGATTTTTTTGAGTCCAAGTCCAATCCGTTCAAGTTCGAATCCAGACATGCGGTCCGAATCGGTTTGACGGTTGGTTAGTCTAGGCATACATCCATAATTTGGACAATATCTAAGGGGAATTTTAATCGAGGAACCATATGGTAGCACGTGGCAGGTTAATGGACCATATAATTAGACATGCGAGCGTGATAGTCAATAGACATAATTTATTGTTTGATGCAATTTGGAAACTAAAGAAAAAGTAGGACCAAAATAATGCTTCATAAATTTTCACTTTTTGCAAAAAGTTCTCTCTTTCAATTATGTACTTTTATTTTGGAGCATGGAATAAGTGTCGATGTACAAACAAAAAGTGAATGTTCAGTAAATGGCAAAAAAAAAAGTATACCTTTTCATAATAATAAAACAGCATAGAAAATCTATTGAACAAATATCAATAATACAATTTACTTGTATTTTAAGTCGATCATAGACTCATACTAACATTGGAACAAAATATTACAATATTTTCCTACAACCTTTAAGTTGTAAATATTCTCAACTTACACACCGTTTGTCATTTAATTATTGATCGAACTATGCATCAAATTTTGATTGTTTCCAATTATATTCTTCTTTAAGGACGTCAATTAACCCGTATAATTAATTAGTTCAATAGAAAGTTAGATGAGACTTAATAAAAATATTTAATCATGTCATAAAAAATTACCAAAAAACAAAACAAGAAAACTAAAAATTAATCTGATATTTTAGCCGGTGATACAAATATTTTTGTTATATGTTTTTAATCAAGTTATTATGAATATATTAACTTCAACTAGTTTTTCCAATTTCAATAATTTTGAAGATTATTTATATACTTCAACTCATTAATTATATGACATACATTACCTTAGCATAAAATAAGAAACTTAAAAATGAAAGTACACAAACACACAAACAAACACGCATACTGACATAGGTATGCATACATTTATCATTATTATTTGTACAAGATTATGTTTTCAATTGCTTCTTTTGCCCAATATTCATGTTTTAACGTTGATATAAAATAACTAATAAAAACTACGTATTGGATGGGAAGCTAAAAAGAAATAGAAAGCAAGAGTAATTGATGTTTATTATGATTTGATCGATTAGAAAATGGCATCTATATATTCTAGGGGGTTTAGAATAGTATTGTCTACAAAAGTTTACCCGTTGCATCAAATTTGTTGTATAAATTTCATGTTAACTCTACAATTTTCTTATATATGCTCAAATTAGCTCAGTTTCTAATTTTTTTTACAGGATAGCAAATCCAATAGGATCGAGGACACAGATACAAAGTAGCAAAAACAGGTGTTTGGAAGGTGAAAAATGGAATGGGTGTTTGGAAAATGTGATGATTGAAGTGGAAACTATGATCATTTCAAGCTGGTATAATAGAAGAGGTGAAATTCCTATACAGTTTGCAAATGAGTGGGAGGATATTAAATATCTTATTAATGTGATGGGAGGAGATATTAATCATTGTTGGAGGTAGCAAAATAGTATGGCTTACAAAATTGCGAAAATTGGGTCAAATGGTGCCACAAATATCTATTTTGAAGATTTTGAACTCTCAATCAGTGTTTATGGGGATTATTGTATGAACATGCAAGGTCGGGTTTTTTTTCAGAAAAGAAGAATTAGCCTAAACTAGTTGTTAGATATGTGTTTTGTTTTTGTTTGTAGATAAATCTATGCATGTTTAGCTATCTAGTTAGTTTTTGTTTTTTTAACTGTTTAGAAAACCTGCTAATTTTGTTTGATGTAAAGCAGGTTAATCCTTGTATAAATCTCTAACTTTTGTATCTGGGTAAGGTCCCGTTTATATATAAAATTGGTCTGTTTGATAAAAAAAGAAGTTTATACAACGGTCCGACTGAGATACATAAGATTGTTTTTTATACAGAGACTAAGCCCTAAACTTGTTGAAAGCTAATTACTTCGGTTTTTCTCATGATCGTGTAATCGCTTCGCATGCATTCGGACGAGCCCCCCAATTTATTATTAATATAGTTGGTCTGTTTAATTTTCAAAAAAAAAATAAAAAAAATTTATTTTTCACTCTACGATGCGATGGTTCGATTTCATTGCTCGAGTTGAAACTCAACTTCCGATTAAAAAGGCAAGATTGCCTATTGCCTGATTGCGTTTCTTCCGTTCACATCAATGAAGAAATTAGGTGTTCTGAGTTCATATATGGCAGTATTCTAAGAGTCTGGTAACAATATTTCTCAAAACTACAAAAGAAAAACTAAGCATATTTTGCGTTTTAATTTGTTGATGCAAGAAATAATATTGTTTATCAATTTCTTTGAGCTTATTAACAAACATGACCATGCCAAGTAGGTACCATTATTTGTCAACAAGATTCAAAGAGCATAGTATAATTGAACTTGAAGTCTCCTGTTAATACATATCCTATATACAAGTGTACAACGACGAAACATAGTAATTGACATTCGTTAAGATTGACATGCTTATTATTCTAAGATGCCTATAATGTGAAACGTGACTTTATTTGTGAATATATACGGCTGTTGGAGTTGTCCCATTGTGAACAATGACGTAACCAGGAATCATATATCCGAGGGGCCGATTTCTATATAAATTTGTTCGAACCTTATGTGAGCATTTTTTCCGCAATATGGGTGGGTGGTTTGTTGAATATTTTTATCAAAATTCATATAATTTTTTTATTTTTTCATTAATTTTTTAAAAATATATGGGAAGAGACATGACCGGTCTCTACTGCCCTCACCTAATTATCTCCGGCATTGTAGACAAGTTCTTATCCTATAAAATTAATCCATATCTTTGTTAGGATTTGGATAAACACCTCCTACCTCTCTCTAATCATATGTTTAGTCTAAATTAAGTTCATGCATTACCAACTCAAAATGTTTACTTAAGATAAGACTACACTATTTAAGGTCAATGTTATTGTGAACTTTTTCAAAAGGCCACACATATTTCGATATCTATTGTTCTCTGGGCTATTAAAAGAAAATGCTATATTTTGGTACACAAAAGATAAATAATACTAATGAGAATCGTGCTTGACTAAACTTAAACTATTAAGTGTTTTCTTTGAGAACCTATGCATGTTATTATTGGCTACTACTATTATTCTATAAAGTAAATATTTTAAAAGTATAATTGTCAACACTCAAATCCTTAATGTTCGTTTGTTTCAGAGTAATCACTACAAAAAAATACTCAAATCGCGACGGAATTAATGACGGTATTTTTTGTTACGAGCTTATTAACGACGGTTTTTGTGACGCCTTTTTGACAGTTTAGTCAATTTACGACAGATTTGTGACATATTTTTAAATTAGTGACAGTCTTGTAACAACTTTTGATTCTCACTGAATCAAACATTATTTTGTAGTGAATATATTTAATACTCCATATGTTCCCAATTAGTTGTACTTTTTACTAAAGCATGCATGTGTACTTTTAACTAGACAATAATTTATATCAAAACTGTTATCAAAATGAAAACTTTAAAAAGTTAATTTTATAATTTAACATTTAAATTATGAGACTAAATTTTAAAAAAATTCATTTAAAATTTCAAATACAAAATTAATGTCCGATCAAAATTGCTCTTAGTTTTATAGAGGTTAATTAAATGGGAACTAACACATATTTTAAAACGACTTTGTTACTTTGTGAGAAATTGTTACTTTGTTACGGTGTGATGATATTTCCTTTGGCAGAAAAGCCTAAAAGGCCATTATGCAATTTGCACAGAATCTATAGAAATAACAGTACAAAAAGCACCATAAAAAAGTAGATTCCATATAAAGATGACTTGGGATCCATTTTTTATGCCATAGTTTTAGGAGAAAATTAAGCATTGGTCCACGAAAATAAAAGTATTTAAAAATTGGTCCGGTTATAAAATTCATTTAAGGATTGGTCCATTATTTATGAAACTAATTAAGAATTGGTCCAATATAAAAGCTCTCTCAATTCTATTTATTTAATTAATCATTCTCTCTCTAAAAAAAAAAAACAGCTTCCAGATAAAACATTTTCTCCCCCAAATCTCTCTCTCTACATACATACCCACATAATATATATATATATATATATATATATATATATATATATATATATATATATATTTTGCTGTTTTTCAGACTGTTTAATCTCACTCTCTCTACTGTTTTACTGTTTTCTCCCCCAAATGTATTTATATATATATATATATATATATATATATATTTCTATATATATATATATCTATATCTATATATGGAATAGTGCTGCGTAGGTATACTGGGAGAAGGTTTTTCAGACTGCTTTTTTTATTTTTCAGACTGTTTTTTTTCAGACTGTTTTTTTTTTCAGACTGTTTTTTAATTAATTTATTTTTCAGACTGTTTTTTATTTAATTGTTTTATTTTTTATTTTTCAGACTGTTTATTTTTCAGACTGTTTTTCAGACTTTTTATTTTTCATACTGTTTTTTTTTTCCAGACTGTTTTTATTTTTATTTTTCAGACTGTTTTTTTTTCAGACTGTTTTTTTTTCAGACTGTTTTTTATTTAATTTATTTTTTAATTGTGTTTTATGACGTCAGCAATTTTTTAATGATGTCAGCAAATGGACCAATCCTTAATTAGTTTCAGTTTCATGGACCAATCCTTAAATACTTGTGTTTTCATGGACCAATCCAAAATTTACCCTAAAATAAAATACTAATACGATTACGGTACATTATTTTAGAGTAAAACTACCGTAAACCCGGTAAAGATGTGTCATCCACTAAAAAATCAACACTTATTAATGAATCCAACATAACTATTACCCTAAAATTAATTTAAAATTAAAACTAAAATATTTTTTTGGTTAACACATCCTAAATTATAATGCACCGTATAAAGAAAAAAATAAAAATAAATCGGATGCATTTCAAGTTCGTTACGTAAAAAATAAAAAATAAATTTATCAACCGTCACAATAAAGTAATATTGATTTTATGAGAGTCAAAATTTGTTACAAATCTGTCACAATTTGACCATCGTGTCACAAAACTGTCACAAATTGACGGTCATGTCATAAATCCATCACAATTCTCGTAGCTATTAATCTCCTAAAAAATGCGACACAATTCTCGTAGCTTTATATATTTTTTTGTAGTGCGTACCGAAAAATATCGGATATGTAATCGTGTAAACCTTTTTTACTTAACTTTTTTTTATAGTTTTTATTGATCAATAGATTGGATTATTTTTTTATCTAACGACGCATAAAAAAAACAGGAGCCTAAAAAAAATTAGGGGATGAACAAAGGATCGGAAGTAAGTTGTACCAGCGTGTGCATTACTAACATAGCTCATAGGAGTAGATCTTATGAAATTTCTTCTAATATTTAAAGAGAGAAGTAAAAATTATGATCAAAATGACATATTTTATATCTTGAATATTATCAGGTCGTCCTGACGGCGTGACCTAATCCATATCAATCTTTTGGTTTAGGTACCGACCGACTGATAAGTGCTCAATAGGTGATTTTAAAAAAAATAAAAATTAGATAAGAAAACAAGTGATAAAAATTTAACGGGACTGACGTCCTGAAATTTCAGAACCGCCTCCAGATATTATCAATATGATGAATTGCAATAAGTCTCACACTAGTATTGTGAAAATGAAAAGACACATAATTTTACAGTTTTATGATTTAGCAAATTGTAAATTCAAAAGAACCCTGGTACACAAATTTAAAGTGAGTTACATGGTACAATTTTAACTTCATTAACAATGACTATGGCAAACAGCAGACTTATAACATACGGCCAGTTTGCACGAAGTCATGAATGATATTTTACTAACCCAAAGTTGAAGCACTTTAGAATTGTTATGATTGTTACATGTTTATAATTACATAAATTATGTAGCTTTCATAAACTAACATTGCTCGGTACGTATAGAATTGAATGAACTCGGGGCTCTTCAAACATAATAAGTTAATTTTTTTAAATCTTGATTGAACTAGTTTCCGTAAACATACATTGTCTGTTTCGCCGGAAAACATTTTATTAATCTTAATTGAACTATTTTTCAGGAATTGTTTTCCTAGAATTTCTTTTCCTGTCCCTTTTTGAGTGTTTGGGTATTAAAGTTTTCTTCCATGGAATTATTCCGAAAATTCTATTACTTGATATTATGCATTTCTAATGAAAAAAACATTAAGGTTTGAAACCAATGTTGAAAACAAAAAATGGAGCTTGACCTTCATTAACAAAATAAAAAGCTAATCATCTTTTTCGTTTCATATTATCGTCATATTTTACTTCAAACGAAAAAAGATTAATCCAAAAGTTTACTTTATCCTACATTCCTGCTAAATAAAAAAGTGAAAGATGACTGTAAATTGGAATACGAAAACGTAAAAGATGATAATCAATGGTACATGCTTAAGGTATGTTTGGTAACAAATATTTTGGTTTAAAATTTTTAAAAATCCATTGAAAAGATAGATTTTAAAACTCTGAATTTTTTAACTTTTTCAACATAAAAAACATATTTTTAGAAGCTGAATAATTTGACTTGTCAAACAACATAAATTTTAAAAATCTAAAACCTTTATTTATTAATAATTTTTTTTATTAAATACATGAAACGTTCTTTTTACATGAGACAAGTGCCCCCATGTTAGCAATAATTGAGATCGAATCTGATAAGAGTAAACGCACTAATATTACTTCACGGTTACAATGAATCTAATAACAAAAACTTATGGAAAAAGAATTTAGTTCAAAATCACTTTTCACATCCTCATTTTAAAAAGTAGTTTGAGCTCAAAAAACATCGCTTTTCTCCTTATACCCCATAACCTTATTTTTTCCAAACAGATCAAGGTGATAAAAAACTGATGATTTATGACAAAAAAAAAAACTCAGAAAAATAAGGAGAGAATTTTTTTTAAATCTAACAAAAAAAAAAAAACCAAGTCAAACTTATAAACTACCGGATAAACTAATTGAAACATTTATATAGCTTGACACATGAGAAAGTAATGTATTCCATGTCACTTGGTTAATAACTCCAAATAATCAAAATTATGAAATCCACATCATCTCCACACAAAGTGCAACGAATACAAGTAAATAAACGTTATATCACTATTATAACCTCAAAGATAGCTCAACACATTTCGACCTATCAAAGATACTATTTTAGAAGTGTGAGTAATTTTCATTCTTCACCGATTGTAAAAATGCTATCATAGAAGGAAAAAATCAACATAAGATTCAGCTCCATGACATCGTAAGATTAAGCAAAAAGTTAGTTTATACGCATACAAATGTGATAACTCATACACAATAAGGCGACTGCAAAAAGAACAGATTACAAGGATTTTAATCCCAGCCTCCATATCATCATTGGTTAAACAATAAATTTAAATATTTAAAATCTAAAACATAAAAATCAGTAAAAAAAAATATGTTTCAAAACGAATCTTATAGTAACTACCTCATAACAGTAAATATTTGGAATAATTCCATAGTCTCATCTTCTAGCGTTGTGACACCAGATACTATAGTTATTAATTTACATGGAGCCACAATGTTAAGATATTGCAACCCATTAATGATTAAACCACCCTCAAAAAAAAAATATTACCCTCCAAAAAAACCCATTACACCAGCAGTGAAACGAAACCAATATACAGTAAAACCTCTATAAATAAATACAGTTGGTACCATAAAAATTTATTAATTTAGAGAGTTATTTGTAGAAATCATAGAACTGTAAGTAAAATGATCATCAATATAAACTTGATGATCTTGTTTATATATATATAAGAATATATTCGTGTTTATATATATATAGAGAGAGCTATTGAAAACTGAAAACTTAATGTTCTATTTAGTCCCACTGGGCTATTTATATACATAGTTTACAAGTATTACAAAATGGTCATCTGTATCTATAATCTAACACTTCTGGTCCAAGTATCAACAGCTGCCCTATAGTTTACTGAATACTTCAATCAAGTCCATGTATTCCTGAAATACTACAAAAACACATGTTAATATACCTCCCTCAAGATGGATTGTGCAAAGAAAGCACACCCATCTTGAGTAATAAACTGTTAAACATAGGAGCTCCAAGAGCTTTTGTAAACAAATCAGCTAAATTATTACTAGAATAAACATGCATTGGGTGAATTATTTTGTGTAAAATCTTCTCCCTTATAAAATGGCAATCTACTTCTATATGCTTAGTTCTTTCATGATGTACTGGATTGTTAGCTAATGCTAAAGCAGACTTGCTATCAGTATAAAGAATAACAGGCTTATCATGACTTATACCAAAATCTTTAAGTAAACTAATTAACCATACAATTTCACAATTTGTTGTAGCCATAGCCCTATATTCTGCTTCTGCAGAACTCCTAGACACAGTTTGTTGCTTTTTACTCTTCCATGAAATAAGAGACTCTCCTAAATATACACAAAAACCAGTTACTGACTTTCTACTATCCAAACATGCAGCCCAATCAGAGTCAGTAAAGGCTTTTAAATTAAGTTCTGAGGTAGAAGGATAAAAAAGACCTTGTGATGGATTATTTTTAATATATCTTATAATTCTAATTGCTGCATTATAATGATCAGTACTAGGAGCAGATAAAAACTGACTTAAAACATGTACAACATAACTAATGTCAGGTCTTGTTATGGTTAAGTACAACAATCTTCCTATTAATCTTCTATACTTAGTAATATCATCTAACAAAGTAGTATTATAAGAAGTAAATTTAGTCTTAGTGTCCATTGGAAACAAAGAAGGCTTAACAGCCAATTGTCCTGTATCTTCTAACAATTCTAAAGCATACTTTCTCTGGCATACATGTATTCCTAAACTACTTCTAGCTACCTCAAGCCCAAGAAAATACCTGAGTGGACCCAAGTCTTTTAGCTGAAACTTGGTATTGAGAAGAGTTTTTACCTGTTCAATTAGATTAACAGAAGAACTACCTAACAAAATATCATCTACATAAACAAGTAAAACCAAAAAAACTCCATTTTTATTAAATGTAAACAAAGAATGATCAGCTACTGACTGCTGAAAACCAAAAGATATCAAAGCCATACTTAATTTAGAAAACCATTGTCTTGAAGCCTGTTTTAAACCATATAAAGACTTTTGTAATTTACAAACCAAAGATGATGATTTATTTTTCTGAAAACCAGGTGGAACCATCATATAAACTTCTTCATCCAATTCACCATGTAAAAAAGCATTATTTACATCTACTTGTGATAAAAACCAACCTTTAGATGCTGCAACAGCCAAAAAAGTCCTAACTGTAGTCATTTTTGCAACAGGTGAAAAAGTAGCATCATAATCTATTCCTTCTAACTGAGTATAACCTTTTGCAACTAACCTAGCTTTGTATCTTTCTATAGTCCCATCAGACTTATGTTTAATTTTAAAGACCCACTTACACCCTATAGGTTGTTTTCCTTCTGGTAATTCAGTTAATGTCCATGTCCTATTAGCTTCTAAGGCTTCTATTTCTTTTTCCATAGCTTCTAACCACAAAGGATTAGTCTGAGCTTGCTTATAAGTTTTGGGTTCTATATTAGCAGAAATAGAAAGACAAAAAGACTTATATTTATCTGAAACATTATTGTAAGATAAAAAAGAAGATAAAGGATATGTAGGTGTACCTTTGTGACTTATAACATTGTTCATTTGCACATGAAACTCTTGCAAATAACCTGGAGCTTTATGTGCCCTCTTTGACCTCCTTTGTACCTGTGCATCTGTATCTTCTCTAATACTTCTAACATTTTCATTATTGCTGTGACTATTATCCTGACTGACATTATTAGTACCACTGTTATCATTTGTGTTATGGACTTCATTTTTCTGAAAAATAGACAAATTATCAACATTTATGTCTTTAAGAAAAGGAAACACATGCTCATAAAAAACTACATCTCTACTAAGGAAAAAAACATTTGTATCCCAGTCATATAGCTTATATCCTTTTGTACTAGTACCATAACCAACCATAACACACTTTCTTGCTCTTTTATCAAACTTAGTTCTATTTCTAGACAAAGTACTGGCAAAGCATAAACTTCCAAAAACTCTAAGGTGATTATAAGTAGGTTTCTTATTATACAACATTTCATATGGTGACTTATTATTTAACAAAGGAGTTGGCATTCTATTTATTAAATAAACAGCTGTTAAAACACATTCCCCCCAAAAAATATGAGGTAAAGAAGACTGAAATCTAAGAGTTCTGGCAACATTAAGAATATGTTGATGTTTTCTTTCAACAACACCATTCTGCTGTGGAGTTTCCACACAGCTAGTCTGGTGAATAATACCATTATTAGCATAAAAAGAAGACAAATTAAACTCACTACCATTATCAGACCTTAATACTTTAATCTTTAAACCAAACTGTGTTAAAACCATTTGATGGAAAATAGGTAAGATTGTTGCAGTTTCAGACTTATGTTTTAACAAAAAAATCCAAGTACATCTAGTATAATCATCAACTATTGTTAAAAAATATTGTTCTGCATTATGAGTAGCAACAGTATAAGGACCCCATAAATCACAATGAATAATATCAAAAGCACAAGTAGTTATAGTATTTCTAACAGGAAAAGAAGACCTGTGATGCTTAGAAAAATGACAAAACTCACAAACTTCATTACTATTATTCATACAACTGTTATCATTGATTTCAACTGAAACAAGTCTAAGAATAGACTGAGAAGGATGTCCTAACCTAAAGTGCCACACACTTGGCTTATTCTGAATAGAAACACTATTACAAGAAAGAATAGAATCATAAGAAGACCTGATAACAACTGGATTTTTAAAAATATAAAGACCATGTTGCTCTTCTGCACTACCAATCATCTTCAAGGAGTCCTGGTCCTGTATTGAACAAAACTTGTCTCTAAAAACTATAGAACAGGCTGAATCTCTTGCTAACCTACTAACTGAAACTAAATTAAAACTAAAAGAAGGTACACACAGTACATTATGTAATACTAATCCTGACTGAAAAAACACTGTTCCTATGTGAGTTACTAAAGCAATATTCCCATTGGGTAAATTCACATGTGGTATACTGGTGGGTTTTACTTCTGAAAAATAATTAGAACTATTAACCATGTGTTCACTAGCACCACTATCTAAAATCCAGTTTGTATTTAATTTGCTTTTATTAACAAAAAAATTATTATAAGTAGATAAAGAAGAAAAAGCAAAAGAAACAGGTATAGATGTACCTGACATTCCTGTGTATGTCAAATTAGAAAAAGGAGTCTGTTGCTGAATATCAGAAAAAGATGTGGTTTGCTGAGTCAATTGGTCAGAAATACTAGAAGTTTGTTCAGTACTAGATGGTATTGGTACAGGATAGGGTGAATGAAACAAAGGTTGTTGTTGTTGTGGCTGAAAGTCTAACTGAGATTGAGCAAAAACCTGATGAGCTTGGGGTTGTGGTTGAAAACCACCAAATCTAGATCCACCAAAATTAGCCCTTGGTCTAGGTCTCCACCCTGGTGGATAACCATGAACCCTATAACACCTATCTTTGGTGTGTCTATCAGAACCACAATGAGAGCACCTCATAATACCTTTTCCAGAATTATAACTTGGTCTAAAACTACCAGAATTTGGCCTAGAATTATAAGAGCATGGCCTAAACCTAACATTATCCTGAGAAGACTGAACAGCCAAAGCCATATTATGTACTTGTACACTTTTACCAATACTATTCTGTTTTTCATCCTGAGTAATCATGACATAAATGTCATTCATAGTAGGCATATGCTTCATTAGAAGAATTTGCCCCCTTGCCATAGCATACCCCTCATTTAATCCCATCAAGAATGTCATTTTAAACACCCTATTCTCTCTAGCAAGAACAGCACTCATGAAATTACAAGTACAGCCCCCTATTGTCCCACAACTACACCTAGGAAGTGGACTTAGAATATTCAAAGAGTTCCAGCAAGTTTCTAATTTAGTAAAATAAGAAGCAACACTCATGTCTCCCTGAACAGTACTATGTAATTCTTGATGAAGTTCATAAATTCTTGCTTCATTCCCTTGAGAAAACCTCTCATTTAACTCTCTCCACATTTTACTAGCAGTATCAACATATAGAATAGACTGAGCAATCTCACTATTAACAGAATTTATTATCCAACTCATTACTATCAAATTACATTGCATCCAAGCACCATACCAAACATCACCCTCTACTGAACACTTTAAAGAACCATTAACAAACCCTAATTTGGATTTTGCCCCTATTGAAATCTCCATAGCCCTTTTCCAAGAATGAAAATTAGACCCTGCTAATTTAGGGTTTACTAAACTAGTACTTATATTCTCATTAGTACCAATGAAATATGGATTCATTGTATTAATAGACTGATTAACACCTAAGTCTATATTATCTCCAGACATGATCAAGAACCAAGAACCCTAAAATAAAAGAAGAATATGAATATAGATATTACCCGATTTTTTGAGGAAGAAAACCTCTTTCGAAGATATAAACCAGGCTTATTTCCCCAATTCTGTGGAGAAAACCCTAAATCCCCAATTCTGTGGAAACCCTAAATTTGTGAGAATTGTGAATAGCGGAAGAACAAGCTTATAATAAGCTCTGATACCATGTAGAAATCATAGAACTGTAAGTAAAATGATCATCAATATAAACTTGATGATCTTGTTTATATATATATAAGAATATATTCGTGTTTATATATATAGAGAGAGAGCTATTGAAAACTGAAAACTTAATGTTCTATTTAGTCCCACTGGGCTATTTATATACATAGTTTACAAGTATTACAAAATGGTCATCTGTATCTATAATCTAACACTTCTGGTCCAAGTATCAACAGCTGCCCTATAGTTTACTAAATACTTCAATCAAGTCCATGTATTCCTGAAATACTACAAAAACACATGTTAATATTATTAATTAATAGATAAATTTAGTATTTATTAATTTAAATAGGCTTTTTATTGATTCAATAAATATACTCGTTAATACTAACATAAAACTCATATATATTACTAATATTACTCGTTAAACTCGTTAGTAAAATCTAATACACTACTTCAATTACTAATATATAATTTTTGTTGCATCTTAAACCACCGTGTATGAAATTAAGAAAAGACATTAATACATTAAACTAGACATGAGTTGTAAGTAGGTTTAAATTTTAAAAGGAATCAAATGAATATACAGTCATATTTCACTAAATCGTTCTGGTAATGTTTGTCATTTTGAATAATTATTAATTTATGATTTTACGGAGATTAAATATTTATATAAAAAATTTCAAAATTTTATTATCTTATTAATTTATCAAAACTAGTCATTTTTTACATTAGCCGGAGAAAAATATTATTTTAGAGAGAGTATTAATTTAAGGAGGTTTTAGTGTAATCCAAAACTTGATTATACTAAAACTGTAACATACTAATTTGTTTGTCATTTCTTTGCAAATTTTATTTTACTTTTCTCCATCTGAGAAAGCAGTAATTCTCCGCTTCCAGATCCAAATAAAGATCGTGAATCAAAATCTTGTATGGGACATTTAGGATATAGTAATTCTTTAAATTTCAATACTATAATTTAAGCTAATAAACTCGGTTCTATGCAAGCTCAAACCTAGTTTTTGTTGGTTAATATTGCAATCAGACAAACAACTTCAATTCAAAGTATATTAAACCACTATATTTTCCCAATCGAAACGATAACTACTACTACTTTATTATATTCCTTTAAACATAGTCACCTTCCACCTTTAGTGATCATTCAATAATGTGCGAATGTGTAAGCATTTTGATTATCTGCCTCTTTTTAGTGCAAAAATAATGGGGATGGGACATTAATTGGCGAATTTTGGCACAATAATATGCCATGTGTCGTGTAAGAATAGTCGGGCTATTGTTTTGGGGATACCACACTCGTAATTTAAGGGACAATGACCAAAAAATAACATTACCAAAAACACATCATTGAATAAATTCCCCTATCTCGTATGACAATGACCAAAAAATAACATTACCAAAAACACTTTATTGAATAAATTCCCCTAGTTCGTATGACAATGACTAAAAAATAACATTACCAAAAACACTTTATTGAATAAATTCCCCTAGTTCGTATGACAATGACTAAAAAATAACATTACCAAAAACACTTTATTGAATAAATTCCCCTAGTTCGTATGACAATGACCAAAAAATAACATTACCAAAAACACATTTATTGTAACCCTCTAATTATTGGCTTTCTTAACCGATGAGTTAATAATAGCGCCCTCAATCCTATTAATACAGGATTTATACAGAAACCCGAGATAATCAATCAAGGTATCCTCAGACGTACCTTCAACAGGGCTTAACTCAAATATCCACTCAACTAGTGTAGAATCATCACCATAGTCAAACAATTTCAATTCGTTAACGGACCCGTCTAATCCCACATTGCTAGCTTCCATTTTATAAGTATACCTATACGATGACGAATCTATAGAGACGAGCCTTTCTTTGATCCATGACCTATCTCCATCGTCTTGTGGAAACATAAAACCAGAAATAAGGCGAATGTAGCCTGGAACATTTTGTTCACCTGCTAGATCAGTGCAATTTTCTACCATTGGCATCCATTCTGATAATTTGTTTGTTTGCGACACCATTTCCCAAACCTTTCCTATGGGTTCTTCTACAATACCTCTCACTGATCCATTCCATTTCTCGCTTCTGGCTTCTAACGACTGAAAATAAAACAATTTAGGGGATATTTATATAGTAGATCATGGCTTCTGAAAAATAAGTTTCTTTTCCGAATCAGTTGATGCTTTTATTCTTTTTATCACCGGTTTCTGAATCTAATTAAATAATTCGTCCGAAACTTTCAGGAAAAGAAAATTCTCAACAAATTTTAGATATATGACTCTAAATTTGCTGGATTTCAAAATAAACCACACCTTTTCTATGATGATTACCATGGAGGAGAACTGCTTTTGAATTGTCCGTAAAAGGCACTTCTAACAATATTTTCGTTTCCAGGTTGAGAACATAATTTTCAACCTTCCCACACAACCTACTACGTTGCAGCTTTGATCCGCAATTTAGTTTAGGAACCAAAAGTTTAAATCTCGAGCAATACCAAGCAAACACAGTAAGAAAAATCTAAAAGACTTTCATAAATTTGCATTCTATTTATTCCCACTTCCAATCAAAACGCTAATCAAAAATATAAAAGAGGATGTGAAGATGCAACAAACAGCACTTCGACTGCTGATACTAAGCAGATGTCCTGATGCCTATGGGTGTTACTTATCAAGAAAACAAAAAACAGATTAAACTTGTAAAGAATAATACATTTCTCCTTTATGAACAAATGCTTTGTACAGAATCCTTACCATGATAATCTGCTTTTCGCTGATGGTGGTCGATAAAACTGGTAAGAAACTTAAGAGATTGCAATAATAATAGAATTATACCATCTTTCTTCACTTTCCTTTGTAAGGTATCGAAGAAACGTAGATGACAGCTACGGCATAGTCTCACAGAATCCCAAGAGGACTATTTGATTAGTCTTAGCAAGTTAATGATGAGACCAAAGTTAGTACGTAAGTGTGGATATAACCAAGGCCCTATATAATAGGATTAGGACTTAGGAGTACAAGACATTAACCAATATTATAATGGAATATCTGCAGGCTATCAAATGCAAAATTAATATTTAACTTTGGTGTTGCTTATTGAGGAAATGCTAAATCATGTAAATGTGAAATCTTTAATAAGCTATATGAACACCCTTGTATGCGTAGCTCACAATGGCAATATAAGTGATTCAGGTCTACTTTGAAACCATATGCTGCCTTTTTTCTTGTAATGGAAAGAAGATTGCAAGGTGGTCTTGTCCAAATTCTTAATCTCATTCTCGTCGAGGCATACAAAGAGCAAAATCTATGCAGCATGGGTTAAATAAGATTAAGTTCAAATAAAGTACAAAAACCACACAAAAAAATAAAAATAAACAGACCCCCTCCTTTTCTTTCTATAATTTTTCAACTTTCTGTTATCAAACAAATGATACAATCTTTTTCCTTCGAGCAAAAACCTACTGGCTGACCATGCATGCAACAATACATAAACAAATGGAGATCATCGGGAAAAAAATATGGAAAGACTAGTACTAATGCAAAAGCTACTTCTCTGAAAAACTAAACCAGGCTAATACCTAGGGCGAGAAAAGTCAGAAAACAGATTTGAGAGACCATTTCGTAATTGAACCAAAAATGCACCATAATACCCGGCAGAGAGTAGAGGCTAAAAAACGGGATAACATCCTTAACATTAATATTAAATTTTAAGGCCACTCGCATATCGACAGGTATATTCGACAATGGTGGACCCTGTCAACCATACTTTTCATAGTCCAAAAAATTATTCATATGCATATCAAGATTCATTTCTGCAATAACACCTGAAAGCTTCCAAATCCTTAGCAAAATACTAAATAAGGGAGCAAACGACTTTCAATTCGTTGTGATCATAATAAAATAAACACAACACTGAGAAAGGTGAACCAAAGATAAAAGGGTCTCATGTTCATACAGCAAATTATCTCCAATAGACCTGGACCACCTGGTCGTTAATAGGCGTGCTCTTCATCACTTATTCACCCATCACATCTCAAAATGTAAAACTTTTTATTCCCAAACTTAAAAGCTTAGGAAAACCCTGGGTTCGTAACAAATTAACATGGTTTTGAAGTAACCCACACGAATAAAGATCGAGTGATCGACACACATGCTCACAAAATCACATGTACCATTACCAAATACATCAAAATTAGACAGCAAATCATAATTTGATATGCCAACACATCCAACTAATCTAATAACACAATAACAAAAGGAGAATTCATTTCATAAATATCAGACGAACAACTCCAGTAGTTCAAGTACTAAAATAAAAGCATCTATATCAAGCCAAACTATAACATTGGCCAACATAACCATTCAGATTGACAATTTCCTCTGAAGGAAAGCAAAACTAATCTTTTATCTTTTTTTCTTTTTCATTTTTGTTTTCTCTGGTGTGCAAACATTCATTCGGACCTGGCAGCGTACCTCTCGACCTTAGGATCATTTAGATTGATTCCCACCATAGCTTCTCCTAGGCCGCAGCTCACCTCTGCCAGCACCTCGGCATCACTGTAGTGAGTCACTGCCTGGACAATAGCACGCGCTCGCCTTGCTGGATCACCACTCTTGAAAACGCCAGACCCCACAAAAACACCATCGCAACCCAACTGCATCATAAGGGCAGCATCAGCAGGAGTGGCCACTCCTCCGGCGGCGAACTGCACTACTGGGAGCCTCCCCAGCTGCTTCGTCTGCATGACGAGGTCATAAGGAGCCGCGATCTTTTTGGCGAAGGTGAATACCTGGTATGCAACAGAAGTTTGAAGGTATAATTACATAAAGATGGAAGAAGAAAGAAAACAAGACTAATTCAATTAAAGATATGCAATCTATATTTGTTTTTATTAGTTTTACATTTCGTTTTTCTATTTTTAGGGTAAAATGCAATACCCCAAGTACTATCTAAACTTTACAAACAACCCCAAGTTCACTTTTAAATCAGCCTAAAGACCTAATCAGCTGGATCTGTGCAATTTGAACGGATCAGATCTGGTCGTAGTTTTGAGTTCAGCATTGTTTTTTTGGCCCATTTCGGAATAATGTTGTTTTGATACATCATACATGTAACTGATCAATAATATGTAAAATAATGGCAAAAACGACTTAAAACAGTTTTAAGCAAAAATACATGAGAAAAAGGAAAACAACACTTTACAAGACACCTTTACAAAATGTTATCCTGCATTCTACGCATAGATCTTAATGAAACTATGCAATAGAATAAGAACCATGCAAAATGGACCTCAGAGTGAGAAGTTATGTTTCTTTAAAGTTGGATTTGAGGCCGAACATAAAAAAACACATAGTACTTGGAGTTTAAATACAAGTAATGAAATTAAAATGGGGATTCGTAGGAATCTACATTTATTATTTATATGATTTAGTTAATTATTTAAGAAAATGCTAAGGATTCATTAAAGATTAAAAAGATGTAACTACTCCTATAGAGGATGAGAGGGTCTATATCATTGCATCTGTATGTTTGTAAGTTCTAAAAATAAATGAATACCTCATCGTCGTCCATGTTGTGGAGAACTCTTATGTCTCCCATTACAGAGCGGACGTGGCGAACGGCCTCGATAACATTGCCTGTGCCAGCCTCGCCCTTTGTGCGGATCATGGCAGCGCCCTCACGGATACGGCGAAGGGCCTCTCCGAGGTTCCGGCAACCACACACGAAAGGGATACGGAAGTTGTGCTTGTTTATATGGTTGTCCTCATCTGCGAGGGTGAGGACCTGAAGAAAGATTGTGATACGTTCGATCAGGGGTAAGAAAATAGGGGAATTAGAATATAAATTGAAACAGTTAACGTATATAATATAACCGTGAAATCATGACAGAGATTTTGGGGGGTTTTATAGTAACAGTTCTCGTAATAGCTTCAGTGTGCTGGTTCTATTGACAAGAAACACAATCATGTCGTGGTTATATACAAGAGTTGCAATAACGAAAACTCAAAATAACTTTCTATAAATTGTCATATGCTTGTGACCTTGCACTTCTTCACTCAAAATATGAAGTATACAAAGGAAAACAAAATTGGGTGATAGTATAAAGATGATTTCTAGATACTTGTTCTGTATATTACTCCAAAACCAAATACATAGAGCTGTTTCTTTTTTTGGGCAAAACAGTTCAACAGTCTATAACAATTTGTATTATTGGCATAACCAGTTGCTCAAACACACTTTCAGTATTCAACCACTAGGTTTAGCCTGGTGGCTAGAACTCACACTCGCAAATAAAAGGTCGTGGGTTCGAATCTCATGGGGTAGGAGGAAATCCTCATATCCTCTTAACAAAATAGGGACAAGAATCGACCATGTCAACCAATCATACCCTATCGTATCTGATTAACACCAATGTGATGTTCTTCACTGATAGTAAGATTTGGTGCACAATTACATTGAAAATATAATTCACACATTTCGAGGTACAGCAACTTACTAAAATTTACCTTCTCCAATTCTATTCCCTCACAAGAAACTCTCCATGTCTGAAAAATTCACTCAAGATTGCTGATATGCAATTATCTGTTCAACTTTAATTCTTTAATGATTAATTTTAATTCTCCCTCTGTCCAAAAAAGGTAGTTTTTCTTATAAACCACAATCAAACAACAGACTTAAAAGTCTATTTAAAAGTAATTTTAAATTAATTTGCACAACAATTCCAAGTAAATTAATCATTCACTAGTCCTAATCCTGATTCCTAATAATAAACTAGGGAGTAAGACCAAAATGCATTTTTGTTCTCTCACACGGAGTATATGGAGGAGTGCGGTGTGCGCATTACCATTACACATAAATTACAAAGTTTTACAAAATAGAAATGGGTTAATTCATGTTTACTATGCTAAACTATCCATTGCTAACAAATTTCATATTGACCTACAACTTTTAACAATCTCCATACCATCTATACCAAATAAGCAGAAATTAATCAATCAACATACTTTTGTCAAACTAATAAACAGAAAGTTGTCAAACTTGGATGAATAAGCACTCTTATTTCAATTTTGAGATGAAAAGTGACGCATTTATACATCAAACTGATCAAATCTGAGTTCAAAAGTGATACGTTCTCGTAGTAAATTTGTTTAATATGACGTTGATTATTTAAATTGTGATTATTTCCCTATTTGGTATAGAAATTGTTAAAAGTTTTAGGTTGGTATAGTAACCCAATAGAAATATATAAGTACATATGGTACAACAAAGACATGCATCGATTCATAAACATATACAATACCTCACTCTCGTCGATGTAATCAATCCCGAGCGCCTCCAAAATCTGCGCCTCCACAAAATGTCCAATCCTCGCCTTGGCCATAACCGGAATCGTTACCGCCTGCTTAATCTCCTTTATCAGCTGTGGGTCGCTCATCCTCGCGACCCCACCCTGCGCCCTGATATCCGCAGGCACCCTCTCCAGCGCCATCACCGCGCACGCACCCGCCTCCTCCGCGATCCGAGCCTGCTCCGCGTTCACCACGTCCATTATCACACCTCCCCGGAGCATCTGCGCTAGCCCCACCTGTTCACACCATAATTCTATACTTAAACAACAATTATAGTATTATATAAAAAAAGTAATTTCCATATGCGCAAGCCCCGCATGTTTACACCATAATTTTATACTCAACAATAATTATTAACTCCATCCGTACCGAAATAAGTGTCCGCCTTTGAAAACTGTGAAATTTAAGAATTTAAACCAATTTCACTTAAAAAAACATTTCTTAGTTAAAATAAGAGATTATAAATGTAAATTTGATACGACTTAACTACCAAAAATAAATATTCCAAAAAATAAAAATGAGAAAATTTACTAAAGAGGAAAGTTGACACTTAATTTGGTACGTACTAAAATGGAAAGCACGACACTTATTTCGAGACACGGATGGAGTATTATACAAAAGAGGAAAGTAATTTCGTAATCGACAAGTCGTAATTAACAATAATTATATATGAAAAGTAATTTCCAAACAGCACCTTAACGGAGAAGGGTGATTTTTTGGTGGTTTCTGTTAACGCGCCGTTACCGTACACCGCTACCACTCCTGTCCCCGCCATTGCTTTTGTTTTTTGTTGAATATAAATTGCCCTAACAGATATATATATATATATATATATAGAGAGAGAGAGAGAGAGAGAGAGAGGTTGGATAGGAGTCAGTGGGTGAGAATGGCGGTGATGGGGTTATAAATCACCAGGGACAGGAAATATTATACTCTAATTCTTTTATAAATTGATTTGTTTAATTAAACTAAATTATATTTTATACACCTACCCATAATTTGAACAATTTTACTTCATTCAACTCAATATTCGATTAATGCAAATCTGCATGATGTCATAACGGAAATACACAAATATGCGTATTTTTATTTTTTTCGAAATGTATAATTGCATGTAAATTCCAAAACATGCAATTTTACATTTCGAAAAAAATAAAAAGACGTATATTTATGTTTCCGTCGTGAAACCGTGGTTATTTGCATTAATCAAATCATATATATATATATATATATATATATATATATATTTTAATGATTTGCGTATAGGCTTTATTATCTATATTAGTCCATTTATCTTTTGGACAATCGTATGTATAGGCCAGTAACTTAATTTTCTTCTATTTGAGTCCTTCAATCAATCCGTATATATAGTCGGATTATTTTATTTGTTTTTATTTGCGTCATTCGATCGTTGAAGTTTTAACATGCATTGATGGTGATATGGCGGTAAATAGAGGATGTCGAGCTATTTACATGATATTTAAATTTATTGAATTTCATTAAAAGTAGGGGTGATTGGAGTTCTGAATCGGGAACAAAAACTGTATATATTTCCTAATTTAACACTACATGCAAAAATATGTGTAAGTCGATTTAATTTTGGTAAAATGTCTATTTTCCCCTACTAGTATATTTATACTATTAAGCTATCATATTATTAATCTAGCGCTGGTGTCGTTTTCCGTCGAAACATTAGTATCATTTTGACGTTGCAGTATATAGATCTTTATAAATGTGATTGGTAGGATAAATTCTTTATAAAGTTATTTTTATTTAATTTACATCACAGATAATTTGCTTCATCCGTCATCATCGATTAATCTCACATCATCTAGATATCGTTACATTATATATAGTGATTACTTGGATGGAAGACCTTAATTATGATGAATGAATAATTGGAGAGATTAAATAGCTGAAATCAAACTTGATAGGCAAAACTGAGGGTTAAAACGAAATTTGAGTGACTACGACATAATTAATCTACTCTTTAATTAAAGTTATAAATTGATTTTTGTGTGGATTGTTTTGACACGTCACTGAGATGCAATGGACCCCAAGGGGATTCACTTTTTTTTTTTAATAATAAAAGTCCATTTAAGTGGCTAATTAAAATTAGAAAATGAACCCTTTGTTTAGGATAACAGCACATAGAAGTACCAAAAGTTTTAAAAAATTACGTTTAGTTTCCATAAAATTATATTATGACAATATTGGTATCCATGTCGACTCCCACCCCCATAGTTAACTAGTCTAATTTTATAGTTTTATTTATTCATATCAGGTGAAAAGGGTGATGGATTATTAATTTCAATTGACTAGGTCTCTAAATTTGATACAACTTGTTTGTTGGAGATTAGATTCAATTTTGTTTCTTGGGGATCATGTGACATAAAGGTTATAAGCCCCTCATTTCCAATCTCTTCTCCCTTCCACACAAACTAAAATCTATTGCATAATACTATAGTATACATTAGTGTATCAAGTAAAAAGGGATGTTTAAATAAGTTTGATGTGAGACTTAAACAATACATTGGATTTTGATATATGACAATTTCTGAAAATTTCACATTATAACAAAAATGAGACCCTTCGAACAAGTAATTGTAAATCAGAATATTCCAACTTTTTTTCAGCTCCAAACGAAGGGATCAGTCCATTCTTGAAGAACTTTGCACCTGAAATCAAACCGCAAAAATCTTCCTCACCTTCTTCGTAGCTCGACGGCAGATGGGACAAGTACCAGCCTCTTCAATAGTCCTGTAGAGTTGATGAAATCAAGGCTTAAATCAATCTCAGAAAATTAGCGAGTGCTTTACTTCTTCCTAAAGCTCTTCAAGATTGTCTTTGGAAGAGCAATCATTCGACTTTCGCAGCCAAAATTTTATAAAATCGATATGACATCATGGCAATGTAATAGGTTCACTTGCGACACTTGTTAAGTAACACTAAATGTTCTAGTACTCGTCAATTGTACTCTAATAAATATAAAAATATGGCAGTGTTAGAATCTTCAAAACGACTGCATACTCATTAGTGCACTTCCCTTCCTAGAGCTAGAATTTTCAACAATTTAGTAATAGCACTCGTTAACATTACCCCTCGCAAATATTAAAAGAACCAACTATTTTAAAAAAAAAATTGTAACGTGTAAGAAAGAAAGTACAAACCTCGTTCCACAAGTAAAGCAAACAGCGGAATGTCCACATGGCAGGAAAAAAGAGTCGCGCGGAGCATCAAAGCATATGGCACAAAAAAGTCTAAGATTTTGATCATTTTCCCCTTCAATTGGTGGCTTTTCATCCAACTCCTCATCTTCCTGTGAGAGAGAATCATAAGACGAACCCAAACTTGACAGATCATCTTCTTTATGCGATAGCAATGGACTTCTTTCAGAATCGATCTCGTTTGTCTGGTGGGTGCCGGTTGTTGGTAATTTATTAAAGAGTTTGAAGGCTAGTAATACGACTGCAGTCATTGCACCTAAGAATAAGAGTACAAATAAATGTTTTAGAAAGCAAGCCGCACTAAAGCGTAAGCATCCACCTGTAAACTTTGAGTTTGTCTTAAACTGTAGTTAACCGTAGAGTAACTACATAGCTAAAATGACACTGATTAATCCGTACTCATTTACTTCAAAACTTTAAAGCAATAAAACAAAGAATGCAAATATGAAATGAAATTTAAGGTTTTATCAAATTTAAACAGGAAACGTAAAAGCTGACGATCATGGTAAAAAATCTTTAAAGCGTCATGTTTTCATCATTTATAGTATCAAAGAGTAACAACTTTATGCCCCGGTTTTTGTAAAAATACCAAAGCTTAAGCTATATATGTTTTGGAGCCCAAAATCGCCCCTGTTTAGGTAAAACGCATAAGCTTTGATATTCTTTGGCAATTTGTAATTAATGTTTTACCTTATGTACGAGCTTTAAGGCGTTTTGAAACGAATTTTTACGGGGCTAACTAACATGCAAGGAGAAAGTGTTACCAAATCCGGCAATATAGGTAATCCAACGCGGTCCATACGATAGCTTTACATGCCAGTCATCATAAGGAACACCCTGAGAATAACAAAGATCTTGTAACATTACATACACAGAAGTGCTGGAAGAGGCTCATTGAGTATAAATATAAGAGAACAAATGGCCTATCCAAATTCAAGATTTAACAGATTGTGGTTCTTGTTGAAAATTTATTTAACATATACTCGTATATGACCCAATCCTTACTGGCAAAAGGCAAATATAGAATTTGCCTTTCTTTGTATTTACCTTCACAAATGACGGAAGTTTTTACCTGTGATATTATAGGAGATGCCAACACAGCAGCATTTGGCCTTTGAAGAAAGAGATTCAATCTACACGAACGATTACTTGGAGAGCATTTATAATACGCGTTGCTTGTGTCATAGTGAAAATCTCTTACAGTAAAGTTAAGTTGAACCTAGAGACCGAAAAAATTAAACAATATAAACTCAAAATAACATCATGTATTGGTGTTTGGGGTGCCCCACGATATTCCAAAAAGAATAATGAAACTGAAGTATATGTTGACCTGAAGTACATGTAATAAATCGATGCAGTTTTTTTTTGTATTGTGATTAAAGCTACAAAAAGATGTTGACTAATTACATAACAAGATTATGATTTCCTCATATTGAACAGAGAGCATGATTACCGTCTTACAATATCAAGCCAACAAGAGATGCAATAGAACATTACTGACAACTCTAAATGAAAATTAATAAATTGCGACAATTTGTATAACAATGATGCATAGCGATGTTTCACTGACTAGTTTATGCTTGGGCCTTAATAACACCACATGATTGTAACAAGTAACAACACAAAAACCTGTTCTCCCCTAACATTAAATTCCTATTTCACCAGCTCGTTTAAGTGGATTGGGAAAGGCTTTTACAATGGTTGTATACAGACAGAAAATGGTTAAAATCAGCATCTTTTATACCAAGCATCATTGATAGACAATAAAAAATTGTTGAGAAGTTTGTAACAAGAAAGTGTATAAGTCACTTTAAATGGTTATCTTTAGAACATACCTCCACAACCTCAGTGTTAAAGTTTCCCACTGCAATGTAATACATGTTTGACGTCGTAATCTTTTGGTGGATAATACCATTTCCTGAAAAAGAAAAAACAATAAGTTCATCAGTCTGGATTCCCAAGAAAACCCCTTTTATAAAATTATGTATAGGAAATATCGCCCTTATTACCCTGAATAATGTTCCAAGATAAGGTCGTATCAGAGTAGGAAGGATCATATACCCATTCAAGAAAGCTCTCTTTACCTACAATAATGATTAGAACTAAAAAATGAGCAAGATTTTAAAAATATCTCAAATTCATGGTATGGAAGAATGCTAAAAGGACCCTGTGGCTTGGTATGCTACCGTCCTAAGAAAGCATAACAGTAAAACACAACTATTTAGGACGTTAAAGTTACCTTGAGCTATTATAAGGGACAAAGGGACGGAACTTGGGGATTTTACACCGTACGAGATATTCACACTTGCCCCTTCATTAAGGAAATACTCCCAACTCTGCGATGACAAAATAAGTTTTTAGACTAGATACCATCATGAAGAAAATTTGGTAAGCAGTTCACTGAGATCTGTGTTTTAGGCCTTGTTTTGTTTCAGCTTTAAAGGAAATAAGATGGATTTTTTTAAGTTAAACAAGAAAGAAGGTGAATCCAGCTTATAGTTTCAAGACAATCCAGTAATAAAATTCAACTTCATAGGTTGTCAACTAATTGCAGTCCAGCTTCAGCTTATAAGAAAAAATTCAGAACTTATAAGATGCAACCAAACAAGGCCTTAGTGTGACCGTAGAAGTAGAATAATACAAGTTTGAAATATTTGCCTTTGCAAGATTCGAGGATATCACTCCAGTATGAATTTCAGACCAGTTAATTTCAATATCCAAAGGAGGGGTATCATGGAACCCATATAGCATTATGCCATGTTTCGACTTTTCCATTTCTTGTGCCTGATGATAAGCCAAAGAAGATTACAACATGTAGACATAATCGAAAAGTTACATAACAAAAAATATGAGAATACACAGAAATAACCTTAATAGACTGAACAAATAATGGGTTAGCTTGTATTAGGCGCGAGCAGTTTGGGCCCAATGGTAAGTTGACAGCTCCGTAAAAGCCGAACATTAGTGTCATTGATGCTGCTCGTGAAAATTTCCAAAATGTACAATCAGTCATATCATTTTATTAACTTATAATGTCCGTACTTAGCTGCATACAATTTTCATTTTGGGGAAGTTGATACACATTCGGTAGCTTTAGTTTCGATAATCGAAAAGTTATGTGCCAACTTTTGAATTAGAATTTCCCAAAGAAAAGAAATACAATATGAAAATGAGTATCAGGCAGCAAATAGATAGCCAAACATCATAAGCCCTTCTTTGACAAACTTCGATGATGCATAAGAAAATAATCCTGTCATACCATGCCATCTTTTTTCAAATATTGCCACGGAAAATGAAAGACAATTTGTCCGCGGTAACTAAAACTCGCAAATCTAGATTCCAATGTTGTTCTAGCATTCAATAGTAGTACAGCTTTTAATTGTTTAAATTTTGAAGGCAAGGACGATATAAAATTACGATTACCGAAGTATATAGTCTATTTTCCACTTGCTATATCGTGTTTAACTAGAATTTGTATTTGTGACTAACCCCAAAATTTAAACATACGAACAGCCAGAATGTTACGAGTACAATTCGGCAAGACCAGACATTCAATCCGTGTAAAAAATCTCGCTACGATGTATAGCACTAAAATTCTTAACTCTTGACATTTTTGAGAAGAGGGTAAACAAAAGATAAATGACGTTCCTAAAATGCAACCATCAAGATCCTTATTGCACTCGACTTATAAACCAAAAAACATCAGACTTGTGTCGTCGTTGTTTTAAGCTCAATCTAGTTGTATTTTTACACATAAGAAGCAACGCATTTGGTCCGTCAGCTTACAAGTTCGTCTTTCTGATTTTCAGTCCCAAAAATCTAGAACCAGATTAATCGGTTCACCACAAAACCAAGGGAAGCTAGATGTCAGGAAATGTTTTCTTTTTCCTATTAAAGGAGAAAGCCTTTTACGTTGCTAGAAGAAAACGTGTGAGACTCCTTGGAAAAGTTAATAGAAGGTCAATTTAAGGTGAGAACTGAGATTACATAAAACCAGCTCATGAAAGCATTTCAAAAACACTAATCTTATCATCTGTCTTGGTCATACGACAGAGTTAAAGCTCGGATACGAAAAGAGTTTTATAAACATTTCACCACTTACATAATCAAGTAATTACAACTGCAAAAAGAAATTATCACATGAAAATGAACCAAGCTTTTGTCATACTAAAACAAACCAAGCTTAAATACTTAAAAGATACGATCAAACAAACTCATGAATTATATCGCAAACTAAGAAAAGACCTACTTACCAACAAGCCATAACAGAACGATCGCGATTAGGCCAGACCACAAGTCATCTCTAACCCAGGCTGTTTCTCTATTATATACGGTAAAATTCAGCCTATAAGACGCTAGTGGCCGAGTTTCACCATCATGGGACATTGAAGAAGATGCATTGTGGGCAGGTTCATTTTCGGCTTCCATTTTAAGTTTAAATGATTAGCAAATGAATTGATAAACTGGTTAGAGTCTTTCATTGGGTTTTTGAGTCACCAAGCAGTCAACTTTCCCTCTATATACTATATATAAATAAATTTATAGCTGTTCCTTGAGAGGTAGTTAAGAAAGGTTGTTGGTACATGAAAGTTAGTTGAAATCTACAGTTACAACAATGGTTCAGACAGTTTAAAGTAAAAACTCTAATAAGGTACTCAAAGAGACAATTGTCACAGCTAAGGGTCTTTATTAATTTATTAAACTACCTTTTACGTTTTCCTAACACAAAACTAACATTTTGGAAGAAGTTTAAGAAGTTAATGGATTCCTCGTCTGGATTAGGAAAATTAAAATAACCAAATTTGTACACTAGTAGTAGAAACTCGATAAATTAATACTCGATTATTTAATAAACTCTCTAAGATAATATTTTTGGGGATTAATTTTCTTTTACAATATTATTTAGTTGATGATTAATTGTTACTTTTTTTTCTTTCAAATAAGTGTTGATGATCGTTACTGATCAGATTCACAAGAACACCACTTGGTATACCATGCGTGTCACAAGTGCGCTACAGTGCTAGCACTTGATAGTAACTAGGGGTTTCAGGTATCAACTTTCCTCCGGATCCCGAAAGAGTTTGGGATATACCCCATATTTTACCGATTTCAAGTTACTCTAGCTAGATTGAACCTCCAAGAAAGGAAAACCAGAATGTAAAGTTGTAAACATAGTTTTGTGTAAAGCAATGATAAATTGATGATACTTACTTATTTTCACATTATGTCACAGCTTTATATTTATGTCGTTAATCGACATGTTCTAGCATTAATACAGTGGTGATCCCTTTAAGCGTTCATATTTATCTTCATAATGTTGTAGTCCAGTTGGAGTAATAATAATCCCTTCAACTCAATACAGTGATGGTTTCAAAGGTTCACATTTCACTTCTATATATCTTCTTAAAAATATCGACATTCATTTTGTACACATATTTATAATTTGATTTTCTTTTTCCATTTTATATGTAGGTACTGGTTATTTTATGCAGGTGTTAGAGCATCTACAATAGATGTGTTAAAGTGTATGTTAACTAAAAATGTTAGCTAACAATACAATTTTGTCTCTCCATTAGATGTGTTAAAGTGTGTGTTAACTTTATAACACTTAAAAAGATTGTTAAAAATAACAATCTTTTTCAGTGTTATAACAATCTTTTTTGAATAGCAGTTGCCTCGTTTTATTCTTTGTTCTGTAGATGGTGATGCAAAGCCATTTTCAATTTATTTATTGTTGTTCTTTTAGCACAACAATCTGTTGATAAATAAAATAATACTTAAATAACCAAAAATCATTCCAATAAAAATGCTCACCAAATTCTGAAACGTACAATATGAACATATACTTCAATTAAATCTAACAAATTGTGTTTTCTACACTAGATCATATACCAACTTAAACTTTTTTTATAAAGATATGTTGAAAATAAATAACTTTATTTTCCTATTTCTAAAATTCTATATTTTCTCAAATTTGGCGTTGAAATTTGGCGATAATGTATGGTTGCTGGAAAAAAAACCCAGATAACTACTGTATTTTGAATATTTAATTTTTAATTAAAATAGATAACATTGTTAAAGTTAAAACTAATGTGGGTGTTTAACTTAATATGCACATGTGTCATTTAATAGTTTTTAAATGATGATGTGTCACTAGTTAACAACAAAAAGTTAACACAACTATTGTAGATGCTCTTACAAAATTATCTTTCCGCCTTAAATTTTGTCCCCTTGCTAAAATATTGGCCCTATCCGTCCTGATGTGATAGGTAACGTTCTCACACTACTACGAGATGGAGTACCTTGTTGAACCAAAAATGGGGAGATTCTCTTTTACATATGCAGAATGCTTATTTCTATAAGAGACGTGGGATCTTATGTGGGACTGTGAACTTTTTTTTTTTTTTTTTTTTTCATTTTTCTGTTATTTGTTTTGAAATATTAAAAACTTCCCCAATTTTAACCAAAAATTTACCCAATTTTATCCAAAAAAAAATGCTAACCATCAACCATAAAACTTATCAAATTAATATATTTTTTTATCAAATCAACGTCACTCTACCACTACAATTATATCCAATTTTACCAACAAAAAAAACATCTCCCAATTTACCAAAAAAAAAACTTCCCCAATTTTACCCAAAAAAAACTCTAACCATAACTACCAAACTAATTACTATATTCAGATATAAAAAAAAAACTATATTCCAATATAGGAATTAGTTTGGTAGTTACGGTTAGATTTTATTTTTTATAAAATTGTGGAAGGTTTTATTTTGGTAAATTGGGATATGTTTTTTTTTTTGTAAAATTGAGGATAAATGTAGTGGTAGAGGGACGTTGATTTGATAAAAAAATATATTAATTTTATACATGAAAGAGTTTAATGGTTGATGGTTAGAGTTTTTTTTGGGTAAAATTGGAGAAGTTTTTTTTTTGGGTAAATTGGGAGAGGTTTTTTTTGTTGGTAAAATTGGATATAATTGTAGTGGTAGAGTGACGTTGATTTGATAAAAAAACATATTAATTTGATAAGTTTTATGGTTGATGGTTAGAATTTTTTTGGATAAAATTGGGTAAATTTTTGGTTAAAATTGGGGAACTTTTTAATATTTCAAAACAAATAACAGAAAAATGAAATAAAAAAAAAAAAAAAAGTTCACAGTGGCATGTAGACGTGGGATCTCAGATCCCACGTCTGTTATAGAAATAAGCATTCTGCATATGTAAAAGAGAATCTCCCTCAAAAATGGTTTTGGGGAGTGAGCGATTTTTCATACTAATATTTCCTTGGCCATGGGGAATAAAAATATACAAAATTGATATAATAAATAAAGTTTTAACCAAAATACGAAATGATCACCGCGTTTATTTAGTTTTTATCAAATTAGGGAAGGAGAAAAGTTGACAGATTAGACAAATATTTTAAGTTATATTTTCATTCAATTTATGAGAAACCACTGGATGTCTTAAATATGTGTTGAGCCTAAGTTGACTTGACATGCTAATCCTAAACAAATAGTCCATATTTTGGAAGCAGCGTACCTGACTCTGAGCCAGAGTGACTCAGAATACACAACTATTGGATATTGCTACAGTAAATTTTATATTTTAACTGTAGCAATATCCAATGGCTGTGGACTCTGAGTCACTTTGACTCAGAGTCAGGTACGCTGCATCCCCATATTTTCCATTTAATTGTATATTATGAAATTATGTGCAATTTTGACCGGCTTATAAATTGTATCAAAATTGTCAAAATTGCACGTAATCTCATGATGAACAATTAAATAGAAACGAGGGAGCAGTGAACATGAGTTGCAGCAATTATGTTGCGGCAATATATGCGGCTATTTTAATCATGGCCTTACAATTTCATCAAACGGTTTCAAAACAAAAAATGGGCCCTATGACTATTTGACTTAATTAATTAAATACTCATCTTACGTACTAAAGTTTCTCACAAATATTTCACAAAATTCAGCCAATTCCATTTACTTACTTCCTCATCACTAATTAATTTTCAGATAAAAAAATCACTAATTAATCTAGAAATCCCATTAGATTGTTTTGTCACAGAAAACTAATTCAAAATCAGAATTAGTGTTGACATGCAAATTTTACGTCCACTAAAAATATGACACGTGTTATTCAAATCAAATATCAATTAATTACTTATTTCTCACTTTGAGAATAGACTTGTTATTAGTAATTTAAAATCGAAAAAGAAATTATATTTTATCATCTTATAAAATCTATGATAATAATTTATATAAAATAAATGTATTTATTTTTCTAAAAACCATTAAATGTGGTATAAACAATGAGATACTAAAATTATAGTACTCATTAGTGATGTTTTCAAACATAAATACAAGTTTGATTCATTTACATAAGTCATGAAATCTTTAAGATAATGGGTACAAATTTAAAGAGGTAGCCTTGCAAATAAAAGCTCATCCCAAAGCTATAAATAGAGGGGTGGATGTACCATTATTTTCACAATCAAAAAAACCTTGAAGACTACAGAGAGAAGCTCCTCCACGACCGTCAGGGAATCAGCTTTGCTACTCAACGGTTGCCAGGAAATCAGCCCTGCTTCTCCGCAAACGTCAGGGGATCAACTCATAGGAGAAGCTCTGCACACTCCGGCCTCAACGAACGCCTTCAAAGTCTGCAACAAATCTGTAATAAACTTGACATTCGATCTTCAAGAACGTCTACAAGCAATAAGCAAGACGTTTCTGCAAATCAAAGTCTTCAACTTCTTCCCCAAATCTGAAGAACTTCTATAACAAACATGCATTCGATCTTCAGGAACGACTACAAGCAATAAGCAAGACATTTTTTCAAATCAAAAACTTCAAGTTCTTCTCCAAATCTGAAAAACTTCTACAACAAACCGACATTCGATATTCAGGAACGACTACAAGCAATAAGCAAGACGTTTATGCAAATCAAAGTCTTCAAAGTTCTTCACCAAATATGAAGAACTCCACTCAAGAAATCTATAACAAACCGCCATTCGTTCTTCAAAAACGACTACACAAAAGCAAAAACACGATTCTTTAGATCAAAATCTTCAAGTTCTTTCCCAAATCTGAGGAGCGTCAAGATCATAAACGAAATCAACAAAAGTACAAAGTTCTTCATCAAACCCGAAGAATTTTACTCAAGTTCAGCAAACTCAACAAAATTCATCAAATAGTCTACAACAGCATTTTGAGCCATCACAAATTGTTCGAAGAGGAGAATCAAAGGACTTTCATTTTTATATTTTCTTTTAGAAATTATCAGAGATTGTACCCGCAAATTAATTGATAAATAAAATTTAATTTGCTTCGCATTCATTTTTCCTGTCTTCAGCACTTGGTAAGAATTTGTATGAAACAAATTTTCGCACACCCGGCGGGACCTCTATGCCTTTCATCTCTTCTCTTCATCAAATCAAGTTCACCAACAATTTGATGTCTCCAAAGAAAGACTCCTCCAAATTAATTGAAGATTTTTCCTTACTCGGTGAGAAGAGGACGATTTCAAACGTTTACACAAGAACTCGAAGCAACAAGTCTTTCGACACTCAAGCATTATATCAACCAATGGAAACTCCAACTTACGCAGAAGGTATCGAACTTGGGGGCAACTTCAACTCAGCAGAGTACCTACGCATACGACCTCAAAAGGCTCTCACTCGTGATGGAAAATCTGCCGCGAAACTCATATATGAACAACTAAGGAAAGGTGATCAAGAAGGTGATGAAAAAATTTTTGTCACTGCTTTAGACTTGGAGTCTCCACTTAATAGCCTGCGATCTTCTGACTCAACTATTATGCCAGTCATGACTACAAATACATTGACATTGGAAGAACAAGTTTCCATCCTTACAAAAACTCTAGAAGGTCTCATGAAGGCAACAACAGAGCGAGATACCCAGTTTGCAAACTAGTGAAACCGTTGTAAATGAAGAGAAACCATTCGAAGTCGAAGGATCTTCAAGCAAAAACAAAGGGAAGAGAAAAAACATAGAGGTTTTTCCTGATAATTCAATTCTTGTTGATCAACTGAAGAATTTCATACTTGGCACCGTTAAGGGATGCTACGAAGAAGTGACACATTCCTCATTAAGCTATGTCAAGCCTTACAACATGAGGATAGAGCGCTTGAAAATGCATGCGGGATATCAACCCCCAAGATTTCAGCAATTTGATGGTAAAGGAAATCCAAAGAAAGATGTAGCTCATTTCGTAGAAACATGCAGCAATGGTGGAACAGAAGGAGACCTCATCGTAAAGCAATTCGTCCGGACATTGAAGGACAACGCATTTAATTGGTACTGCGACTTAGCATCTGGATCAATTGACAGCTGGGAACAACTCGAGAATGAATTTCTCAATCACTTCTATAACACCCGCCGCACAATGAGCATGATCGAACTAACCAACACGCGCCAATGCAATGATGAGCCCGTCACCGATTACATCAACAGATGGAGGGGATTGAGTTTAAACTGCAAAGATAGGTTGTGTGCGTCGACCGGTATCGAAATGTGTATCCAAGGCATGCATTGGGGTTTGAGATACATCTTTCAGGGAATAAAGCCAAAGACTTTCAGAGAACTAGCAAGTCAAGCTCATGACATGGAGTTTAACATTTCAACATACGACGATGAAGATTTGTCGATTCAACCAAGTCCAAATGTCAAAAGTAAAGAAGAAGACACTGCAAGTGACAACTCAGATAGAAGAAAAAATGATATGAATAGCGACTCAATCCACGAAGAGTTCTTGAAGAATTACTATAACTGAAAAAGAAGTGAATACACTACATGACGCACAAGTATAAACTGCATGTTACTCACCGCCCACATGAGTATAAATTGTGCAAGGCAGCAAATTAAACTACGTTTGACTTGATCCCTCGCGGGTACGTAGACATCTTGATATTAAATTTCAAGGTCAGTCATATAAAAAAAACATTCCACATGTTCAAGAATAACTCCATAAGACAAAGAACCATAAATAGAAATTGCAAAAATGCGAAACATTAAAGACAAGAATTGTTCAAGTACAAGGGAATACTCAAACAACAAATTTTGGAGAAGTAAAAATAAAACTCAACATTGAAGCTAGGATAATTGGATCATAGTCTTCAGCTCTTGAAGTCCCGTCTTTAGTACGTCAAAACCCTTCTTCAAGTTTCCATCTTTTTCATTTGCCAGTCTTCAAGTTGTGGCACAACATAGCTTAAGATCACAACACTCTCCATCAAGATACTCGGTGTTAACAATGTCTAGTAGAATGGTTCTCCCGTCAATAACGGGGCATATATTCATCAATATTAACTACAAAATCAGCAAGTCTGGCGCATAGAACTTCCTGATGTCTATACCGCTTCGCCTGTCTCTCCATTCAAGTACATGCGACGAGCTTCAGTAGATGAACTTTAAGTTATTCTCCCGTAACGAATAAGAACATTTGCCACACTTGAGCATCTTTAGCTACAAGTACTCTTAGTATTACATAAGTCGAAAGATACACGATGACAAAAAAAAACAAGAATTGTAAATAAAATACAATTCCTTGTCAAGTGAATGAGACATTCATAATAAGCACGAGGAGTTATTGAAGAAATAAAATCCTTTATTTATTCACATGTTCATGGGCATGATTAATTATCTCATATCTTGACATGTCGATATATTTGATCAAGAGTATGAAGAAGTCAAAACACATCTACGAAAATTGGAGCGAAGCCACAAAGATAATGAAGTCCAATCCATTACAACAAGATTCGAAAAATCCGACACTCGAAACGAAGTTATAAAATTTGCAATTTGCAACGAAGCTATGAAATTGGAAAATGTAGTCCAATTTTTGACAAAAAAAAATCAAACAAAAATTTGACACTCGTTCTTCTCGAAAAAATTCAAGCAAACAAGTATCGAAGGGGGCATCTGTTGATATGCAAATTTTACGTCCATTAAAAATGTGACACGTGTCATTCAAATCAAATATCAATTAATTAGTAATTTCTCGGTTTGAGAATAGACTTGTTATTAGTAATTTAAAATCGAAAAAGAAATTATATTTTATCATCTTATAAAATCTATGATGATAATTTATATAAAATAAATGTATTTCTTTTTCTAAAACCATTAAATGTGGTATAAACAATGAGATGCTAAAATTATAGTACTCATTAGTGATGTTTTCAAACATAAATACAAGTTTGATTTATTTACATAAGTCATGAGATCTTTAAGATAATGGGCCCAAACTTAAGGAGGTAGCCTTGCAAATAAAAGCACATCTCAAAAGATATAAATAGAGGGGTGGGGTACTATTATTTTCACAATCAAAAAAGCCTTGAAGACTAGAGAAAGAAGCTCCTGCACGGCCGCCAGAGAATCAGTTCTGCTGTTCAACGGTCGCCAGGAAATCAGCCCTGCTTCTCCGCAAACGTCAGGGGATCAACTCATAGGAGAAGCTCTGCACACTCCGACCTCAACGAACGCCTTCAAAGTCTACAACAAATCTGTAATAAACTTGCCATTCGATCTTCAAGAACGTCTACAAGCAATAAGTAAGATGTTTCTGCAAATCAAAATCTTCAAATTCTTTCCTAAATCTGAAGAACTTCTACAACAAACCGACATTCGATCTTCAGGAACGACTATAAGCAATAAGCAAGACGTTTCTGCAAATCAAAGGTCTCAAGTTCTTCCCCAAATCTGAAGAACTTCTACAACAAACGGCATTCGATCTTCAGGAACGACTACAAGCAATAAGCAAGACGTTTATGCAAATCAAAGTCTTCAAAGTTCTTCACCAAATCTGAAGAACTCCACCCAAGAAATCTACAACAAACCGCTATTCGATCTTTAGGAACGACTACACAAAAGCAAAAACACGTTTCTTTAGATCAAAATCTTCAAGTTCTTTCCCAAAGCTGAGGAGCGTCAAGATCATCAACGAAATCAACAAAAGTACAAAGTTCTTCATCAAACCCGAAGAATTTTACTCAAGTTCAACAAACTAAACAAAATTCATCAAATAGTCTACAACAGCATTTCGAGCCATCACAAATTGTTCGAATACGAGAATTAAATAACTTTCATTTTTATCAGAGATTGTTTCCGCAAATTAATTGATAAATAAAATTTAATTTGCTTCGCATTCATTTTTCATGTCTTCGGCATTTGGTGAAAATTTGTGTAAAACAATTACCCAAAAGTTTTTTCTATTTTTCTGAATTAATACGTCCTAAAAAACTCAAACTCATTTGTTAGATCTTGGATAGTTATGATATTGAAAAAGTTTGATGACAAATAATTCTCTCAAATCATTTAGTTCAGACTTCAGTGGGATTTTAGTTAGGAATTATTTAGTTCAGAATTTCACAAAATAAATTGGTTTTATATATTAAAGAGAAATTAACAACTAATATTTCTGGAATTGTAGTGGTAAAAAAATGGATGATTGTCAGATAATAAAAAAAAACCTTCTCAATCGTTGCAATTTTAATCACACGCCTAATTTATATCCAAATTAGTTTACCCTTTAAAATGTTGTTAAAAGTACTACCAGTAAACTAGTGGGGCCTAGTGAGTATTATCTTATTTTATTTAAGAGAAGATGAGGTGGATATCTAGTGTGAAAGGGTATTAGATAGACTTGATATGCATTTTTGTTAGGGAAATGATATATTGGCCTCGTTTGATCGCGTCTTTTATGTTCAAAAGTATACTTTTTGTAAGTGGGTTGAAAAGTATACTTTTTATGTTTACTTTTTAATAAGTAATGCTGTTTGGTGAACACCGTAAAAGTATACTTTTCATTAAAAATGTTGTTTGGTAAAATATGTTTACTTTTACTTTTTGAGTGAAAATGAATTGTTTATTCAAATAATGCACAATAGGTACCACTTTTGAACTTATATTACTCCTAGGTACATCCATAAGTTCATATTCACAAAAAATGAAAAATAAAAAAAAATCACAAAAAAATCACAAAATTTTAAAAAAATTACAAAAAAAATTATAAAAAATCACAAAAATCACAAAAATGAAAAAAAAAAGAAAAAAAATCACAAAATCACAAAATTTTAAAAAAATTACAAAAAAAATAAAAATATTAAATATTTTTTTTTAATTTTTTGTGATTTTTTATAAGTTTTTGTCATTTTTTATATTTTTTTTGATTTTTCGGTATAAAAAGTGTTATATTGACAAAAAAAAATTATATATATTTTTTTTTGATTTTTTTAAAAGTTTGTGATTTTTTTCATTTTTGTGATTTTTTGTAATTTTTATAATTTTTTATAATTTTTATAATTTTTATAATTTTTATAATTTTTTGATTTTTTGTGATTTTTTGTGATTTTTATAGTTTTTTATGATTTTTTGTGATTTTTTTCATTTTTTTTATAATTTTTTTTTTGTTATTTTTTATATTTTTTGTGATTTTTTTATTTTTATAAATTTTTTATGTTTTTATTTTTATTTTGTTGTAATTTAAAACTATTTTTTTGGGTTTGTAGAAAGATAAAATATGTATATTAAACTAAATAATTTAGTAAATAAACTAAATAATTAAAAATTGTTAACTATGACGAATGTGAAATTATCAAGTTATCTATGAGGAATATAAGTTGGTACGAGGTACTTATAGGGAATTACCCCTTGTTTATTTCGATTAATAGAATAATGCAAAATAATTAAGTAGCAAAAAAACATTTTATTATTTAAAGATTAAAAAATACAAAATTAGGAAAATATAATGATGATAGGAACTAGGTTTTGAACTGTACTTTAAAAGCACATTCAGATTAAAACATACTTAAAAGTATCATCAAAAGTAAAAGTATCATCAAACTTACTTTTAAAAAGTCTACTTATAGACATTTACTTTTCACCGAAAGTATACTTATGAGATGACGGCCAAACAAACTAAATATAAGTAAAAGTAAAAGTAAGCCAAAAGTATACTTAATGGTTTACTTTTATAAAAGTAAACTTTTTTTGTGCCAACCAAACAACATTGTGTAAAAGTAAAAGTAAAAGTAAAAGTATTTTACTTTTGGCCTTCACCAAACAAGCCCATTGACACATAAAAACACACACTATATTTACATTTTAATCCTAACCATCTATTTATGTTTTTTTCAATGGCCAAGATTAACAAAAACAAAAATACCATCACAGCCCTTAAAAACATATGTAATGGATGGTTATGATTAAAATGTAAATATAATGTGTTTTTTTTATGTGTTTATATATATTTCCACACTCTATGTATGTCATCTATATAAAAATAGGGTTCTATAATTATAAAACTTGTCGGGCATAACATTTAAATCTTAATTATGAGTCGATGAAGTTGAAGTTTAACTTCATCAGGGTGAAGTATCATTTCTTTACGGATCGTTCCTGGCGAGGGGATGTCGGCACCCCCCCGTCCGGACCGATATCAACCCCACAACAGGCGATCCGGGCCTGTCAACCTTGGGTGACGCGTCACCCCGGATCTTGAGGGCCGGACCGTTCCTAGGCCGGCCCAGAGAGACTTGCTGAGCACTCTTCCCCAATTAATGCTGCTGCTCCCTTGGGGGACCCTTTATGTGTTTCATCGACGTGGCCCAATCACAGGCCAGCCCTGTGGGCCCCGGATGATGAACAGTGCCATTGTCAGAGTCATAAATGACCTGGAGCCGTTGGATCTTTATCAGACAGTGCAATGATCCAAGGGCTAATACGCCTTTGATCAGACTATATATATCCCCACTAATACCAATTAGTAGGGGACGCAAAAAGTGAGACTAGAGAGATAAAGCTAAAAACATCCGAACTACCTGAACTTATCCCGACGCCATAGCTTGTAACCGGCCCGATCTCCCCCCTTTTCCATTGTACACCTATCTTCAGTCTATATCGATACTGACTTGATCGTCGGAGAGGGTAAACTCGGTTACAACCCCGGGCCCCTGTTCGTTGTTTGTGCAGGAGCGCAGATCGCCTCGTCATCAACGGAGTCGTCAGCCTCGTCAGACATCTGGATAAGATTGGAGCCGACGCGAATTGATTAAGCCGGGCCTAGGAAGAAAATCAGGCTCGCCAATTGGCGCCGTCTGTGGGAAACTAGAAGACGCGTTAGCTCTGACACTACGAAGAAAACATGTCTGGCAACAATCGCTTCGATACTCCGTCGTCCCGACCTCACGTCCTCGGAATGCCGAGGACACTCTCCTTTGATGAAACTCCTAGAACCGCGGGTACGAGTGGTCCGACCCCCTTAACGGCGATAGCCGCAACCCCTCGAACGCGAACCGAACTGACTGAAATGATGCTCGATATCCATGAAAAGGAACTCGTCGCGCTTGCGGCCCAGAAGGCACTGATAGCCACGCTGATGACACCAGAGCCCGAGCCCGTCCTCCAAGACGTGAGCCAAGGCGGTCCGGCCCCCAGACCCTCTAAGAGTGTGATGTCCCGTCTAGGACCCCGCCGACGACCCCCCCTAGAGACTCCCAGGGAGCCAACTAGGGGTGAGGAGTCGGAGCACTCCCGCGAAGGGAATTCCCGTCGAAACGACGAGCGAAGTATACATTCCCGACTCCATAGGCATGAGGACAGCCGAAGCTCCCGACCGGAGTCCAGTCATGCCCGAACGGACAAATCTCCCCGAACGCGAAGGCGGGGACGCCGTGGACGACACGATGCTGCCGGTGAGGCAGCAATGAAGATCGTGGCCTCCACCCGTAGCACCCCCTTCTCTGATGACATTGAGTACAGTGCTCCCCCCAGAAACTTCGTCGCCCCCGCCTTCCAGGCCTTCAATGCTGATTCCGATCCGGAAGCTCACCTTCGCCACTATCGATATCAGATGAACCACTGGTCCCATCTCGACCAACTGATGTGTCGGTGCTTCCCCGCCAGCCTGGGGAGGCTCGCAAGTAAATGGTTCCAGTCTCTGCCTGCCAACTCCATCCACTGTTGGGATGATCTGGCCTATGATTTTGCACACCGCTTCATCAACTTGAAGGAAAGGGCTGCCCAACCGGAGCAGCTGTACCAAGTGAAGGTCCAACCCAAAGAGACCCTCGAGAGCTACGACAATCGGTTCTGGCAGAAGCACGCTGAGTGTGCCGAATGCCCCGATTCTACTGCTATAGCTGCTTTCAGGCAGAACATGATCGTGGGAAGCAGGATCCGCAACGAAATGATAGCGACCCCTCCTGGCTCAGTTTCCCAGCTCCGGTCACTAATCAAACAGCACGTCGATATCGAGAAAGACATGAGGTCTGCTGGAGCAACGCGTTCAGTCGCCAGCATCGATCAGCCTCGTGGAGGAGCCGTCTCGAGGAGCATTCGGCGAGATCGCCCCATAGCGGAAAGGTTGGGGAGACCTCGAACGATGGAGAGCCAGCAACCGGCCCCTAAGCGTAGAAGAGAAGATACGCGTCGGCCTGGCCCTTCGAACCCAGACAATGCCTACTCCACCACATTCCGTCTACCATTGCCCGACCTGCTCTTTGAGATCGAGAATGAGCCATTCTTTTCCTGGCCTCCCCCGCTCAGAAACGAGCCGGCCCGGGGGCCTAATGACAAATTTTGTGACTATCACAGAGGCCGCGGCCATTATACCAATGAGTGTCATGGTCTAAAGGCAAGGCTAGAAGGATGGGTCCGGGATGGCTTGATGGAGAAATACGTCAAGACGCGAAGGGACCCCGATCGAGACCGAGAAGGGGACGACGAAAGGCAACCAGACCTTCCCCCACCAGTGATGACTTGCCAAGTTATCCATTCGGGACCAAAGAAGCCGAAACCAAATGGGGCGGAGAGAACCGAGGCCCGCGAGGCCACGATGAAAAAGCACGTCTGCCTCGCCGAAAGCCCGAAACCCCGAAAAAGGTACAAACAAGGTACCAAGCCGGACCTAAGCTTCACCGACTTCGACCTAGTGGGAGTAGACATGCCCCACTACGACGCCCTTGTGATCACGGCCCAAGTGGGCCATTGTTCAGTAGGACGCATCCTCGTGGATCAGGGGGCCTCGGTGAACATCCTCTTTGGAGACCTCTTCGGAAAGATGGGGCTGACGGAGGGGCAGCTAGATACCAACGCCCCCCCTCTGTACGGATTCAACTCCGAGGCTGTTCAGCCCCGAGGGAACATAACCTTGCCTGTTAAGACAGGAACCAAGGTTATGAGCGTGGAGTTCACGGTGGTGGACGTCCCCTCCGTTTACAACGTCATTCTGGGGCGCGCGTGGCTTCATGAAATAGAAGGCGTCTCCTCCACTCTACACCAAAAGGTCAAGTACCCCACTGCGAATGGAGTCGAGACCATATCGGGAAACCAAAAGGTCTCGAGAAGCTGTGCCATGGCCGTATACTCCGGCAATAAACCGGTTCCGGCCCAGAGTGCTATGAACATAGAAGCTGAGGATCCTAAGGTGCTGCGGGAACTAAACAAGAAGATGGGTCCGGAAGCCGAAGAAAAGGTGGAAGAAGAACTGCTGAAGGTCCAGATCCCGGGCTACGACGAGGACCACTTTTTTATGGTGGGCGCGGGGCTGAGCGAGCCCGAGGTTTCAGGCCTCGTTAAGCTGCTGCTCGAATACCTCGATAACTTCGCATGGTCCCCATGCGAAATGCCGGGTATCAGTCCCGACCTCGCCTGCCATAAGTTGAACGTCAACCCGGATGCAAAGCCTGTGATGCAGAAGGGACGCCGCGTTAGTCCGGAGCATGCCGATGCCATAAACGAGGAAGTACAAAAGCTTCTGCTAGCTGGAGCCATTAGGGAAATCTTTTATCCTAGATGGCTCGCTAACCCCGTGGTGGTCCCTAAAAAGAACGGAAAGCTGCGTGTCTGCATCGATTACACGAGCCTTAACCGGGCTTGTCCTAAGGATCCCTTCCCTCTGCCTAAAATCGACCAGATAGTGGACTCCACCGCCGGAGCCGCCCGAATGAGCTTCCTGGACGCCTGCTCCGGATATCACCAAATACCCATGTCGGAGGCTGACCAAGAAAAAACCGCCTTCATAACCCCAAGGGGGAATTACTGTTACAAGGTGATGCCATTTGGGCTTAAGAACGCCGGGGCGACATATCAGAGAATGGTCACCAAGATATTCGCTGAGAGCATAGGCCGAAGCATGGAAGTCTATATCGACGACATGGTGGTAAAAAGCGCCCAGGAGAGCGACCATCTGTCCGACCTAAGGGAGGTGTTCGAAACGATACGAAGGCATGATCTGAAGCTGAACGCCTCTAAATGCGCCTTCGGAGTTGGGGCCGGAAAGTTCCTAGGGTTCATGGTGACCCATCGCGGTATAGAGGCGAACCCGGCCCAAATCTCTGCCTTGAAGAACTTGAGAACCCCTGAAAAAAGGAAGGACGTACAAAAGCTGGCCGGAATGGCCGCTGCCCTCAACCGGTTTATAGCCCGGTTCGGAGATCGATGCAAGCCCTTCTTCACGGCTCTGAAAGCTCAGAAGAAGTTTGAATGGAATGATGAATGCCGGAGTGCGTTCACAGAGCTGGCGAGCTACCTCGGAAGCGCGCCTCTGCTGGCCAAACCTGACACCGGCGACGTCCTTGCGTTGTACCTGGCCGTGTCCGAGATAGCCGTCAGCGCCGTTCTCATCAAAGAGGTCGGCAGGGAGCAAAGGCCAATCTATTACGTGAGCAAAACCCTCCTCGACGCCGAGGCTAGGTATATGCCTCTAGAAAAGCTTGTCCTGGCACTCGTCATGGCATCGCGAAAACTGGCCCATTACTTCTCCGCACACAGTATCGTGGTGTATACGGATCAGCCCATTCGGGAAATACTCCAGAAAGGAGACCTGTCTCGGCGTATGACGAAGTGGGCTTGCCACCTGAACGCGTACGACATCCGGTACGAGCCGCGAACCTCTGTCAAGGGGCAGGCCCTGGCCGACTTTGTGGCAGAATTCACCGGAACGACGATGTCCCCCGGCATCGAGGAGGGTGCCCAAGGAACATGGACCTTGCATGCCGACGGAGCTGCCAATAGAAAGGGCTCTGGCCTCGGGGTGGTGATCCAATCCCCACAGGGTGATGTAATCGAGAAGTCAATCCAGCTTGGCTTCCGAGCCACCAATAACGAGGCGGAGTACGAAGCCGTGATAGCTGGCCTGAGAATGGCCCGAAGCCTCGGCATCAAGAAGATACTGGTGCACACTGATTCCCAATTAGTCAGCAGCCAGATCAGTGGTGAATTCCAAACAAAGGACGAAAGGATGGCAAAGTACGTGGCCATCGCCTCCGAAATACTCCTGAGCTTCGAGTATCGGGAGATCGTCAACATCAACAGAAACGAGAACACCCACGCCGACGCCCTAGCGACCTTGGCCTCGGCTATGAGTGATAAAAAGGAGCGAGTCATCACCATAGAGTACGTCCCTTCGCCTAGCATCGACGCTAGAGCAAGCGTTAACATGGTGACCGACCTTCCGCCGGAACTATGCTGGATGGACCCTATAATCGAATACCATCGCTCCGGCGACCTTCCTGACGATAAGAAGGAGGCTGAAAAAATAAAAAGAAAGGCCTTAGGGTTCTGGCTAGCCCCCAACGATAAACTTTATAAGAGATCGTTCTCCGGGCCCTATCTCCTCTGTGTCCACCCTGATATGGTGGTAAAGGTCATGGAGGAGATACACGAAGGCACGTGTGGGAGCCACACCGGGGGCAGGTCGCTTGCCAACCGTGCCTTAACTCACGGATATTGGTGGTCCCTCATGCAAAAGGATTCTAAAACCTTCGTGCTCAGATGTGAGAGGTGCCAGAGATACGCCCCCATACCTAGAGCCCCGGCCCAAAAGATGAGCAGCGTGACTTCGCCCTGGCCCTTTGCCCAATGGGGCATGGACATCGTCGGACCATTCCCTCGGGCCCCGGGAGGCAAAAAATTCCTCCTCATGGTTACCGACTACTTCTCAAAGTGGGTAGAAGCCGTGGCCTTAGCGAAGATAACGGAGGCCGAGGTGATCAGGTTCCTCTGGAGAGACGTAATCACGAGGTTCGGAATCCCCTACTCGATAGTGGCTGATAATGGGGGCCAGTTTACCGGAGCCAAACTAAAAGCGATGTACGCGAAGTACCGCATCAGAAGCTATTACTCGACCCCTTCGTACCCCCAAAGCAACGGTCAAGCTGAAGTGTCAAATAAGACCGTCCTCGACGGAATAAAAAAGAGGCTAGACGATTCCAAAGGACGATGGGCCGACGAACTACAGCACGTCCTTTGGGCCTACCGAACGACGAGGAGACGGGGCACCCAACAAACGCCGTACAGCCTAACCTACGGTATGGAAGCTATCATCCCGTTAGAAATCGGGCTCCCATCTCTCAGAACCGATATGGTAGAGAACGGACTGAACGAGACGATGATGGGTCTCGAGCTCGAATACGCTGAGGAACGAAGGGAGGTGGCAGCCATCCGTAACGCCGAATATAAAAACGAACTGGGGCATTCCTATAACAAAAGAGTGAACGCCAGGCGTTTCCAAGACGAAGACCTCGTGCTACGGAGAGTAAACAACAACACCAGAGTGCAGTCCGACGGCAAACTAGGCCCCAACTGGGAAGGCCCCTATCGAATCCTCGGTGCGGCGGGCAACGGGGCCTATCTGTTGGGTCGCCTTCCCAACGACGTCCCAGTAGATCGGCCTTGGAACGTCAACAACCTACGGAAGTACTATCAGTAGGGCTCCGCTTTTGCGTTTTGATGTAAATATGGAAACGATGTAATTTGGCCTGAGGGCTTTATTAATGAAAATGTCGATAAATTTCACAAGTGTTTCAGAACACGGGCCTACACGGCACCCCGGTTTCTATTTATTTGAATTTTTCAGTTCACTTAAATTTCACAAGTGTTTCAGAACACGGGCCTACACGGCACCCCGGTTTCTATTTATTTGAATTTTTCAGTTCACTTAAATTTCACAAGTGTTTCAGAACACGGGCCTACACGGCACCCCGGTTTCTATTTATTTGAATTTTTCAGTTCACTTAAATTTCACAAGTGTTTCAGAACACGGGCCTACACGGCACCCCGGTTTCTATTTATTTGAATTTTTCAGTTCACTTAAATTTCACAAGTGTTTCAGAACACGGGCCTACACGGCACCCCGGTTTCTATTTATTTGAATTTTTCAGTTCACTTAAATTTCACAAGTGTTTCAGAACACGGGCCTACACGGCACCCCGGTTTCTATTTATTTGAATTTTTCAGTTCACTTAAATTTCACAAGTGTTTCAGAACACGGGCCTACACGGCACCCCGGTTTCTATTTATTTGAATTTTTCAGTTCACTTAAATTTCACAAGTGTTTCAGAACACGGGCCTATACGGCACCCCGTTTTCTATTTATTTGAATTTTTCAGTTCATTTAAATTCTACATGTGTTCATTCACGTTATGAGTTATACGAAACGCGCGCCCCAACGCCGACGCGTAAGGGCCACATCATTTGGGAGCATGCATGTGTATGACACAATGTATAAGCACACAAAACAGAAATAAACACAAGCCCAAAGGCCAAAATTGTTTCATTAATCAAAAGCTATTACAAGTTAAAGTGCATAAAGAAGATTACATCAGAAACAAAAACTGGGAACTACAAAAGCCCTAAGACGCCCCCTCATCGTCATCAGCTTCATCCTCAGAGAGGGCTCGAGGGGTTAAGGGGACTACCTCGGGAATGGGAGCAGAGGAGACGGGAACCATGACGTTCTCCATGTTCCACACCGGGTGATCCGGTCCCGCCCTCATGAAAGCTGCCGCCTCAGACCAGCCATCAACATAGAAGGAATTAAAATCCTTCTGTGTTGATAGCTCCAAAGAGGCGCTCAGCTCCGCCTCGGCGGCTTGGACCGCGGCCTTCACCTTGTCGGCCAGGCTCGCTTCAGCCTCCTTCAGAGCCGTGACCGCAGCTTCTGCACGCTCCTCGGCCTCAGCACAGGCCTTCGCGGCCTCAGCTCGCCGAGCTTCCAAGGTTGCAACGAGGCCCTCGGCCTTCTCGGCCCTTATTTGAGCCCCCTCCGCCTTCTTCAGGGCATCTTCGGCCTGCCTAGCACTGGCCTCCGCCTTCGAAGCCCACGACCTCACCAGTTGTCCTTGCTGGTAGACATACTGGTTCATTGTCAAATAGGCCTGCGAAAGAAGAGAAATACTTAGCTAAAAGTTTAAGGAAGAAACAAAGATCACTAAGAAATAAGAAACAGCAAGTTAACCTGAGGGATCTGGGCCATGGCAGTCGTCATGGCAGAGGCGAGGTCACGACCACGGTGGTCGGCCTCGACGGTCTGCTGCTGGAGCGCGGCCAGAGCAAGCAGGCCGGCAGAGGGGTGGCCCTCCATAATGCTCCGCACCCCAGTCGTCGCCTTAACCTCTTCCGGGGTTTGGACGGGCATCCGTCGCGACGGCGAGCCACAGCTTGAGCTTGACCCCGCTCGCTCTTCATCTACAACCACGGGCTCCCTAGGCTTCGGGCTTGGCACGACGACCTCCCGCGGCTCAATTTCCCCGGTACGGGTTTTCTTTACATCACGAGGGGCCTTCGCCTCCTCCCTCTTCCTCTTGGCCGCCTCGGCAACTTCGGCTTTACGAGCGGCCCGTTCGCGCCTCGATTGCTCTGCCAAGCCTGCCAACCTCTTCAAGGTCTGCGCCTTAGCGTCAGCAGGGGCCACCTCCACCACTTCTTCATCCCCGGCCTCGTCTGCCCCCTCTTTTACGGCCTCGACGACCTCTTCTTCAGCGGCCTCGGGCTCGGGCTCCGCAACCTCCTCCTCCACCTCCTCTTCCTCCTCCTCCTCGTCAGAACGAACCACCTACATCAGACAAACGAAAAAGGAGTTAGAAAAATTTACAAAATCTAGCTAAGTATAAAGAGGAAAATCCAAGGAAAACTTAGGGGCAACTTACCCTGGTCCGCGAGGTGCCCAAGCTCGGACCGGTGTTTTCTGCCTCAGCAGGGCTATCCTCCAAGCGTAGGGGGCTCGTCACCCCGGGCTCCCTAGACCTCAAGGGAAGAACCTCTGGCATAGGTTTCCCATGCTGGTCTATGTAGGTACGGGTACCGTCTGTCCCCACCCTGAAGTGGAGGACGGTACCGTCCGACCGGGTCTCAGTATAAACCCCGGCGGATTCAGGCGCGAATGAGGCATCGGCCAATACAGGAGCGGAGGAGGTCGACGTCACCGCCTTAGCCTTGCCGCCTGCCTTCAGCTTTGGCTTCGACGCCTTTCTAGCCGCAGGCTCCACAGTGGCCTCAGCATCCCCCACGACCTTGGGAGGAAGGGTCGACTCCAGACCCTTCTCCTTCTCCCACCTTTCCCTGGAGTACCCCTCAGGACAGAAGGTCCTAGGGGGCCATTTGAAGCCGTTCCCCTTGCAGGAGGTGGGGGAGCCACAGATTAGAAGACGCTCCGCATCCCGGGCCCCTACGTCTGTCCCGTCTGGACCCCACCAGTTTAGGGCCATCTCCAACGCCTCTACGTTGGGTTCACCTAGGCCCCTGATCTTAGAGGCCACGGTGTATTTGTTTTCCTTCTTGCTCAGTACCCTCCCCGGCCTGAGCGGAAGGATCAGGTCGTCACGGGCAAGCCAAGGGCCCTCCACTACGACCACGTCTTGCGTGTAACCCCGATTCGAATCGGAGTTACCTGTGATCAGCTGGTTGTGGGACCGGCACCTCAGGTAGGGCTGCCGGCTCTTAGATTGCGAGGTGGGCTCGGTCTGCAAGAATTCATAGCAGGCCAAGAGCTCTTTAAGCCCCAGTGGCTCCGGGATGTCCGGGCCCAAGGCGACATTCAACGCCTCTATTCCGGCGCAAATCCGGTGCGCTTGCAGAGGCCACTGGCATGGAAGAGTCTGCGTCCAGGCGCAGAGCTCCGCCAGTAGCTCCGGAATAGGGAGGTGGGTACCCCCGTAGAGAAGAGTAGAGAGGGAGAGGGTTACCATATTCTTGGGATCAGACACGATCCCATTCACCTCGTCTGCAGTCGCGCAGGTCCGAAGTCGGAACTCCCCCCCTATGCCGCACAATTGGCAAAACTCGTCGAGGTCAGCCCCGTGCTGCCTGACCATGATACTGTTATCGTTCACCGCCACGGATATGGCCGGGTCGATAACCATCTCCCGGAATGGCAAGGCGTTCGCCATTACCTCAAGGCGCTTCGGTTGCGGGGCAACCATCGGGCCTTTTCCAGCACCGTGTTTGATAACCATGATGGTTGGTTGATTGATGAAATTTGCTAAGTGTGAAGTGTGAGGGAAGAGAGAGAACGGGCTGCTGTGTAAAAATTCTTAGTGAGAGAGTGAGAAAGTGAAAATGAGATTTCACTGAGGGTATTTATAGGCCCTCACCAGAAGATGAAAAGACATTTACCAGAAGGTGAAAAGACGGCGGCGGTTCATTACACGAACTCCCACAAATAAATGCTACCACTCAATCGACGCAGTACACGTGTACAGCAAACAGAGGTCAACTGCCAAGTGTCACTCACCAGCCGTCTTAGCATTAATGGCATTGATGAAATCGAAGAGACAGAGGCGGCGCCTCGTAAATGCTTGATGGGCGTGCTCCACGTGTTAAAAATTCCAGAATACGAGAACACGTGTCGGACTACACCAAGACGCCTCCACACCGTCGAGCATAAGAACACGATGACCGGAGCCCCCGTAACGACTACAGATCCCTGCAGACCTCGTCCTTAACGACGACTCCGGACAGGGAGCTGTTGGCGAGGGGATGTCGGCACCCCCCCGTCCGGACCGATATCAACCCCACAACAGGCGATCCGGGCCTGTCAACCTTGGGTGACGCGTCACCCCGGATCTTGAGGGCCGGACCGTTCCTAGGCCGGCCCAGAGAGACTTGCTGAGCACTCTTCCCCAATTAATGCTGCTGCTCCCTTGGGGGACCCTTTATGTGTTTCATCGACGTGGCCCAATCACAGGCCAGCCCTGTGGGCCCCGGATGATGAACAGTGCCATTGTCAGAGTCATAAATGACCTGGAGCCGTTGGATCTTTATCAGACAGTGCAATGATCCAAGGGCTAATACGCCTTTGATCAGACTATATATATCCCCACTAATACCAATTAGTAGGGGACGCAAAAAGTGAGACTAGAGAGATAAAGCTAAAAACATCCGAACTACCTGAACTTATCCCGACGCCATAGCTTGTAACCGGCCCGATCTCCCCCCTTTTCCATTGTACACCTATCTTCAGTCTATATCGATACTGACTTGATCGTCGGAGAGGGTAAACTCGGTTACAACCCCGGGCCCCTGTTCGTTGTTTGTGCAGGAGCGCAGATCGCCTCGTCATCAACGGAGTCGTCAGCCTCGTCAGACATCTGGATAAGATTGGAGCCGACGCGAATTGATTAAGCCGGGCCTAGGAAGAAAATCAGGCTCGCCAGTTCCATCAAAATTTAACCAATTTGTATATATATTAAAAAAAACAAAGGCAAATTTTAATTGTTATTTCTCAATCTGATGGTACTTTAGCTACCGAAGGGGAAAATTTAATTCCCTAAACTCCTGCATGAAAAGTCCAACTAAATTTTACTCCAATGAGGACAACCAGTGACTAAATGTAAGGAAATTCCTCAAATGCGTTTTTACACCAAATTTACACTCGTGTGACATTATTGTTGTTTATTTTGGGTACACAACAGTATTTTTTTGTGCCGAGACCGTTTAAGGTTGGTTCATTTTGTAACCACATGCAATTTAAGTGTAATATGTAAAGATAGACTAAAAGGCCTGAGGCGAAAGGAAGATAGTGACAGCAGATAAGGAATAATTCGTACCCTAACTAGGTAGTGACAGTCGGACTTACGGTTCCCTTCCCAATTTTGAAAAAATATTGTTGAAAAAATTTAGATTTTTCTTATATATTTTGATCATAATCTTTAGATTTTAATGTTTTAACCCTTCATTTCGTAAGGTATAATTTTTTTTTATAAAAAATAAACCCTCAATTTCACAATTGTGCTTTTGTCAATGTATGGGTCCCACCAACTATGTCCAATTCTACTACTACTTATTTGGTGCCTTAAATAAAATGTTCACTTTGTTTTGAGTGTAAATCCTTTTCTATTTATTTTTATCTTCTATTAAATAAACATCCAGAATAGTTTTTTGATTGTGAAAACCAAACAGAATGATGGCTTTGGGTTGTACCAAGTCTGAAACCAAGTGGATTTATTTTTTGCCCCATATTCCTCCGCTACTTTTATTACACACTCTCATCGTCATGTATCATCGTCATATATTCATTTTCATCTTCCATCTAAAGATATGTCTTTCACTCTAATAGTTATATTACAATTAGACATTTTTATTGGATTGTTTTTAGACATTCTCATCGATTTACCTATTTGATCTATGCGGTCTCTAAAAACGAGACAAACCGTTTAATTATATTCAGAAACACCCTAAACATCCGATTTTCTAATTTTTTTAGAGAGAATTCAAGGTAACAAAAAAACTGTATATTTGTATAAAAGTACTATCTATTTATACTAAAGAAACTATATCGAAATCAAATTATCTACAAAAATAGGTTTAATAGAAATAGAATTTTATTCGATGAATCTTGAAATGAGGTATACCCGAGCCCAGCAGTAAAAAAAAGTGTTGGAAAACCATGTTAAAACATGGTAATTTCCAAATGGTCACATGACCATCTTTGAGTCAAGATTTCAAGCGACAGTCGTTGTCTTTTGACACCATACTCAAGACGGTTGAGTAGCTGGTATGACAAGATTCGTAACGGTATGTCGCATGACCTATTCGGAGAATGAGAGTGAATGAAAATTGGCATCAAAAATTGGGGTTGAGAAAAAGTAAAACTCTTAATGCTGGAAAATAGGTTAAATGAGGATAACTCATTGGGAATTGTCCCACCTTGTAAAATGAAGAGTCATTTTTACACATATGTGTATTAAGTGTTTAGCACGCACGCGCTCGCTCGGGCCTCGAGCTTTGGGGAATGTCTCGGGTATTGTCCCAAGACTGACCTATATATAGGCAGCTCCCCCCACATCAGAAATATATCATTCTGAAATACAAACAGCACCATATATCATCTTTCTAAATCCAGCTACATTACAATGTAGTCAGAGAGAGCCACCCACCAACAGCTCGACATTGACTCGTCGCCAGTTTTTGACAAGTCATCCGAGACGTTGTACCTTGGGATCGAAGCGCCAACGCAACCAGAAACCAAAGGTGGTTGAACGAATATCGGTTAAGGGCAGACTGTTTAACAGTCGCCTCGTCTATTTCATTTTCTGTCTTTTTTTTTTTATTTTCATTTCAGTAATTTAAATTCTGTAATTTCTTTTCAGTATTTCAATTTTATGTCATTAACTGTAATATTTTAATTCTATTCTTACCTTTCTGTAATTTATTTAAAGTACTGTTTTAATTCTGTAATTTAATTTATGTAATTAGAATAGTTTCATTTCAGTCCTGTAATTTATTTACAGAAACAGTCCAGCAGTTTAGTAATTATACTATTCTGTCTGGCAGTTTCTTTTAATTAACAAACAGTCCAACAGTTTAGTTTTATATTATTCTGTCTGACAGTTTTGTTTAATTACAAAGCAGTTCAGCAGTTTAATAACCTATATTATTATGTCTGGAATTTTATTTATTTGCATTTACATTCTGCAAGTATCGGAATATTGTAATAGAGTCACATTCCGTTTAATAGAAATAAAATTGTTTATTTCTCTTCAGTCCTTGCACTTTAAATTATTGATTTTACGTACACCAAAACCAACAAAAAGAAACTACTCATTTCATACAAAATACATTTTTGTTTGTTTTGACTTAAGAGTTCGAGTTATGAGTGACTTGATAATTCTAGTTAAAATCGAAATGAAATCAAACGTATCCTCCGTGTCTTTAAGAAAAAAAAACATGAGTTTTGGGTGTAAACTTTCCTCCGGATCCCGAAATAGATTGAGACCCGTCATTTTTAGATACCCCATATTTTTACCGATTTTAAGTCCCTAAATGGTGAACATCCAAGAACAGGGGAAATCATGATGTAAGCATTTTTGTGGTAATAGTACTTATGTACGTGTAAATGATACTTGCATAATTTTACATTATCTCACGCCTTCATATTTATGTCGTTAATAATTAATACTTTAGTACATATTCTAGCGTTAATACAGTTGGAGTAATATTGATCTCTTTAGCTGAATAGATTGGTGTCAAAGATTTTTAGACACGTTAATACTTAATATTTTTGGGCATATTTTGACTTGCCAAATGAACAGCTAAAAAGCATATAAAATGACAAACAGTAAAATATATTTAATTAAACAAATACTTGATAAATAATTGAAAAAACGAGTACAAAGAAAAGATGGTGAGCATAAGTTTAATCGGGGGAAAAGATGCTCACTCTCACTATATATAAGTATACACTAGATAATTTCATTTCAAAATCAGCAAAATAAACTCTATCGCATTGTTTCTCTTCTCATTTCTCTTTAGCATTGCGCTTCCGGTTGTGCTCGCATATTTAATTGTTGGATAGAAATTTGAGTTTGTTAATTTGTTAGATTCACAAGAGTTTCACCTACTAGATAAAGATACTCTCCCGGGAGACTCTGGTTCGATATACTTTTCGATACTAAATCTTTGTTGCTCATGTACATGGGTATTTCATTATTACTTCAACTTTATTCAATCAGTTATTAATTTATTTATAGTGTTCTTATTCTATTTTATTCAACATGTTTTTAATTACATACGGTAATAATGTTCATATTCTTTTTATTTCCTATTCTATTCAATCGGCTATTAATTATCTACGGTAATGATGTTCTTATTCTTCATCTTTTTTAATTTATTTAATCGGTTTATATTTTATAGTTTATTCGATTGGTTACTACTGTTTGTGCTAATTCTAACGGCAGCTCTTCCTACTTCGCTACTGGTTCCCCAAATAACACATCATCCATTAATGATGCTCAGATAAAAACTGCTAATGAGTCGTCTTATTCGCCCGCTATTATTTGTGTTGGTGTGGGCCTGGCCGTGCTTGCGGATTGTGCTCTCATTGTAGCAAGGGCCAGACGTATGCGTCACTAGACAACCATAGGCTGTTTGATAGTGTGTACACTACTGGACAGGGCAATAAAGGCGATTGAAAATCGCCTTAAAAAGCAATAAAACTACCTTTAAAAATTTTTGAGGTGGTCTCTGAGGCGGTTTGCGGACCGCCATTTCCGCAGCCGTTCCTAAAAGTTTTAAGGCGGTTTAAAACCGCCGCTAAAGAAATAAGACGGTTTTCAATGAGCTTCCTTGAAAATGTTAGTTTTTACGACGGATGCAACATAACCGCTGTTAATATTGCAATTAAGGCAATAACAAACCGTCTTCAATAGTTTAATAACGCCATTAATTCTTCAAATATATGCAAGTATAACTCAATTTCGACGCTAGTCGTACCGCTTTCAATTTTTTGCTCAAACATATGTATGTATATGTATGCACATGTGTATATATATAATCAAACACTCAACATCTCAACCTGATAACAAAAAGAAAGATAAAAAAAAGTATATACGATCCATAAAATTTAATAATAACATCAAAAATCGTTTTAACCGAACTAATTCTATCAAAAACAAAAAACGATTCATGTAAGATTGCAATATGTACAAATGCTTATATAAATCTATTCTTGAAACCACTATAACATTTCATTTTACAACGTCCGCAAAGCTCGGTTCGGAAAGAGAAATATAAGTCAAATTCTTCTTGATCTATACAAAGAAAAAAAAACATAGCAAATTCCAAATAATGATTAGACAAAATGTACAAAAACAACAAAGAGGAGGTACGAAAACAATCATACTTTAATAGCACTTGCATGCACACACAATTCTAAACATGGAATTCTATCACGACATCACTGTTATCAACACATTATTCATATGACATATGATATCTAAAATGCTATACCGAACACAATGTTCAACACAACAACATATAATACAAAGAACTAAATAATAATTATTTAAAAATAAAACACAATAGTAAAATATATTCGGAATTGCATCACACGTAGCCAAGTTTAGAGCCACTGTTGCTCAGGGACCCAGTGCACTGGTACCCCACACACACGCGTGCTGGTACTAAAAAGTACCCACATTTAGAGCCGCTGCTCAATGACCAATAATGCAATGGTACCAAACACACTGGTACAAATATACCCACATTTAGAGCTACTGCTCAGGGACCCAAATTACAATGGTACTCCACACTGGTACGAATGTACCCAATTTTAGAGCTACTACTCAGGGATCCAAAGTGCAATGGTACCTCACACATCCACCGGTACTATAATCTCAAAATCAATATACATACATACATACATACATACATACATACATACATACATACATACATACATACATACATACATACATACATACATACATACATACATACATACATACATACATACATACATACATACATACATACATACATACATACATACATATATATATGAAACCCCGAAAACCATTATTACTCAATCACCATAATTAAATAAATAAAACACAATATAACCTGGTCACTTTTAATCACATATAACTGTCCACAATTTCACCACTCTAGTTACACAAGATCACCACTCTAGTTACACAAGATCACCACATACACTGTGCATGGTATCAAAAATTTCCCAACTGAACACTTAAAATATTTTAGTTCAAACTTTAATTTTTTACAAAAATTAATAATCGCAATTCACCCTTAACATTAATTCACGTAGAACCCAATATCACGAAATGTAAGCAGGCGCATGTTATATTCTACACAAATATGCAAACACTCAAACAACAAGCAAACCCCATAAATAAAACCTATTAAACTAAAATCGGTTTCTTCCCTCTTACCGAACCAAACGAGAGCTCGTTTGTAAACCGCCAAACGGAGCCAAAAACCCGACAAAACAGAAAGACCAGATCTGGACAGCAACTTTATTACCCTTAAAACTGTCCATAACTACGATTAAAACATGGCACAGATTAATATAATTAATGTAAATTCGGATTAGGGTAAAACCCCCAAAAAACATGATTTTATAAAAGTGAAAATCAAAGAAACAGATTTACACAGATAGATAGATCTCGAAGAGTAGATTAAGAAAATGTATTTGATTGTGAAAATAGAATCCGAATGCACCCGATATTAGCCGAAACGTGTCTGTCCTAAAATCCGATAAAGCCACCACCACCGCCGTCTATACTCGCCGGACTGGTCATCGGAGTGGGCCGCCAGTTCAATGACTTCGATCTCTCTCTCCCCGTCCTATCTTCTCTCTCTATCTCTCCGTTCTATATATGTATATATGTATTTGCTGTATGTATGTATTTGTACATATTTGCGGCTGTGTATGTATATAAGTATATATGTATTTAGGTATTAGGTTTTTGTTTTTAATTAAATTACCATCAAAGTCCACATAATTAATATTTGCGGCTGTACATATCTGTACATATGTACGGCTGCATCAGATCGGTTGTGTTGACAGGATCAAGAGGTTCTCTCAATTTATACGGCTTTCAAAATTTGCTAACAATGATAGGGTCATGCACAAGAACAACAATATTAAAATAATTGTCAATAAAGAGTTTGATAACTACGTTCACGAACATGTAGTACAACAAATTAAGTAATGTACTCTGGTTTTTTACTCCCCTTACTTTGAAAATAACTTCTGAACTAATCGAAGACAATTATAGAAGTATCTGAAACATGATATAATCATAGTCAGTGAAAGTTTTATTGCAGATGAATTTAATCTACAAAACTTTGAAACCTAAATTGACTTTATATATAAAATCATCCCTCTGTCACTACAAGAAAACAGTCAGATAACGACGGAAAATATCGTAACAAATTTCCTAATTCCGTCGGTAAACACTCATTAGCGACAAAATACATGTCGCTGACATCCATCGTTAAAGCTGTTGTCACAACCCTCTGGTGACGGAAAAAACCGTCCATCGCTAATTTTGTGACAAAATTGTGACATACTTACGTCAAATATTTTTGCTGAGAAAACGGTGAAAATTCCCCGTTAAATACTAGCGACTGCATTGGCGATACAATTGTGTCGCTAACAAAAATATAATATTTTATGCTGACGTGTGACGCTTATGTGGCATTATTTTGAGACGGACTGGTGATATGATTTTGTCACTAATAAATATCATTATTTTATTGGCATTTGTATTTGATTAAAATAATAGTATCGTTTGTGACATTATTGTGTTGTTGTTTCGTCACTAAAAATATATCATTATTATATTTGTTTGCGTATTTGATTAAAATAATAATATTTTTTGTGACAACACTAAGTCGTTTTTTTGTCACTGAAATAGTTGATTATTTTATTTGACGATATTTGGAATTTAATACTATTTAATTTGCTTTAAAATTTTCGTCGTTATGTTTTCACAAATGTACAAATTTCTTTTTTTGGCGCCATTTTTTGAAAGCAATTTGAATATTTTTTGCTTGCTAATTCATTTGTTTGAATCTATTAAATGATTAAATTTTATTATTAAATGGTTAATATTTATTAATAAGTAATCAAATTTTATTATTTAAATAATAAAATTTGATTATTTAAATTACGTTTTATTAAATAGTACTACCTTTGACTACCAAAAAAATTACAATATCTTAAATAATACATTTTAAATGTATTATTTAAGATATTTGAATATAACTAAATGAAAACGCAAAATTATCTACAACCATAAACGATGAGCATACACCATTAGCTGTTTTACAAAATTAAACGACGCACATCGTTTCAAGCTACGGAAACCTACAATACTACCTAGAAGTTCAGCCGTGCTACTTACAAACCCAAAATACTACTTAGAAGTTCAGCATTACGCCCGTCGGCGTCAACAACCTAAAACAGTGCCTTTCGGCATCAACCAACCCAAAAGATAATTGTTCAAAAGCTACGAAATAGAGTACGAAAACACAAAATAACAATGCCTTAAGGCATAAACAGACAACCATTGTTCAGAAACTTGAGAAGTTAAAACAGTAATTAAACGACAACTCGAGTAGGCATCACCACATCCTCATCATCACCATCGTCACTGTCACTTGAACTTTCTTCCTGACCATCCTCACAAGCTGCAGGCCTCATAGGCTGCGAACCCCTCTGGTTTATCTGGGTTAGCACGATCTCGACAATGTGGGGCACACTGGACCTTATCAAAGATTGCACTGACTCGTGGTAGTTTTCCTGGATAATACGGCGTACGAGCTCTGTAGCCTTATCTTCAGTCCAAGCAGCCTGAGTAGGAGTGCCCGCTGTGCTGCTAAAGGAGCCGTCGGTGCTAACAGAAGAAGCCCGGTTGCCGATTCCATAAATCCGCCCCTTGCCCAGGAAGCCAAGTTCATCAAGCACGTCAAGAAACACACGGTCCTCGTCAACCGACGATGCCGGTAGGCCAGCCAATTCAGCCTCAGCTACTTTCTCGAGCATCTTCTTTTCAAGTGCTACCTGCATATACGTAACATAATCAATAGAGTATTATGGACAAAACATAGTGATGCTATCGAATGAAACCCATAAACCAAATTTTGACAGCGCTATGGACTATAAACAAAAACATATCAAGTCTTTCCAGAAATCAACAATACAACTAAAAGTCTGTTTTAAAATAAAGATTTTATCATTTACTGCAAACGGCATAATGCGCCAACAATCAATCCTAAACATTATATAGTTCGCTGAATATAAATTTCCTAAAACAATACAATATGGTAAAAAATAAGAGTCAATCAAAACCTATGCTTTTAAAAAAGCAATGCAAAACATTTGATAGTTTGCAGATTTTTTTTCATGTTATCAAGAAATAGCCCAGTGAGACAATGAGACACTATAATTATTTATCAATAAGATTTCAATTACAAGCAATGGAATGAGAACAACTTACGTTGATCTCGGATGATTTCTCATCGCAGAACTTGTCGCCTTTCTTGTGCATTAACCGGAACTGTCGTAGCAGGCTAGGCATGGCTCCCTCCTTTCGACATATAGCCAGTGCATGCTCCAAGTGGGACTTGGAGCCGCCCAGATGGACCGATGGCTTCTTGCCTGAATTCCCTCTCCGGTTAGCCGATTTAATTGCACCCTTGGCCTTCGACTCGTCACTGTCCCACGATTTCTTCCAGGCAATCCATACTTTAGCACCACACCAGGTGGGTTTCTTAACCCTCCTCTTAAGCTTATACTGCCAGTCAGAGTACCGCTTAGCTGCAATACGATTTCAGGCTCCGCGGACTATAGACTCAAACCCAGGTTCCCAAGTACACGCTTTCTGGCAAGACCAAAATTATGCTTAATAAATAAATATCTAGAAATAAAATAAATTGAATTTCATTTTGCAATACTTTACCTCAAACTCTCTCCAGTAATGCTCTTTGAGACCCTTCGGCACTAGTTTCCATGAGATGGCTTGTTCGTCTTGCTTTTGTTTAAATGTCTTGGTGATATTCTTTGAAGCCGAGGGAACAAACCTGTCCAACAAAATAGACAGCAGATTATCACATATAATTGATATTTACAAATAAATTTAACTTTGACCAAAATGATTGCCTACGCTGGAAACTTGGCTCCGTCTGCCTGAATGACTCTTATTAAGGTCCTTGTTGCCACCGGCAGTTGAACATCCATTGGTTGAGAAGGTGACCTCTGTTTTCTGGATCCAGAACCAGACGACCGGGCCGGGTGTTCTTGTCGTGCAGTTGAAGTTGGAGTCGGTGACCTCACCACATTGTTGGCAGACAGTTGTTCACTATTTGGGAACTGGAAGAACTCAGAATCTTGGTTATTTTGAGTTGTTGATTGATTACGTGGGTGGCGCCTAGCTGGACTAGGAGGAGGAGACGAAACAGTTCTTCGACCCATCTAGCACAAAATAGCAAATTTAATACATGAAATGTTGACAACACTGCGAATCTTACCCTAAAGTCCTAAACTTATAAATACTTTTGAACATATAAGCATGGGCTAATACATTAGGAAAAAGTTTCCCACCTATTTGGTAATGTTTTTTAATACTTCACAAACATTTTTAATCACAGTTATATAAATTTTTAATCACATTCTAATTAGAAGAACTGACAATTTTTTGTAATATTAGTACATGTACCGATTTTTAATTAAACATATCATAAATTCACCATTTAAACCCTTTGCAGGTATAATAGTATGATATACACTATAATCGATTAAAAGAATAGTTATAAGAAAGGTACCAAACAAGACCTTGTTATGGTAAACTTGGAGAAAAGTAGTTATTTGTAACAAATTTAGAGTTGCAGAAACGTCAATATGCCATACTCACACATTTGATGCAGAAACAACAATATAACAAATAATTTTAAATTTTAGAACCATTCATTCATACAAGGACAATTACTTGCAAATAAAACAACTACTTATATAGCAACATATCACAAACAAGTCTACTTCTGAAAAATCAGGTTGGACTGTTTGATTGCAATCAAACAAATGCAATCAAACAGTCTAATAAACTTGCAAACTCCACATGCAAAACAACACCAAGATATGTACAAAAGCAAGAAATCAAGAGACCAAATAACAGTAAGAAATGTGGATGTAGCATCATCTATGGCTGGACTAGTAAAAGGAACAAGATTAGTAGTATTTAAAAAGTGTACAAGAACAGTGCTGCTATAAACAAATAACTTCAATTAAAACTGACACACATACATGGAAAAATACACTAGCCTGTTTTTTTGCTCTTAATCAAACAGTGACCTGATAAAATGATAAAATGCAACATATATAGCAACTTATGTGTGTGTTTAAACATCCTTATTGTTAAGCCCAAATTTTAATACGTAGTTAAAAAACTCCAATTTAAATTACCCAATTTAAAACTGTAAATTTTCAATTTAAAAACCCAGTTATTAACCAAAGGGCCAATTAAAAACCAAAATGGAAAGTAGCCAATTAAAAACCCTAACTATAAACAAATAACTTCAATTAAAACTGACACACATACATGCATGTACAATTAATCATAGAAATTGGCTTTTTACAATTAATAAATAAAAATCAGTAATGAACATCATAAATCTAATTGAAAACACATATTAAAAGGCCTAATTTCTCAAAACACAATTAAAAATCCAGCTTAAAAAGTCTACATATATGCAAACACCTGTTTGTAACATGGAAATTACAAAAATTATAACTAAAATTGAAAAAAATACACATGCAGATCAACAAATCAACAAATGAAATACTTTAAACCCAAAACGAGGTACAAGCCTTACGGACATTGAAATACTATGAATATCAGAGAGAAAGAGAGACTTACAGACATCGAAAGCTAGAGAGAGACTTACGGTGGTGGATGCGACGGTGATTGAAGCGGTGGTTAGAGAGAAAGAAGGGAGCGGTGGGGTGTGTTTCTCGAGACTTCTGTCTCTGTAGGTTTTTAGAGTATAGAGAGAGAGAGAGTGGATTTTGTTTGTTTTGTTTTTCTCTTTATTCTGTCAATTTAGTATAGGTTAAAAGTTTGGCTGAATAAATGAGCGGCTGCCGAAAAAAATTTGAATAACTTTTGGAAACTTTCTGAAATTTTGGGCAAATTTTTTGAATATATACTTTAGGATTTTTGAATATATTTTTATTTGTACAATAATACTATTATTTTTTTAAAGAAATTGTTTAATATGCAAAACAATTTAAATGTCAATTAACAAACAATAACTTAGTAACAATAAAAAAAATTGAGTACAATTAGTAATATACATATTTAAAATTAAAACCGTCAACAATTTCATTTATTTGTTACATAATCTTACCACAAATTTAAACACAAACATTAATAATATTATACAAATAAAGTTAACAGAAGTTCAGGATTTAACACAAATAAAGTTCAAGGATAACTTTCGTATTCTACGTCATCGTCGTAGAAGTTTTCTTCTTCGTCGGAATCGGGCTCGCATTCCACGTCAGAGTCCGATTCTTCGTCTGCTGCTAAGTCAGCGGGATCGTTTAAATATTGTTGCCTTAAAGGTCCATCCATACCCCCATCAGTAATAGGTTGACTCGAAGACCCTTCATCGTCTTGAAATGCGTGCCTCTCAATTCTTCCGTCTGATCCAGATATGTGGATAACTGACCTAGCCTTAACCTTGCATACTGCCCACCATTCATCCGGCTCTGCTCCAAACCTTGTTGGGTAAGGCAAATAACATACTTGGATCGCTTGGGAGGCCAATATAAAAGGGTCGTACTTTTGGTATTTTCCCTTCGAGTTTATACTAACAAGATTATACTTTTTGTCAATATGTATATTTTGTCGACTCGTGTTAAACCAATCACAGTTAAATAAAACCACCTTCTTAAGTGGCCACATCGGATACTCCAGCTCAATAACCTCAGTTAGAACACCATAGTAGTCGGTGGCAGAAGCAGATTCAGTGTAGTCTGACGTGCCTTTTATGCAAACCCCACTGTTGGCAGTTTTCCGATTGGATGAGTGAACTTTCGTGTGAAATACGAAACCATTCACAAAAAAGATCTGATACGTGTTGACTTCTTTCAAAGGTCCTTGTGAAAGGGATAATAAGAACTCATTATTATCGATGTTTGTATGATTATCCTGCTCAGCCTATTCACACATTAAAAAATGAATTATAATTTTAAAACTCATAATATTGCTACATTGTTAACTTATGGGAAAACAATTAAAACTCACATAACGTTCAAACCATGGGACGAAATGATTATCGATGCAATCTTCAAATTCAGCAGCATTCGTTGCAAAACCGGCATCGTACATGTCCTCTTTGAAAATGCTAGGAATTCAGTTCAAAAAATGTTATTGGCTATAAAAAACACTTATGCAACATATATATAACGAATTATTAAAATGATCACCTCAAATATTTCTGAGCCTCTGGACAATTTGTGAGGATGTACCTCCTTGCTGCTTTGTGTTCTTCCGGGTTAAGCCATCGCATTTTACATTTTCCAGCCGCACGACCCGGATGTGTAAAAATCGACAGATTTCCAGGAATTATTGGTCGTTCTCCCCCATCATCATGTCGTTCAATCCGACTTCTCCGTGTTTGAACTTCTGGCTTAAAATATATTGAGGAAAAATTAGCAGCTTCCTCGGTGACATACGCATTTATCATCGACGCCTCAACACGATTCTTGTTCCTTGCACTCCTTTTAAGTTTTCCAAGAAACCTCTCACACGGATACATCCACCTATAATGCACCGGACCCGCAATTCTTGCTTCATATGACAAGTGAAGGGGGAGGTGTTCCATTATGTTGAAAAAACTTGGTGGAAAATGCAGTTCTAACTGGCACAATATAATTGGAATTTCTGCTTCAAGAAGCAACATGTCTTCCACCGACAGAGTAGTGCATGTTAGGCGTTTGAAAAAGAGGCTGAATTCAGTCAAAACTTTATAAACCTTTTCGTCAAGTGTAAGCCGAAATGCAATTGGGATCAGTCTTTGCATAAACACGTGACAGTCATGACTCTTCATACCAAGCAACCTGTTCTTTCTTAGATCAACACAACGACCTATATTAGATACACATCCATCTGGAAATTTAATTTTTTGCACCCAATCACAAATGCTCTCTCTCTGTTCTCTTCCAAGAGTAAAATAAGCTCGATCATATTTTCCATCAGCAGTAGGATTAAACTGGGGACGGTTGCAGAGAGCATGAACATCCAATCTTGACCTTAGATTATCCTTCGATTTTCCCTTCACATCAAAAACCGTATTAAACACATTCTCAAAACAGTTTTTCTCCGTATGCATAACATCGAGATTGTGTCGAATGAGGTTGTCTTTCCAATACGGTAAATCCCATAAAATACTACGTTTCTTCCATCCCCATCCCCACCTGATTTACATATTGTGGCATTAGTTGCTACACCATCTACGTCTGTAACTCTCTTCAATCCCAAATTGTCAATCCACGATATTATATCTATGCCAGATTTTAATTCCGGGCCGCATTCTTTTACACGTTTTTTCTGGGTAAAACTTTTTGTGTCTTTACGTAATGATGTCCTGCGGGTAGAAACTTACGGTGACAATCAAACCAACTTACTTTACGCCCATGAGTCAGATAAATTCCTTTTGTTTCATGCATACAATGTGGGCAAGCTATCTTCCCCTGAGTGGTCCATCCAGATAACATAGAATATGCAGGAAAATCACTAATTGTCCAAATTATAGCAGCTTTAAGGTCAAAATTTGTACCTAGAGAGCAATCATAGGTGTTAACTCCATACCTCCACAAGCGCTGCATATCCGCCATTAAGGGTTGCAAGTACACATCAATCAGCTGCCCTGGATCTTTTGGTCCTGGAACTAGAACAGTTAGAAACATAAATTGTTCTTTCATGCACATTCCAAGAGGCAGGTTATATGGAGTTACTATAATCGGCCAACAAGAGTACTGTTTCCCAAAACAACCAAAGGGTGTAAAACCATCGGCCATTAATCCCAGTCTAACATTGCGTGGCTCACTAGCAAACATCGGGTTCTTCATATTAAAGTGGCGCCATGCTTCTATATCTGATGGATGCTCCATTACGTCTGGATCACTATAATGCTCTGCGTGCCATCGCATGTGGCTAGCTATAGCTTCAGATTGGTACAATCGCTGTAATCGTGGTATCAAAGGTAAGTAATACATAACTGATTTTGGCTTACCATCATCACCACATCTCGACTCATCACACACTTTGCAACTATCCCTCTCACTATCAATATCCCAATAAATCATGCAATGGTTTATACATGCATGAATACGCTCGACCGGTAGTCCCAAACCATGCAACGTCTTTTTCGTTTGATAAAAATTAGCAGGAAAATTGTTGCCCTTAGGTAACATTTTCTTGACTGCACCCACAACCTTATTGTATGAATTCTCAGACATAAATGTGTTCGATTTTACGTTCATCATTAGGGACATTGCATCGAACGTTGATAAGTCAGCACCTTTGTACAAGGGTTGTTCGGTAGATCTCATCATCTCATAAAAATCCTGTGCTGCTGGGTTGGGTGTCTCAGGTGGATACACAAAGTCAGGACCCGCCACATCCCTAATCATTCTCTGGAAAGGATTTGAATTGCAGTCCATATCATCTACAACGTTATTGATAATTGGTTCGTAACTCTGTTGGAAGTCTGATCCACTCGAAGACTAGCCAACATGAAACTCCGGATTATAGGCTTGATAAGTATTATATTCTGGTGGCAACCATGATTCCCCATGACTAGTCCATCTAAAATAATTTTCGACAAACCCATTCTTATAAAGATGTAGCTTAACATCATTAATGTGCTCAAATCGAGTATTCTGACATTTTCTAGAGGCACATGGACACCTAATCATATTTCCATTTTCAGATTCGCCATACTTAATAGCGAATGTAATAAATTCATCAACGCCAAAACAAAAACCGCTGGAAAGAAAACCTTCCGAATCCAGTCGGGCATACATCCACTCCCTATGAAAATTGTTCATTTTCTGTTGAAAAATTATTAACATTAACAGTAAAATCGATTAAGAAATTATACATAATTAACGATATGTTAAACAATAGTAATAATACATTATGAGTAACGATGGGTAGAACAATACTAATATTGATACAATTAATTAAAATTTAACATTAACAGTAAAATCGATTAAGAAATTACACATAATTAACGATATGTTAAACAATAGTAATAATACATTATGAGTAACGATGGGTAGAACAATACTAATATTGATACAATTAATTAAAATTTAACATTAACAGTAAAATCGATTAAGAAATTATACATAATTAACGATATGTTAAACAATAGTAATAATACATTATGAGTAACGATGGGTAGAACAATACTAATATTGATACAATTAATTAAATTGTTACTTAACAGTAAAATCGATTAATAAATTATACATAATTAACGATATGTTAAACAATAGTAATAATATATTATGAGTAACGATGGGTAGAAAAATACTAATATTGATACAATTAATTAAATTGTTACTTACTTCAATAACCACAAATGGGTGCCAAATTTACTTGAGTGTCGGACCATAGGTGGAGTAAATTAATTGTGAATTTCACACTTGTTATCTGTGAAGTGGAAATGGGTTATACATATATGCTACACATGTAGTGACATAAAAGTGTCGGAATGGAGATGAAGCCTTATCCATAACGAAGATTTCTTTGATTTCGGTGAGCCACTTATATTCTGAACATGTGGGGTCTGATGTCTATCGTACATTTTCTCTCTATTTTGTCACTATTCCGTATCTAACTACATAGGATTCTGTGATATGTTTGTTCAAATGTTAAACTTATATACTGAAACGTAAAAAGACCATACAAAAAATATGTTCAAACTTATATAATTTGTGTTAATTGTGTTATATATATTTTTAAAACAGGGTATGACATGGTCGGATTTGGACAATAAACTGGTTGATTACTACTGGAAGGAATTTCAGGTATTATTATTTATTAAATATTTTTTTTTACATAAATTGTTAAATATGTCATTAATTTTGTTAAATATGTTGTAGAAATTGTTTTACTGGGAAGACGACGTTGCCACTAGAAATAATATAATTTGTTGTTTTTTGGATATGGGAAGAAAATACTATTACGAATGGATTGATAGCATGAAAGAACTCATAGAGAGACCATCATATATTGAGGAAGAAATTTGGGAGTCATGGAAAGAAATGTGGGCAAAGGGACCTACTATGCGACCGTTAGATGTTGAACTCGCGGACGCAGATCCCTACGATCTTGTTAAAAATGAGAGCTGCGAGAACTCAGAGGATGAAGGTTATCCGGACACGGATTAAATTTTATATATGATTAACTTTATGTATATTGTTGTTTTCGAATAACTAGTGGGTGTTTTAATTTATGAATTAATAATTTGTAATATTGAATTAAGTTTATGCTTAATTTGTTTAATATTTTTGTTATTTATTAAATTTAAAAACTATTATGGATACATAATAAACACTGAAAACATTAGTTATATATATATATATATATATATATATATATATATATATATTAACTTTTAGCTATGAATTTTTGAGGAAAACACAAAAATTAATTACGCGTCCTCCGAGAATCCCAGTGATGCAGTTGGCCTTATTCAATTTACAGTCAACATTGTCAGACTTTCTGCATGCGTAGCAGTCACTAATTTATTACACCACATTTATGAGGAAACCGAGACGGACGTCTGTCACAATAATCATAATATGACAATATATTAAATATTTATACTTAATACAACAATTATTAAAAACGGATAAAGCATCGCAAATATCAAAAATAAAAAATAAAAAAAATACAGTAGTTTAAAACCGTATTTTTTAGTACTTTTAAGAAATATTTATTAAGATTAAAATATCCGAAAATGAAAAAAATTAGTAAACATATTAAAAATTTATTACAAATTATGAAAAACTTAAAACGAACCACATAAAACCATACATATTATAAATCAAAAGTTATCTATTAAATTTATTGGCTTCCATCGCTTTCGATGATTATCGGAGTGTCTTCCGAGTTGTCGTCGATCACAATCGGTAACTCATCGGGATCAATTTCTGCCGGGCGATCGGTCCATACTTCCCAAATTTCATTATTCATCCAAAGAGGTTTATACTCTCTTATCATTATTGAAGATACCCATATCGGATATTGGCTCTTGCATAATGAAATAAAAGCTTTGTAAACATCGTCATCAATATCCAACATCCATGTGTAATTGACCTTTATAATAAAATTTGTTTAATTAGTACATATTATTTTATGAAAAATAAATTATTGACAAAGTAATATAAATATCAAAATTAAAATTACCTTCAATTGTTCAAAATAAAATAGTTTCAAATCAATTGAAATATTGTTCCAATCCCAACCATCTGACTCTTGTCGCTTGCAAAATATTTTTGGAAGCGTCTTTTTGATAGAAGGACAAATACTACAAAAAGAAAACATGCAAATATAATAAAAAAATGGGTATCTATTAATATATAACACATAATTTATAATTGTAATTAAAAATGAATAACTTACACTTTTCCCGCTCGAGGATTATTTATCAAAGTGATTCGTATACGCGAACTCATGTTCAAATTTCGGGCAATATGTACTAATATATTTTGCAATGGTATGTTTATACTTTTTGGAATTTTGTTTAACAAGTGGGGAAAGATGAAAGATGAGGGGCTATATATAAAGTTATTTGGTGACGAAATAGTGAAGGAATTAATAAATTTTCAGAATACCAAGAGTCAATATACAACGGTCAAAATACACGTAAAAGACATGACGTGTCAGTTAATTTATTATATATTATGTGACGGATGGGAGACACAAATTCTGTCACCAATTAATTAACTGACACGCATGCAACTCCGTTAACAGGTACAAAATATTGTGACATAACTGTGACGAATATATTATTCTCCTTAGTTGACTTTTCAACAAAAATAAAAGGCCAACACAGGTCCCACTCTTTATCTTTTTTCGTCGCCAATCTGTAACAGAGTGTGTCACAAACATTTCTTAAAACCAAGTCAACTTCGTAGCTATTTTGACTTTCGGTTTTGGTCGCCAATTTGTCGCCAAATAGTCGCTAATGTTAACAGGCATTCATGTGACACTATTATGTCACAGGTTTGTAGCAGAATTAGCGAGATAACTTTGTGTAGCAGAATATCGTCGTTATCTGACTGTTTTCTTGTAGTGTGTAGAGATTATAACTTTGGAATTGGTAATCACATTGCAATAAATAAAAACCCTCAACTTGGTTGGTAACCTATAACTAGAAAACTCAAATTATGGAAAACTCTTGTCAACCGGTCGAATAAACTAATAAAAAGTATTCAAAATCAATTGGCATTGGCAATAAGTGAAAACTCTTTACCTCAAATTTTTTTTATGCAGAAATATCATTAAATACTTCGACACTTTTTCTCGAAAACTACTAGTCTTCGATAAACGTACATACAAATTTACAAAGACAGTTAAAATGAGTAATGAAAACAATTGATCATTGGTTCTCTTCAAAGAAACAACAAAACAAATTGGCACAAAGACGAGTTAATTATTTCATTGACTTTAACCGTTGCACTTTTTTACTTCTGTCCATAAGTCACTATAGTTATAAGTTATACTTCTCAAAACTATGCTTTTATCACCTTTGATTCATAAAAAATTCTACTTTTATGATGTAATCGAAACATAGTTATTCACTTCAACTTAAAACTACAGAAAAGTAAGTTTTTAAGGTGTGACCAAACAAGCCCCATGATACATTTAAAAATATAACAATTGATGGAGTTATCATCCAAAACAATTAAGTGAAGTTGAAAATTAGACAAAACCAAACCAAATAATTACATATACAAAACAAAATTTCACATTTTATACAAATTCACATTCACATATATGCATCCATATGTTATCGTTGGAGGAAGCTTCAATTAAAACCCTAGAAATATCAAGCTCACTTGACAAAATTCAAGAAAATCCAGACAAAAACTTAATTCCGAGTGCTTGTAACTGCATCAAAATTTAATCGTATCTTTACAGCAACAAGAATAAAAACTAATGACAATTAATAAACTAGAACGATTAGCCACATCAATTGCAATATAGATAAGCAAAACCAAAAGCATACATATTTGTACATACGTGTTTTTCTGTATTTCGTAAGTAACTATTTCATAATCATGATAAGTAAGAGAAGATCAGGTAGAGTGAAAAATAGATTTACCTTGATCGGGTGCAGAGAAAGAGAGCGAGAAATATAGACGTGGTTTTAACTTTAAGAGAGTGGTGGAATGAAGAACATGATTGCAAGTTTGCAACTGTCGCTAAAATAAATATGTAGTAGTATAAGAAATTATTATAAAATAAAATACAAACTTACGTAAATAAAAGGAAATATAAACAAAAACCTTAAGTATGTAGATAATTTATCTTTTATCATAATAATTACATTTAAGTTTTATTTTCTATTTTGAAATTAAAATTGTTTAATATCGATTGTCGTACCGAAGCTGTAGTAGGGCGTACAAATGTACCGTACTCCTACCCCATACTCAAATTGTCAAAAAAACAAAAAAACTCAGCAGTTCCCGAGAACTCCAAATGTCGTTTCTTACTCGTACCCACCCGGTACTCAGAGTTTTTTTTTCCGGAATACCCATGCTACATAACTTTCGTGGTTATTTATTTTGTAAATGAGAATTGTCTAAATATCAATTTTCTAAATTAAAATTAAATATATATATATATATAAGAGCATTTGACGACTTGTCAATATTGTTTATTCAGCCAAAAATTGTTTTCGAAATACTCTTTTTTGTTTGGTGAAGTTTTTCGGGATTCTAGTGATTATTTCTTATCATGAAGTGAAAATAAAATAGCAAGTTTATTTTTTCCGCTATCTTATGTTTCAATATATTGAAAAGAAATAGATTTAATAAAACAATTGAGAATTTAATTAAAGGTCATTTTTGTAAAGAAAAAGTGACTTAATTTTTTAAAGTTGTTCAATTCTTAAATGTCATAATTCATCAAAAAAGGTGGTTTAATTATTTTTGAAGGCATTAACTCTGAAGCTTCTCTATTGTTCTCTTTCAAGTCGGTTGCTTTCCGCCTCTAAAAAATCTGGCTTAATTGCTAATAATTAAGGCGGTTTTATAACCGCATCAGAAAAAAAACGCCTTAATTGACCAGTTTTCTAGTAGTGATATGGGGCTTACATGATAGGCAAGTCTTATTAACAAACAATATGTCGATTATTGATAGTGTTATTCGTTTATGTTGGATTCTTAGTTGAATGGTTGGATTACTTTTGTTTAGAACTGTAGGATTTACGGTTTATATATGTTGATTATAATAGTTTTGTTGAGGAACGTATTGTTCTATCATGTTACATTGTGAGTTTACATAGTATTTTGAGGTTGCAGCAGATAATCATGCGGCGTGAAAAATATGACATAATAGATTTTAAGTCCATATTGTGAATTTTTATGCTCTATCTTCGGTTATTAACCTTCTTTTTCTGAAATTGGTTATTAATTATAATGTTTGAAATAACATTTGTCTTAGTTTAAAGAGCAGTTACGATACCAGTCGCGACACAATTATAACTTTTGTTGTGACTAACTCTAAAATCAAATATATCTGAAAGTAAACAAATACACAAGTTTGATAACGGAATTCGAACTAAACTTAATGTGTACGTCTCCAGGTCACTCACCCAGTTATATATTGATATTGTAAGTAACACTGAAAAAGACTTAAGTCTTACCATACGATAATTACTTCACGTATACACATATGTCATCATCTCTAAGTTAACAAGTATCAATCTCTAGGATTCAGTCCTATGAAGTTTTTCTTCCATAAATCTTGCTCACTTGTGTATCACTTTGCTCTATCTCTAGAATCTTTCTGTTCTAATAATTCATAAAGGCTAAACAAACTGTTTCTCAGGAGGAGAGTGCCAGACTATACCTTTGCTATAGTCTGGAAAACACTCCATGTGGCGTCATTGGATGTTACAGTATGTGGACCCCACTGTTGATCAAATGGTTCCACAGAGGAGAGTTTTCCAGACTATAGTCTGGCTCCCCCTCTCTGTTTCTCAACTCTCCGCTTATAAAGATGCGGTTACAGTCAAATCTTAATTATATCTCAATATTTTCTTATTTTTAGAATATCTTCTTTTATATCTTTATTGACTTCGTTATGATTGAAATCTTCTAAATCGCTCATTCGACACCTTGCATCTTCTAGAGATCTCATCAGATTCTTCATTATCTAGTTCAACAGATATTTTTGTCACCACTCAGTTATAACCAACTTGTAAACTGCACTAAGTAACAATCGTTAATAACAATTTTACGGTCGACAATAATGCATTTAAATATAGCCACAACAATGACAATTTATAAGGTCACAACACTGTACCTAACAATGTTCATCTTCTTTCTACTTTTTTCGTTTCTTAGACTTGTTGTTAATTATAATGTTCATTTATTTATTGTTTATGAAATTAGTTATTAATTATAATGTTATAAAAGATGGTGATTAAGTGTGAATTAGGCGGGATAAGACGTTAGGCAGCCAATTTCCGCATAAAATCCACCTTGCGCCTTTTATAACATTTAGAATATTTATTTGTAAGAGTTTGATGTTCTAAAAGTGCATAAACAGTTGAAATAAAAGTGTGTGACAATAATTAGTTGGTTTAGTTTAGTTCTTTTACAAACAATTTAAAATGGTATAATAATTAGTTGGTTTAATTGCAATATCTAAAACTTGGTAGGAGACCTTGTAAACTCGTTTATAAAGTTTGGATAGTATATTTGTAAAAGTTAATTGGTCAATTCTAAAACGATAAGTCAAACTTTTGATACACCAACTTTTACATATATATTTTTTATTTTTTACGCTATTGATTTAGTACCCAAAGTTATACTTTTACGATTTTTGAACTTCCAATATATATTTCTTATTTTTACATATATATATATATTTATTTATTTTAATTTTTGTATCCATTTTTAATAATTTTTTATCATTGTAATTAATTATTTATTAATATATATATAATATAATATATTGTTGTAAATGAAATTAGCTCAACATTATTTGTAGAGATAAGTTTAGCCACGGGCAAATATATGTATATCCAAGTTGTACCAAATATCACAGCATCAACATCTTTATTTAGAGTAAATGTTGAGCATGTTACAAGACATACAAAAATAAAATTAGGTGAGCAGTTGTAACTTTCATCTAGTATATGTTGATGCATAATGACTAATAACTCTAGCATTTAATTTGGACAACCATTATACAAATGAATTACAACACACACAGGCACACTTATATATTAGGAGTAACTCTACAATTGTCGACTTAGGTTTTTTTTTTATGCCGTTCAGGGTTAAACGATACAGTGTATCGTTAAATATAGGACCGTTTGATCATTTACTTTAGATTTAGACCGTTAAATTTAAGGGTAGAATAGTAATTTAAGTTTTTTAATAGGGTTTTAGATCATACGATTCAGATCTAATATAAAATGATCAAACGGTCCACAAATTAATGGTACAATGCGCAGTCAAACACATTGACTGCACAAAATGGGGACGCGTCGACTTAACCCCTCCTCTATCGATTTGTTCCCTAACTCATCATGTCCGGAAATTCCCATTACGTCTCGTCTCATTCCTCTATTGTTGATTTTTTTTAGAAGCCCTTTTACCATCCGATTCGTCCTGTGCGGACCTTGTTTCCTCTGATTCTTCATTCTCTCGGTAAGCAAACATATTAGTGGTTTTAATTCATATTTTATATATTAATACTTTGTTGTGGCTTTCGATGTATATATTGTTTAATATTTTTATAGGGTTAAGTAGTGGTTTTGTTTTTTTGTAGAACTGTTAAATTGGAAGGAGTGGTGGTGGTTCAACCATCATTTTGCTCCATGCATCGAGAAATTTATCAAAAATCAACCGCTTCTTAACTTTTTTTATTTGGCTCTCGATATTACTAGTTGTATAAATCACAAATAATGATATAAATCACAAGTTTGTGTGTTTATCATTATTGTAAATAAAATTATACGATTATTGCGGATAAATATGCCATAATTGTGTTGGAGCTCCATAACGGATGTTTGCTAATTTGATATCCGGAGCCTCTACTCGATCTATCTTTTTTTGTGGGTATTAATAACATGAAATGATTATTGTTACACAGTTTTTAATTTAAATCAAGAACTTTCATTAAATAATTTGTTATTTTTATAACACAAAATGGTAACAGAAGGGTCTCCTGGGGGGTTATTTGCAAATTAACCATAGTTACAGGGGGTTATTTGCATTTTACCCAAGCAGATATATACATACACATATTGAGCGTAAAGTTTATATCACTCAAAAGATGACATTGGGGTTAATTACAAAAAGTTGATAGTTTATAGGGGGGTTAATTGCAAGAATTTATAGTTCCTGTGGGTCATTTGAAAATAATCTATAGTTCCAGGAATGTTATTTGCATTTTACCCAATCAGATACAGTATATACATAAATATTTACATTACATAAATATATAAATACATAAATACAAATTAAATAAAAACCGATAAAATGACCGGAAAACGAACTTTTATAATCGCACTACTAGTCCTCTTCGGAACCCTAGCTCTCACTCAGGTATTATCCCAAATCGGATTTAATTTATTTTAATTTAAAAACTAATTCGATAGTGTAATGTGGTCTATTTTATTAGCTATTAAGTCAATCATATTGGATCTGATTATTTTTAATGTCAATTTTTTTTTAATTTGTAAATTAGGCGAAGAAATCGGATGGTGATTTGAAGGAAATAACTCGCAAGGTTTTTTTCGATGTCGAGATTGCCGGAAAACCTGCTGGTAATTTTCCGATTATGTCGATTTGTATATTTTAATTTTATTCAGCTCTAGCTTATGTGTGTTAAATAGTTATTTGTGAATGTGATATTATGTATATGTATATGTATGATTAATTGATTATGGTCTAGTTGGAACATAATTATGAAATAATTTAGAACTAACTGACAAAGTTTTTTTCGATGTTGAGATCGCCAGAGAACCTGCTGGTAACTCTCCGATTTTGTCGATTTTTATTTTTATTTTCTTATTGTGTTTTTTCGATGTTTATTTAATTTTAGCTTGTGTTATTGTGTTAAATAGTTATACTTGAATGTGATATTATGTATGATTATATAGTCTAGAAATAATTTAGTAAAAACTGACAATGAAGCACTCAAATTTTAGATTACTACTCAGAAATTAGTAACCGTCATTTAAATTTGATTGGAATTTTTTGGGGGAAAAACAGAGGCTTTTTTGTTCAATTGAGAAAAAAATTATTTCAACTGTGCTTAAAATTTCTAGCTTACTATAAAAGCAGAAATGTTGAGATTAAAGGCTGGACAAATCAATTATATAACATTTTCAAGGCAAAAATAAATAAATAGATAAAAACCCAGCTCAAAAATTTGTCGAGATCGCTGGAAAACCTGCTGGTAATTCTCCGATTATGTCAAAAAAAATATTATTTTCTTATTATGCTTTTTCGGTATTTATTTAGCTCTAGCTTGTGTTCTTGTGGTAATTTGTCATACATGAATGTGATATTATGTATGATCAATTGATTATAGTCTAGTTGAAAGTTGGAACATGATTATCGAATAATTTAGAAAGAAATGACAGTAGACTAAAATTTTAGATTATGTCGATTTTTATTTTCTTATTATGTTTTTCGATATTTATTTAACCTAAGCTTGTGTTGTTGTGTTAAATATAGTCATACATGGAGGTGATATTGGGCGCATTTGGCATTGGCTTTTTTGTCAAACAGTTGCTTTTAAAAAGCTATAAGAAAAAAGCTTGCTTGAAACAAGATGTAGTATATTGTTTGGCTATTTTTGTTCGTTAGTACATTTTTATTTATTTTAACTTATAAGTGATTTGTATATACTAAATGTACATAATGATTTAGAAGTGGAAAATTTCTACTTTCAGTCATTTTTATGTGAAAAGGTTAAAAAAATTCTCAAATTGCTATCATAACTTCTCTGATTCTGTCCCAAAATTTAGCTTTTGCAAAGTTAGAAAAGCTGACAAAGAGCTAAATAAGCTGAAAAAAAGCTGTTGCCAAAAAAAGCACAATATGTATGCAGAAAGTTTAGTTAACATAATTAAATGACTAATTTAGAAAGAAATGACAATGGAGTTCTCAAATTTTAGATTATTACTCGAAATAATTAACTGTCACTTAAATTCGATTGCGGTTTCTTTTGTGGAAAAAAAAGATAAGCTTTTTTCAATTGAGAGAAAATTGTGTCGACCGTGCTTAAAATTTCTAGCTTATTAGAAAAGAAAACATTTTGAAATAAAAGCTAGTCAATCAACTTTATAGCATCTTCAAAGCAAGACTTAATATATAAAACTGAGCTTCAAAGTTGCAGGGACACTTATTCATAAATATGTATGACTAGTTTTTACCAGTTCTGATTATGTAAGATCAAATGTAAATCAATTTGGAAAATGGAAATAGTTATTGTTGTGAGTTTAAGCTGAATATGCCGTAGTTGTAATTATGTTTTACAGCAAAGGATCTGCTTTTATTGAATTACAACTCATGAATAAAAAGATGCTGTTTTGTGAAAAAAAGGTTTCTCACTGGCAGTGTGTACTGTATAGAGATGAACATTTGTTTTTTATGGTAGGTTTTGTTTTGCCTCTAATCTAGATCATAGATGAGTTTGGCTGCGGGTTGATTTAGTGATCTGTTATTGATTTGGCACCAAAACATTATCTTCGACTTCCATTTATTTTTTTGATACAGATCAGAAATAATTTATCATCGGGAGGTGAAATTTATTTCGACTTTTGTACAATGGAGAAATTTTATGCTTGCTTTTTTATATTGCTTTGTTTTAACATTATTTTGTTTGTGACTGTAAGATATATTCTTACGGAACTATGCTGATCTTTTATTATCATTGACTTCACCTCAGGTCGTATAGTTATGGGTCTCTTTGGAAAGACAGTTCCTAAAACAGCAGGTCAGTTGTTTATGGTTTTGGATTAGCAAAAAACATACGAGTCATTTTTCTGATTTTTGGTTTTTCTGCCTGTGAGGATATTATTTGGTGATGTGTCACTTAACTGATTTGTATTTCTTGTTGCAGAGAACTTCCGAGCACTATGCACAGGTACTCTAGTGTATTACGGTCATTTCCTTCAAATTGCTTCTTTTTACTGCTGACATATTTCTTTTGAATCATGAACTGATTTTATTAATATAATTACTGACCAGCTGGCCAAGTAATTATGGACTTGTTGCTTTATTGCTAAATGCAAAATACATTTAGAAATGTTTTTTTTTTTTTTTACCATATCTACCCCTTTTAATAGTGTGAAAACTCTTATGTTAAAACTAAGTGGTTACCTCTATTGCCGGCCTTGAGGTTCCATTAAGAATGCTTACTGTTGATAAATTGGTGAGTAATGACGAAGTTATCATGAAATCATTATTTCTTACATATATACTCACAGATTTGTCAAAGTCTTAATTGCAATAGTAATTAATTTGTACGTATCAGCTGAATGCTCATATAAAGTTCTGCGACATTAAGAATCCAAGGCATTATTGTGGTTGTGTATGAAGAATTAGGTTCATCTAGTTTTTCTGAGATTTTTAAATGCTAAGACTTGGTGTTGGGTCGGTATGTATACTATTATATAGTAAGCTTCTCAAATACGAAATAATCATTAAGGTCATATAAAGTTCTAAAAATCAGCAGGCAATGATGTGGATAAGGAATTAGCTTTATCCAGTTTTGCTGAGTTTGTAAATTGTTAGACATGGTATAAATTCACTACTGACATCATATAGTGAAATTATCAGAAAATTAATCATTATGATCGTTCGTCTTAAACCAGAAATTAATCTTTTCTTTTCCAGTGCGCAAATAGCTTTTCAGAAACAATCCAGGAGATTCTTTTATTTAATATTTACGGACCCCTAAATCATAATGCGCCGATCCTAGCCTTTGACACTTTATTTGTGTATGTCATTTATTCACTATTCCAGGAGAGAAGGGTGTTGGAAATGGTGGGAAACCTCTTCATTACAAAGGGAGCAAATTTCATAGAATTATTCCCAGCTTCATGCTCCAAGGAGGTGATTTCACAATGGGTGATGGGAGAGGGGGAGAATCCATCTACGGTGAGAAATTTGCTGATGAGAATTTCAAGATCAAGCATACTGGACCAGGTGAGATTGTCTATATTGGCCAAATTTATTAAATCATATATGAAATTTTATTGGGGTTGAACTGTGTTTCAAACAAGGACATCTGAAAGAAAACAGAGAAGAGGTTAATTACTCTACTACTTGTGTAGCACCCATTATTATTATTTTTTTAAAAACTTATAGCATCCGATTTTGGTTTTATACACCAATTTATATAGAATTAGAGATTAATATCAAACGTTACATTTCTCTGCAGTTTAGTACACAGGGTTCGAAATAGAAAAATATCACAAAACATGAGGCGCTGATTACATAACTAAACCAAATATGGTGCACACTGTTTCAACACTTCTTTGTTTTTTAACGCTCTCCTATCATATTTTTTTTCCAATTTCTGTCCCCAGTCTGTGTCTTTAGGTGTAGTGACTGCAGTCTACATAAATGTTAGAAAATTTTAATGTACTAACTGCTAGCTTTAGCAGGTTAATACCCGATCAAAATGTGTTGATTTGCTTATTTACAAAGTCAAAATCTGACGATACGTTGGATTATAATTTACCTCAATGCAATTCATATACCAGCGGTGCTATGAATTTTTACTGGAGAGCGATCTAATTGTGTTTCATCCTTCGTTGGGTTTTCTGTCACTTGAGAAACATTGGTGCCAAAAAAGCAATAAGAACATTTAATCCAGAAATTTGGCTGATATGTGTTACTTTCTATTTCTTCACGCAGGGCTTCTATCAATGGCAAATGCTGGGAAAAACACAAACGGCTCGCAGTTTTTCATCACAACCGTCACCACTAGCTGGTAAGTAATTATACCAATCATACATAAAAAGGATGTTACATCTTAAATGCTCCTTATTATCTTTGACTCGTTTCGTATACTACTCACCATTTATCATTTCACACATATTCTATTTAATTTGATTACAGGTTAGATGGAAAGCACGTTGTTTTTGGAAAGGTACTATCTGGCATGGACGTCGTTTACAAAGTCGAAGCTGAAGGCAAACAGAATGGCACGCCCAAAAGTAATGTTGTAATTGCTGACAGTGGTGAACTCCCATTGTAATTGTACTCCTTCCATATACCCTTTCTAAATTAACTATCGCCTTTTTAGATGGCATGAGTTTAATCAGATGACCTGGTTCGGTCTCAAGGTTCCATTTGCTGTAAGGACTAGGCTATCACAAGTTGCCGTTTTATCAAATGGGAAATATTACATTATCGGTTTTTGATTATTTTTCTTTCTTTTTGGTCGCTCGACTGTAAATTTGGAATAACCTAGTTTCTATTCTCATGCTGAATTTACTTTCACATCTTGTCACCATCGTATCATTCTAAGTACTTAGCATTTGGTGCTTAAGACCTATACTGGTTTCTTGCTAGTTAATCATTTTGGAAATCCTTTTGAAAACTTCATAGAATTTAAACCATGGTAGATGCATTCATAGATGGGTCATCTTTAGTTATTTAAACTAATTTTCTGTGTGTTTGGAATTATCTAGACCATAGTTGATGCCTACAGGGGATTTATAATCATATCTTATTTTTTATTAATGGTTATGATCTTATACAGGCGCCTATTGTTTAACACTGGATATAATTTTTAAGAGTGGAAGCCTGCTTGAGTATTACGTAGTATTAGTAAAAAAAATAACTCCCTGTTGCTTTCCATAACAATATGAAAACAAGATATACATGCAAGCATATAAGGGTTATTTCGAGAAAAGTTCACAGCACTCAAAGATCACTCTTTCGAAGTACTAATAAATAATGTAGGAAACTTCGTCCAAATCGTACATTATGCACCCATACTACGTGTTACATATGCAGCTATATTGGGTGTTTGGCTTTTAGTTTGTTGGGCATTTTTGCAATTTATATAGATGCTAGAAAACATAAAGACATTATTCTTGATTGTCATTTGAGGTGCACAATGAGGATAAGAAACTTCTTTATGTGGGGTTGTACAACACAGTACGTACGGAACCTCACAATGAATGATTAAAACTTATATCCCAAGAAAAATGAAGAAGGTTTCTGAAAACATAAACGTGGAAACAGTTAAAAAAATAAATTTGTAAAATGATATTTAATAAAAAAAAAAGAATGGTAATAAATATTCTTTCTGGATGAACCTTTAAGATTATTTCATTTTTTTAATACTTTGAAAAAGGCTCGAGTCAGATAAAGAGTAGAGTAAACGTACATTAACTGAATCCAGGGACAATGGTCAGGTAACTATAGATTTTAAGTACTGTAATTCATCAGTTGCAATTGCTTAAGTTGGTTATGAAATAAAGTGGCTTATGAAATAATGTCTTATTTGAGATCTAAAGAAATATCAGATTCGTCTGGTGTATAATACTTGAAGCTTTATCAAACTAAAATTAGAAAATTCTCAATTTTAAATTGAGAGGTAAAAGACTAAACGTGTCTTTCAAAAAAAATATAGAAGGACTAAACGTCATAGTTTTATTTGGTGTGGAGTGTAGAACATTCATTGCTAAGAAAATGATTGTCATGAAGTACTTCTAGCTTTTTTCGGGAGTTATGCCATGAAATACTTGTTAATAATATGCAAACATGGACAAGGGTGATTTAGTACTATATCAAGGTTGAAGCACCTGTATACATTTTGGTTTTGTACGTGGTAACCATGCAATATAGGCAAACAAAATATAAGGAAAATTCCAGGAAATTTCAACACCTAAGCACCATTTCAGTATTTAACTACATATATTCCTTAACAGACCTTCCCTCTTAGTACATAGAGAGAAAGTAGAGTCATGGCTGGTTCATTAGAGAATTGCAATTTGGAAAATGGGAATAATAATAAGGATATTTCGGATTTTTTCTTGAAGGAAAAAGCGGACCAAAATGTTGTTGTTTGTGAAAAGGGTCGGTTCAAAACCGTTAGGGGAATTTGGGGTAGTATCCGAGTTGTGATTTTTGGGACCAAGCTTTGTGTGCTATTCCCTGCGGTTCCGATGGCAATGATGGCTCAGTGTTACAATGTTTGTAGAGTGAGTTTTCCTAAATATTATTTTCATAAAATTCTATTCTTTTTGTTCCTGAAATGATTCAGATGGATTGTTTTAATTATTTTGTTTCCCCTGATTTGGCCAAATTTATATCAACACTGAATGTATTATGTAATTTCCTAAGAGTGGATCCCTGCTTGAGTACTTTAGTTTTGTAGCCAATTAATTCTTCGATTGCTTACTTGCTTTGTGGGACAGCGAAAAACTTAACCTATTTCCGAAGAAAATCGTAGAAGGTTTCTGAAAACAAAAACATGGAAACTGTGGGAAAATAATTTTGTAATATGATATTTAATCACAAAATTAGTATTAAATGTTCTTCCTAGATGATCTTCTAAGATTGCTTCAATTTTTTAAATTCTTTGAAAAAGGCTTGAGTTAGTAAAAATATAACTGATTCCAATTTCCAGGGACAAGGGATAGGTAACAATAGATTTTTGAGTACTGTAGTTCATCAAGTTGCAATTGTTTTAAGTCGGTTATGAAATAAAGTGACTTATTTGAGATTGAAGAAATTCCAGGTTCATCCAGTGTAAATATTTTCACGCTTTATCATAGTACTAAAACTTAGAAGAGTCTCAGCCTTATATAAAAACCAGACGTCATAGTTTTATTTGGTAGAACATTCATTGCTAATTAAAACATGAGGAAAATGCCATTTTATTTTAAACACCCACGTACCATCTCAATATTTAACTACAAAACATACCTTTTTTTTTTTTTTGAAATGATACAAAATATACCTTAACAGACCTTACTCTGGTAAGTACAGTGTTCAGAGAGAGAAAGTGGAGTCATGGCTGGTCCATTAGTGATTTGCAATTTGGAAAATAGAAATAATAATAAGGATGTTTCGGGTTTTTTATTGAGAGAAAAACCAGACCAAAATGTTGTTGTTTGTGAAGAGGATCTATTCAAAACGGTAAGGGGAATTTGGAGTAATATCCTAGTGGTGATTTTTGGGACCAAGTTTTGTCTGCTATTCCCTGCGGTTCCAATGGCAATCTTGGCTCAGTGTTACTGTGTTGGTAGAGTGAGTTTTCTTCGTATTATTTTCATTCTTTTTATTCCTGAAATGATTCGGATGGATTGTTCAGTTAAATTTTTTGCCCTGATTTGTCTCCTCTGTAGTTTTGTATCCTAATAATTATCCTAATAATCGAAGTTCATTACAATAATGAATGCACAAACAAACATAAAATCCTTGTCATTCGATTTATTGTTATTTGTTCATTAACAGCCTTGGATATTTGCTCTGAGTTTACTGGGCCTGGCACCATTAGCCGAACGAGTCAGTTTCTTGACGGAGTAAGTGTTAATTTCATTTAAAAAGAGCAAGGAGTATTATAGTATGCTGACTCCGGGATTATATTAACAAGAGTCCGCTGATTTCATTTTTATCAGTTCACCAATTTTCTAACTACATTGTTATTTTTTTCCGGTTGGCTATCTAAATACGAAGACAAATTGCATACTACACTGGTCCAACAGGTATATCTTCAAAAAATTATCAACAACTAGTCTACCACTTTGTACTCTTTAAGTACTAAAATAGTTTATAGGAATATTTGTTCCGTGGTTAACAAGCTATTAAAGTTTTAACACTAGTGTAATGTCCTATCAAGATTCACAATTTAATTATATATATACTTGTTCTCGAACAGTACTATTCGCAATTGCTAAGTGAATCAAATGAATGTTCGATAGGCAGCTCACAATATCATTCTATACTTAAGTACAAGAATATAGTATAAAAAAAACCCTTTTAGAGTAGTCAATTTTACTGTCTTCTGTATTTGAGCAAATGTCTTGCAACTTTTCACTATGTTAAAGAGCAAGCAACGATATTTACGCCGGGATTGGTACCAGAAACATACTTGCGTACCTATTTGTAATTTTTAAATTGCATTTCAGTCTCTTAATACAAATTTAAAGAATTGGAAATTGGTCCGGAAATGTTCAGTGTGAATCACCTTTTCAACAATCCGTTTCCTATCATAGTGGGCGCCTTTTTGATTTTCCATGTTGATTTGTCACATTCTTTTGGTGTTGTAAGCTAGTGTATTCATATTTTATATAGAGAAATAACATGAGTATTGACTACTGAGGTTTTGTGTATTTCAGTTGGAGGGCTGTTGAATGCCACGTGTGGCAATGCCACTGAACTGATTATAGCATTGTTTGCTCTTCGCCAGAGGAAAATTCATGTCGTTAAATATTCACTGTTTGGCTCAGTTCTTTCTAATCTCCTACTTGTACTTGGATCATCTTTACTTTGTGGAGGGTTGGCCAACATTAACAAGGAACAAAAATTTGACAAAGTAAGCTACTCAATGAAACGACAATGGATTGGCTTGCGCTTTGGTTTGCTTTCGAATCTTATTTTCTGATTCTGGAAATAAATGTTGCACAAACGTGTCTAGCTGTACAGTTTCTCAAAAAGGCTTTATATGTCTATCCTGTAAAAAGAATCTTACTGCTTTTATTTATATCAGTTTGTTTGCTTTCAGACTTCTGAAATGGATCGAATCTGGTTTTTCAATTTTTAAAATTCATGATTTTTGCTTTTCTTACCTGAAAAACAAAATGTTATAAATTAGATCCATGTGTTGGAAATGATAAAGGGATTGTTTAGTTGCATCTCGAAGCAAATAATCTGGATATTTTGAGTTTCAGAAGAAAAGATTAGTTCATCCACCTTAAAGCTTCTAAACTTTTTCAGACTAAAATTTCAGAAAAGCTCGGCTATTTTATGCTGCTCAATCGGATGCACTTCAGTTAAGCAAAAGAGTAAAGAAAATTGAGCTTAAAAGCTGCAAATAAACAAAGCTTGAGTGTTTTTAATTACAAGCTACAACCGAAAACCCCTCTGGTGTAGTAAACATCTAACTCAAGTTAGCTTCGGTTCTCGTAAACAAAGAAAAAAAACAAGGAATTTGTTTGCAAAATGGTGATAAACTGATAATGTGCTGCTTTTTAAAAGACATCTCTTGTTTGAAGTCAGTAGCAATTTTTGGAAAAAAATATAACTTCCCTAAAATCATTATTTTCTTTTCTAATATTATTTTTTTGGTATTGTTTTTGTGAAAACAGAAACAAAGTGACATGAATATGATCATGCTCTTGTTTGGGCTGCTATGTCTGTTGCTACCATTGACGTTTAGATACGCTGTTGACACGAAGAGCAGTACCCTCGTAGTGGCTAATTCAATTCTTATGTTATCGAGAACAAGCAGTATATTGATGCTTGCGGCATATTTTGCATATCTTTTCTTTCAATTAAGAACCCACAGGCAATTTTTAGAAGCTCAAGAGGTATTTATGGTTGAATTTTCATGTTTTTGGAATCATTCTTTCTTCTACTAAAAAAATATACAGTTAGTTCTTTTTAGATCAACTTATTAAAATGAAAGACGAAAATATAATAACTTAATGGATGAAACAACAAATTGTTTTGTTTTGACAATAATGTTTTACTAAAGCAAAGCTCAATTTTTTCTTTTGCTTAATTGTTTGAAATTTGGACTGCATTTGGTTGGTCAATTTAAACTTTCAGCTTTTCAGTTCTTTTGGCATAAAAAAGCTAGAAGTTATAAGTTAGATAATCAGAAGTCACAACTTTTTTTCCCTCGAACTCAATCATTCCAACTTATTTGCTTAACTGTTGCAACCAAACAAGCCCTTAGCAAGATTGTCGAAAATGAAATTTCAAGAATTGAATTTCTGTACCATTTTATTAATTTAATATGAAATATTATGTTTTAGTAATCGTTTCCTTTCATAATTTTAGGAGTAGTTTGATTGAATAGTTTTTCCTTTTAAGAACGGAAAAATAAAAAACATTCAAATGATGATAGCTCAAATAAAGCGTACTTTGTGCATAAACTCTGTACCATGTGCCATGTATTTGACAATATAATCTCTAACTTGGATTTCGTAAATAAAAGTGCATCAAAATAATATTTGTTATTAGTTCCCCAAAAATGAGCAGGAAGAAGATGTTGATACTGAAGAAGAGAAGGCTGTGATAGGATTTTGGAGTGCTTTTATATGGTTAGGTGGCATGACCATTCTTATTGCTGTACTATCTGAGTATATTGTAGGTACAATCGAGGTAAAACCATAAACATTTTCTTTTCGGTGAGTTCAAAATTGTTAAATGACGGTATCTGTGTGGTTTTAATTTTCTTTTTTTGAATTACATAGGCTGCTTCAGATTCTTGGGGAATTTCTGTTAGCTTTATCAGTGTAATATTGCTACCAATAGTCGGGAATGCAGCAGAGCATGCCGGATCTATCATTTTTGCTTTCAAAAACAAGCTGGTAATTAAAAATTTAAGGACATATATATATGCATCCCATGATCATTTACCGTGTTTATTTTTGCTGCAGAACTTGGTTAGTTTTTCAATCCGTTTGTTTACCGTTCAGGATATTTCGCTTGGTGTTGCTTTGGGCTCGGCCACTCAAATCTCCATATTCGTGGTGAGCACTAAATGAATATAACATTTTATTTTCATATGCAGAATGATATATAAACGGTGGATTAATTAATATCTTTCAGGTCCCTTTATGTGTTATTGTAGCATGGATAATAGGGGTACAAATGGACCTTGACTTCAATCTTCTAGAGACTTGTTCTCTCGCTTTTTCAATCATACTTACGGCCTTTACTCTGCAGGTTGATTTTAAGCAATTTATTTTTACCCTTTTAAGAATTTATTATTAGAGCACATCATCAGTTCATCATTTCAACATTATGTGACCTTCCTAACCTGAATGCTTATATGATGCTATTACTAGTAGTTTTTTGTGCTTTAATTAAAAAGTAAAAGTACGTTACGTTAGTTATATAACCTAATAAAAGTTTGGTACTTTTTTTTTCTTTTGCAGGATGGAACATCTCACTACCTGAAGGGAGCTATTCTTTGTTTCTCATATGCTGTCATTGCCGCGTGTTTCTTCGTACACAAAATTGCATTAGGTTAGCTCATAATCCTTATTCTTTTAGCAAGTTAATCTAATTGCTATTTACGTACTGAAAAATAAGTTTTTTATTTTTCATCGCAGATCAAGATTCATTGATCAATATGGATATCAAACCATTATTTGGAAATTTTTCCACATGATCAGCTTCATCTTCGTCGCGCAGAGGTTATATATTACACAGACGTTTTTTTTTCAACTGTCCGTACATTAAGTTAGGTCTCCTTATGACGATAAATCACTTTGAAAATGTTCATATATATATATGGATGATGACTCAAAAGGGGTGGTATCTAATGTGTTCCTTTAGTTGGATGATTGTAAATGTTTCTTTGTCACCATGAACCATGGGTAATGCCTAATTTCCATGTTGTAATTGTAACACTAATAATTAATAAGTAAATAAGAAACATAGTATAAACCAAGGTTACCAGAAACTTGTTTCTCCTTTCGAAAAACAAACTTTCTCATTTCCCATTTCACGTTTCCTATTATTTTACTTAAAAAAATATTGCTCTTTCTTATTTTCGTTGTGTTTAATTTTTCTGTTTCCTGTATCTTTCGTTTCCAATGCCGGCAACTATGTGTAGACACGGGCGCATCTATATTGACGATGCGATTTTCTAAAATATTGGGGCAAATCTCTCTTGGCTGGGGCGTTTTGCCCAGTCACCGGACACACAGGCATACAAAGTATTTTTTTATTGTAACACGCCCTAGCCTAAGGCATTTTGATTAATCATCAGCCACGTCATTGATGACGGAGCAAAATACCCAAACAAGGGAGATTTGCTCTGATAACATACAAATGTACACAATGAATATACCTAATAGTAGATTGCCATAAGATTAAGTACCTACACAATGAATTATTATTTTAAATGGATAAGATGAGAACACCTTTTCAGCAAGCTTATTTACCTCTCCTCCGATTTTATCCGACTTGTTTAGATTCTTTGATGTTGTGTCTCTGATAACATACAAATGTACACAAATGTACGTGTCAGCAAATCTCTCTTGCCTAGGGCGTTTTGCTCCGTCATCAATGACGTGGCTGGTGATTAAGCAAATGCCCTGGGTTAGGGTGTGTTACAATAAAATAATAAATTTTCTGCTTGTGTGGCCGGTGACTGGGCAAAACGCCCCAGCCAAGGGAGATTTGCCCCAATATTTTAGAAAATCGCATCGTCAATATAGATGCGCCCATTTAGACACTCAACGTTGTCGTTTGTTTTTTACTGTGTAAGTAACTGCGTATCTACGTCTATTATTAACATTGTATACACCAGGAAATTGTGTTTCTAATGGATACAAACACTACCAGAGGAACTTTTAACCTTTTACTATCAAAAGTACTATTATTTTCTCCTATAATTTGTCATTTTGTCCCGAGCCTATCTGTTAAATTGCGTCATTTGAGAAAGGGGAAAGCGAAATGCTATGAAGATTGCATTTGCTAGAGGTTGGATCTAAACTTGTTATTACGCAATAATCGTGTTGCTTACACGTATCCAACATCTGTATCTAAGAGTAATTCTAACTAGTTTTAACCTTTACAGATAGATATAAACAAAAAAGTTTCACTCCTTTTCTTCTGATGTACTTTTAAATGTACCAGTAGACACTGCATGTGGGGATATAAATGAACATAGAATATTGCTCCAAACTGAACTAAAACTATATTATTATTTCACATGACATGGTCACAACATGCCGGCCTGCAAGCTATTTCACCTGCAATATACCAAGTTGGTGTCAATCATAACCAATTAAAAATTGAACTGATGAAAAAAATAAGAGACTGTTTAGGAGAGCTATCGAGATTTAAAAAACATATTCAGCATAATGAATGAAGAAACGCAGAACCCGAGCGATATAACAAGTATATAAGCAGTGAAAACTACTTCTTAAATACTAATTAAGAAAAATATTGACATTTTTCTCCCCCAATTTGTGTGAATTGATTGGGCCTAGAAGCAAGCCACATCCTTAAGAATAACTCTTTCACAGAACTTTATTAATAGGGATAATAATACCCTTTCTTTAAGCATAAAATAAGCAAGTAGAAACTATCCTTGAATACCTCTCTTGGAATTTGCGAGTGACACTAGTGATTTGAATTAGGTGTTGAAAAGGCTGTTAGGTTGTATTAATCCTTATGGACATAATTTATATATTCATGTACATCTATATGACTATATCTATATATAGATAGACTAAGATCTTGTGATCAGAGACAAAAATTCTCCTTTACACCACAATGGCAGTGGGAAAGTGTTATAGTGAAGAAACTATTCCTTACAAAGTTGCAGTTATATTTGGAGTAACTGGTCTTGTGGGTAAGGAAATAGCCAAGAAGTTACTGCTGTCAAAATCTAGGTGGAGAGTCTATGGTATAGCTAGAAAGCCTGAAATTTCACCCATACAAAATCCCAATTATCATTTCATTTCTTGTGACCTTCTAAACCCCTCACAAACCCAACAAAAGCTCTCTCTTTTGCATAATGTGACTCACATTTTTTGGGTCACTTGGGCCACCCAATTCCCCTTGGATAGCAAAGAATGCTGTGAGCAAAACAAGGATATGATGAATAATGCCTTGAATGTCCTTCTCCCGAATACAGTCTTGTTGGAGCATTTTTCACTCCAAACGGGGACTAAGCATTACGTATCTCTACAAAACCCTTCCGGTGAAAAATATTCTTGTAGTTACGATGAAAACAGCCCAAGAACAGATGCGGAGTACAATTTTTATTACGGTTTAGAGGATGTGATAAAAAAGAGATTAGTTGGTAAAGTGACATGGTCGGTTCACCGTCCAGGCATGATCATGGGTAGCTCGTGTAGGACAATGTATAATGTCATGGGCTGCATTTGTGTATATGCAAGTATATGTAAGTATATGAATCTCCCCTTTGTGTTTGGGGGGACAAATGAGTGTTGGGAAGAGATGCACATTGATGGTTCAGATGCTAGTCTTGTGGCTGAGCAGCATATTTGGGCTTCTACAAATGAAAATGTAAAATCAACTAATGGTCAAGCTTTTAATGCTATTAATGGGCCGAGTTTCACTTGGAAAGAAATATGGCCTAAAATCGGGGCTAAATTCGGAGTGGAACCCATGTTTTCCGAGGATTTTCTTTTCTCGGAGGCAATGTATGACAAAGACATTGTTTGGAGAGAAATCGTCAAAAGAGATGGGCTAGTGGAAACGAAAATGGGCGAGTTGGCAAATTGGTATTTTTTGGATATTTTGTTTCGGTGCCCTGTGAAAATGCTAGCGAGTCGAGAGAAGGCCAACGGCCTAGGGTTTGGGATGAGGTGTCATACATTGGACTCTGTAATGTATTGGATTGATGAAATGAAAAGGGAAAAGCTAATTCCATGAAAAAAGGGCTTTGGCTTTGTTTGTTGGGGGGAAGAATGTGGAGCTCCACAAACTTCGGCTCTTTTCTTAGGAGAAAATAAAGTAAAACAAGTTATTTGAACTCTTGTCTTGATGTTTGTGTTTTTTATAATTTGAATAGCCATAGAAAAGGGTTGGTTGTGTTACTTAAGAATGGTATTTAAGTCAGTGGGATGATGTGGTTTTTACATGAGTTTCCCCTCATTTTACTGATCTTGTCTTCAAACAATGAAATGTATAGTTAGTTTTGCATCTGGTTTTCTGTTCAGGAGTCTTTAGTTAAAGTTTGAACTAAGGCCTTCTTTAACTTCAACTTCACTTCTTTTTGGGTTGCAACAACGAACTGAGTTTTGATTTAGTTTCATCAGCAATTTTATTCACAATTTTATTCAATTAACACAACTAGCTAATGCATTGTTCCTCCATGCAAAAAATAAGGGTACCGTCTTTATACATTAGAGTTTTTATTAATACAATGCTAGATTCGTTATTTGAAAAACAAACTCGTTATTTTGAAAACAAACTCGTACTTTCAAAGTACGAGACTTAATTTTTTTTTTAATTTGTTGACTTTTTTTTTATTTCTTTTGTTCTTTATGAAGGGCCGCAATTTACAAAAAGAAGTAATACTTTTTGGGGTTATTTGTTTTAAATAAATAATTCATGAATATGGTATCTTGAAATCCTGCAAAATGAAATCTTACTATGATACTTAGCAACGTCACAGTAAACGTCTTGTTTCCGTAACCGTTGAGCTGGTAGCTTTTTTTGGGTCCATAATTGGCTCTGAGTAGGTATTTCATCAAAGTTTTTGTAAAAAAAACAATTCATTCTGTTTGTTCTATGCATGGGAAAATAACGGAGTAGGCCGGAACTCAATTTAAAAAAATGTGAATACTATTTTGAGGATAAAGAAAGATAAAAATAAAAAAAAGTCAACAAATTCAAAAAACAAGAGCAGCTCTACACGGGTCTGCGAGGGGAGTCAAGTCTCGTAATTCGAAAGTATGAGTATCTTTTCAGAATAACGAGTTTGTTTTCTAAATTACGAAGGTATGACTGGATTAAGAAAACCTAGCGCTACCAAAAATAAGTCTAGCTAGCATTATAGACTGCATGGTTGCTAAGAAGTAAAACGAAAGCAGGAAATAGGTAGGAAAAAGTAGCGAGAAGGAATGTAATAATTAATAAGAAGTAAGTACAAATTCGAATAATAAACAATAACTATATGAGTAAAGTAAGGTGGTTGACATAAATATATTAGGCTCAGGACCAGTGAATCATTAGGCCCACCAAACGGATTAACTCCAAACTAAGAGTTATTGATTATAAAAAAAATGCAATAATGACATGTTGTCTTTATTATAATTTTAATAAGTTATCTTTTGGTAATTAGTATGTCAATTTATAAGAGATATCACAGAAAAGCTGTTAAAATTGAATGAAACATGACTAAAAAAACGGTACATTTTGTCTACGTTTTCAACAACTTCTCCATAAGTTTCCCATAAAATTTGTCCGCCACTTTGACAAGTTTTGATGTGATTCTAAATTCAAATCTAGGTTCAATGTGTAGTCGGACTGAACTTGATTCTAATAAATGTTTCCGTACGCAACGTGATTCCACACCTATAGTGATTTTCTTGACAATTGTAGCAATTGTAGTAGCTATAATTTAACAGTTTTATTTGTCTCACACAAAACACTTCCAAGTTATTTGTATGTCACTAATTATATGCTAAATCGTACCCATATTTGTTCAATTCTTTCTCCTATTTGAGAAATTCAAGTTTGTCGCTCTTATATTCTCAGGCGACAGAACCCCACCTTGACTGATGATCGAGATAACAGTATTGCTGGAATTGTACAGTCAAAGATGGATTCGATGCTGAAAGAAATTGTAAATGTTATGATAGGGGTCGAGTGGGGTTCCGTGATTACACAATTTTACAACAAATTGAAACGACAAACGGAGGCAACGAAAAGATGTCCGAGACATACTACAGTGACGGAAACAAGTATACTACAGTGACGGAATAGCCGGTGGAGAGAATACAGTTGGGGTCAACAATGACGAATTTGTCTTCAATCTTCTTAGTTTTTTTTGATAAGCATCGATCTACTTAGTTGAGTGTTGCCATTCTTTCACTTTTTGAAAGTTTGTACATAAGTTAGATATTTCTTTTAGTTTTTGAAAGTTTATACATAAGATAGTTCTTTTAGTTTTTAGAAGTTTGTATATAAGTTAGATAAATTATTATTAATGGTAATATTGTTTGCTAGTAATTTATTTTATTTGAAATATTATTTGTTAATTGTAATAATATGATTTCATAAACAATACTATTTTAATTAAAATACATGTTCTTAAATCTTTGTTTAATTGGCGACCCATCATCAATGGAATCGTGACGGAGAGTTTATACTTAAAAAAAAAACACTTCGTACTAAGTTAAATCATGGCGAACAGTAACGAATTAACGACATAGTCGTAGTAAGCATACAACAACAACAACTTGTTGCTCAGGTCGAATGGAGTGGTTTAATGGGATTGGTAGAAATATATACATATAAATCTTATTTCATTTTTTTAAAGTTTAGATACTTTGATTCTTATGCTTATTAGCAGATATTATATGTTGAATTGGGTGGTCAAATTAAATTGTTTTTTTAATTTTTTCAAATGAGAACTCATGTTATAGCTAACATAAGATTTATGGTATAATTGTCGGTATTGGATCTTCATACAAACGGAGTTTATCAACAAAATATCAGTCTAAATCTTCTACCCTCTATTCTCTATCCCCTTCCGTGTCCCTTTACTTATTTTCATTTAAATTTTAAATTTTCATAACTTATACCGCAACTTTATAAACTTTTATATTATTTTGTATTTAAATTTTAAAACATTTGAACATAATATTGTTTTAGACAATTTTTTTAATATTCAATGTTTAATTTACACTAATTTATATATTTATTCCAAAATAAAATTTGTGTGGATTTTTTTTAAAAATAATTATAGGAATGTATTGATACATGTATTATAATAATTGTATAATTTTTTTCAAATTTTTTAGAAATTTTTTTTGGATAAAATAAGCAGGAGGCACGTAAAGGGATAGAGAAATGAGGTAGAAGATTTGAACTCACAAAATATTGCTCCTTTGAAAACTAATTCCAAAACTTTCCTTTGAAACTATTTTCCTTTATAGTAATGTTGGAAGTTGAACTATTTCCATATAAACCAACTAAATCTGTTAAATGTGGAAATTGTAATTAACTAAGGATGATTCCAAAAATAAATTGCAGAGTTAACATTTCACGGCTAGTTACCCATTTTATAAAATCAAGGTGTAATTCTAATCATATTTTTTATATTTTATCTGTAAAATGTCACACCTTAATATTTTCATCATTAATAAGTCATATTTTTTTAAAATTCAACCAAATTACAAAATTGTCATTATCCTAACCTAGAAATTATAATTTCTTTCTCTCTAAAAATCTAAAAAAAACATATGAAAAAATTAACAATATTTTCAAAATTGTTGTAATACACTATTAGCTACGTATATAGGGAGACAGAAGTAAAGAGAGGGGAGAACAGTATGATCTTATTAATGAATGAATGTGTGAATGAATGTAAAATACAAGACCCCTAACCCTCTTTATATAGATAGAGAGGTAGGGTTATAAGCCCACTTGGGCCCATAAAGTACAAGCCCAATAGTCCAATAATATCCTACAGCACTCCCCCTTTGGACGTCTTGAATTCTTCGTCTTCATGCAGTCGATCTGAGTCGAGTTCATTCGCAGTGCTAAACACATAAAAACCTTAAGGCCGGAAAACCCAGTGTGGGACAAAACCGGTACCTAGGAGAAACTGTGTAGCCGAATGATATATGCCGAAATATCATGTAAGTAACTAACCACAAAACAGTGTGCCTCATCAAAACCTTGCCAGAGCAAACCCAATGGGAAAATCTCTGATCGAAGGAAAAAGAGTGCAACAGTGGTAGTAGTAGAGGATCAACCACAAAACATGTGCCTCATCAAAACCTTGCTAGAGTAAACCCAGTGGGAAAAAACCTCTAGTCGAAGGACAAAAGAGTACACAGTGGTAAGAAGTATACAACAGGATACTCCCCCTAATTTCGGTAATCTTAAGTGAGATATGATGGGAACGTGTCTCGCTAAAAACCTTGCCAAGGAAAACCCAGTGGGAAAAAACCTTGGTCTAAGGACAAAAAGAGTACACGAACATGCGACTGGATGCTCCCCTCACTTGCACACGACAGGGTGCGAGGATTTAGACTAAGTAGTAATTAGTGCAATAAGCATTCACCTGGATGCTCCCCCTCACTTGCACACGACGGGGTGCAAGGATTTCATATTTCAAGAAAGAGTACGAGCATTCGACTGGATGCTTCATTTACTTGTACACGACCGTATGCAAGAAAATATAACGTGGAATAGAACGAGCATTCAACTAGATGCTCTTAAACTTCATATGTGAAGATTCATTTCGGCAAGAAAATGCTAAATAGCATAATCTAGTCATGTCTCTCTTGATCGATAAAAACAAGTTGTCCTCGAATAAGACAAGTGTTTTATCTGGATCGTGAGACAGAGCATATGTAATTCAAATATGGCTAATACTAGCTCGAAGCCATATGCACTCTCTAGTCGTCTCATAGAGCATGAGTAGATCATGGTGATTCGTTTGGAGTCATTCCAAGACCTCCAAGATATCGCCTTATTCCTAATGGTAAAGACAGACCATGTTAGGAATATCCCTTATGCGGGTCTGATAAGTAACCGGCATCGGTATAATCGAAATAGGGTTGCGTTAATTCGAGTACCGAAGGGGATAGGTACACTTGATGACGCAAATAGGATAAGACAAGCCCTCATCCACATTTACCTTAAGGTAATGGGAAAATGTCTTTTATGCCATTTCGATGGCAGCGTGTTAGCGCGATGCTGTGTCGAGCTATACCATTCACAGCATACGAGATGTTCGTCCTAGCACATTAGACCAAGTACAATGATGCGCTTATTGTACTTAGATATGAACATGATGGTTCAATATCTCTTCATCGTCTCATCAAGGACGGACTAGGTCTATATCAATGTCTAGTGATCGAACGATCATGGGAGAATCTGACGACTTAGCGTCATGATGACTAAAATGTCATAACACCTTCTGGGTGTAGTCTGAATCATGGACTTAGATTCAATCTTTACGGAACTCGATCATCGGGCCGAGTCACTACCGTGTCTTCCCAAGATCCTTCATCTCGAAGGCAAATCCAAAAATGGATCGCATAATAAAACACGCAAGGGCATAATACTTGTTCAAGTATCCCGAGCTGATCAAGTACGCACTTAGGCGGGTATACCACATCCGCTCGGATTATATTAATCCATATAGTGAACGTCTCATTTAATTGAGATCGTATTCCGTGGTCAGGAACTACTTGATTCAAGCATTATGAAGTCACACAGGGACCTTCATCTATATCTCTTTGTCTAAATCCCCATAGAGATAAAACTGTGACCATATTCATGGCTGCATACTCAGTTTTTCGGAAACTACTAAACTAGTAAAGTAGGGGACTATTATAATGTCCATTACGAGGAAATCAACCATCTCGTAATCAATTCCAAAGTATGAGAGAAGCCTTGCGCTACTATAGGCGAGCATTCTACAATCTCATTATTCTCATCATTTTTCCTTACGAATAACCAAATAAACGAACTCGTTTAACATTGGTGGTGTTGGAGCTACAGGTCCGAACACACTTTCGCTAAGGAGTCTACTTGGATTGCAAGTTTCCATTAGGTCAGTCTATTCTACGTTGACTTCAGGCAACGGTACATGGTTCCCTGTCATAATTTGCTCATATTATCAGTCGTCACCGAATATATGAACAAGTAATCAATGACAGTCTCGTTTCGCTTCAATATCGTCTAAGATATCATGATCGACAGATATTTCGAGATTCTTAGGATGAAGAGGAATCACACATCTCCTAGATCCTTTATAATCTCGTGCGACGAACGAGTTTCAGTTCACCACCTCTGGGGCTGAACGAATTAAGAACCGGTCTACTTCCTCATATCTTAGGAAGGATGAGAAACTGACGGCCGACGGCAGCGTCCTTTGCTTGGCGGGTTCGGCCAAAGCAACGTGTTACGACAGGAACACGGCGTCCGACAGGGACGTCTATCCTTGCAAGCATTTTGTAGCAGGTATAAATGATCTCGTGACGTCTCATAAAGTCATTAAATGCGTTTGGCATTTAGTTAGACTTGAGGGAGTCTATGCACTTACTTATCACTAAGTGTAATTTTGGGATCAAGCTAAGACTGAGTGGGTTATACCACGTTACTTCACGTCGTTCCTTATCAACGGTAACGTGCCAATCTCCCCCTAACGACGGGGAGAACAGTCTTAGCGATGTCACTTTCGCATATCATGCGGTAAAGAGATCGCTTGCCAAGGTTACTCTATCAAATGATAGGCATGAGATTCATAATCGACTTATGTTCCCTTCAGAGGTCTATATTTTGAACGCTATAGCGGCTCAATCAAAATATTAGTTAATCACTTTAAACACGCGTTAATATGAGACTTCTGGCTCATAACCAGTAACCAGCTGGTACGCATATGGTGTCTGAGTGTCTATGGGCCTCATAACGGACCAATGCAGCAAAATAGCATAACCCCACACGGAAATATAAATCTTGGTGCGCAAGACCAAGAAGTGCGTGCAATCATTTGCAGTCGCATCATCAAACTTTCCGTGAGTCCATTTGGGTCTGAACATAATCGACAGGATGTTCAATTTCCAAACTCAAGTAATTCAAATCGAAATTTCGATTCTTACTCTTCGGTATTATCAAGTCGACTAGACTTTTCAGGATAATCCGGATCATGAGCCATCAACTTAATGATAGGGCTAAAAGTTTGAAAAGTGCTGCATTTATGTGGACAACATTAAAATGTGACCATATTGTCGATGCATCAACCATAACCATTTATATTTATGGTCCGTCTTATGGTTGGATAAGTCCACAATAACTCCTTCAATTCTTTACAAGAATTCTACGAGTTCATTTCGTGATCTTTACACATACTAGTCTTTCAAAGTGAGCATTAATGGCATGAATTTCGGATTAATCGCGAAATATATTCTCAGAAAGAATCCAAATACGATACGATTATAAATCAAGCATCGTCTTTTGACCCGGGAATATCTCATCCGGTCAATGCCACAATATCAAAATGCTCTTATCAATCGACGACAGGCGAATGATAGTACAGACAATCATGTCTTAACATCTAAATCATTTATCATTTCGACGACAGGCGAAATGATAAGATAACTTTAAATGCTTTAAAGAATGTGGTAGCAACCACTTGAAAGACATTTCAACTCCTCTAAAATACGCTTTTGATCGTATTTAATGGAGGCTATGTAAAGAAAATTTAATTCTTTCATGAGCTATTACCAGATAACACTGGGTTTCTCGAATATTTTATAACTCAATAAGGTACGGCAGGACCTACATGAGTATAAGACCTCATATTTGACAAATCAATTTGGTTTTACCAAAGATTTCGATTTTGGAACGACAGGTCCAGAATTATTGTCACTGAGTACTTTTTTTTAGGCAAGTAGTTGGTGAAATTATGTGGTACACTGTTACCCACTATTTCCAGAAAAACAACTACACCACAAGTATTGCCTAAAATTTTATAATTTAAAGTTTGGTCACATTTGTCAAAGGAATTTGCTCAAAGCACTTTAAATTATTTCGAGAAATTTCGTAAACAGGCAAACCACCATCCAAAAGTATGGTCCAAATGGAAAATAATAATCCAAATGTAAGACATAATCCAGATGAGCGAAAAAATGGCTCAATGATTTATCAAAATCAATAAAGAAAGGTATCAAACTCATTTGAACCACAAAATCGGGGGTTTCAAGAGTTTCCTTTCAATTAACTTTAACCACATTAGCATCGGTTTTTCCATCTTTATAATAGTTGTGAACTATTTAAGGAGTAACCGTGCATGGCCTTTGTCTTTATAGCATAGAGTTGGCTCCTTGAGCATTATCTCTTGCTTTGTGACAACGAGCCATATTGTTCCTTTCAATTACTGTCTTGGAGCCACAGGTTTTCGATTTTGACGATTGTCTAAAATCTCGCTTGGCTAGGCGATTCATCGGGATCGCGACAGTTCGAGATAAATAACACTTGTCTCGGTTCTCAATTCGTGGAAAAAAAAATATACACGAAGAGCATTAATATTAGGAAAACAATTCGCCATTGACCCAATAGGATTAAAACTACTCACCGGGGTAATTTTCTTATCCAATAACAGATGGGTGATAAAGGAATATGGTGAATATAAATTAACGATACTGCTTATGGAATACAATTTCCAAGCTAGTATTTTGGTGAACTCCAATATGTCAATTTCAGACATTTGTTCACCATACACGTCATCACGTCTCAAATGTGGCGGCGGAATAAAATCAACGTCTTAGCATTCATCCTTATGGTAACAACAAACTCGTGTTTTATCATCAAAGATGGCATCCAAAAAAAAAATTTGGGCATCACATTTTCACACATCAGAGTGAGTAACATGTGGTGACGGATTCAAATCAACGTTTAAACAGTCATTTCGCAAGTATGTTTTACGATTTTTCTCATCATAGATGGCATCCAACATGTGTTGGGAGTTCTGGATTATTTATCATATAAAACGACTGGTTTATATGTTTATGGTTTGCACAAGCACAAACATTTTTTCGAAACGACAGGTTCGAAAACATTAGTTTTGCTTTTCATGTGAATCGGTTCTCATTGATCGAACGACGGGTCGATACTTAAACACCAATTCGGCGAAACATACATCACTATATAAACGCACTCGGGGAAATTATTATTTAGTCAACCCTTTTCGGTAGCTCTAATTGAAAAACGACCAGGAAAGACGGTGAGGGTGGAGGGCACGAATGCCACTTAAAACCCGACCTCATTAGGATATCGACTTCCGCCTATATCTTTCTTAGACATCGTATCCAAATAGGTGAGCCTAGTTGGGGAAGGTTCATAATTTTTCCAACTTAAATGTGAAAATATATGATTTCACAAATTATATATGGCAATAATATTAACAATATAGACAATATCTATCTAGATTAACCATATATATATAAACAGGCAGTAAATATATTTTCAGGATCTATCTAATCATGCAGTAGATTTGGTGTTATAAACAAATCGATTCAAGATTCTCAATCAATTTATAAAGATTCTAACATACCAAATCAAATCAATTAGATCTAATCCAATAATTAACTCGTATATGTGATATTTATATATATGGTATTACCAAAAGATATGATTATACTAACAAGATATCAATCAATTATCTATGTTTATCGACATATGAATAATTCTATACATGGTAATTTTAACATGCAAGCAAGCAATATATTTTTAATTACCAATCAATTCTATATATGGTAAAAAAATATTTTAACATGCAAAGAGGTTAAATTTACATGAAAACATATCAATTTATTCAATTAACATGCAATTTTTATTCGCTTGCCTTTTAATAAAAAAAATTATATGCATGTGTGTGTATATTGACCGAATATTGTATCTTATCAACCATATGTACTGTTTTCGTATAAGTATTATACTACAGGACCATGTGTGTAATTTCAGCAAACTATATATCCATTTACAGCATTATTACATATACAGTCCAAAATTTCAGACAAGTTTCAGTTTAGTCCTTGAGTAATTTACAGAATAGTTTAAAGCTTTCAGAGAATTACAAATCAGTACATATGTTTCAGTTTGTTACAAATTTAATCCGACAGATTAATACATGTTTTACAATTACATGATTTTCGATTTACAAATCGATTATATGTATTTTACTGATTTTTGTTTATATAAAATTCAATTTACTATACACAAATCAATTTAATATACATGTATATAACATGCAACAGTCAAGCAGATCAAAGCAAAAAACTAATTTCATTTGTCTAGGCCGGGTAGTAGTATGTATTATGTACTATTTCATATATCTAGTTTGTTTCATATACAAACGTCACATGGATAATCAATATATGGATGTCACTAATTAATATTCATAACATATTTATATAATAATGCGCATGATATATATATTCAGAGTTCATAAACACAAAATACTATTAGCATGTACAAATTGTTGTTTTTTTCCACAGCACTAATCATGATGTGTATAAAAAAATTCATTAGTTTACAATCACGTGTTACCAAACAATTTACAATTCCAGTAATCTATTCAATGGTTATCATACGGCTGACTTTTCACATAGTATTACAAATTTAGTTGTCAAGCCGGGATTGAGAATTATTTACCTTATGCACGGTATGTTGGTGAAGGTCGATATAGCAAAATACTAAAAAAAACCCGGATAAACCTCAAGTTTTATAAATACCCAATATCCGTGCGTTTACCAAAAATCTCCAATATCCGCGAGCATACCTATTCTCCGCGAGCAAAGTGGCGATAACGTGTTGTAATACACTATTAGCTACGTATATAGGGAGACAGAAGTAGAGAGAGGGGAGAACAGTATGATCTTATTAATGAATGAATGTGTGAATGAATGTAAAATACAAGACCCCTAACCCTCTTTATATAGATAGAGGGGTAGGGTTATAAGCCCACTTGGGCCCATAAAGTACAAGCCCAATAGTTCAATAATATCCTACAACAAAAATAACAAAATTAGGAAAAATGCATAAAAATAAAAATAAACTTACTTTTTTCACAAAAAAAAAAGGTTATTTCACAAAAAAATAGTTTTTTCAAAAAAAAAAAAGTTTTTACATAAAAAAAATCACAAAAAATGTTGAAAAAAAACAAGAAAAATTGAAAAAAAAATCAAAATTTAAAAAGAGCATACGAGTCAATAAAAAAATGCATACGAGACATAAAAAGTGCGTAAAAATGTATAAAAACTGCATAAAAGATGCATCAAAAGTGCATAAAAATACATAAAAAGTGTATAAAAGATACATAAAAGTTGCATAAAAGTGCATAAATGTGTATAAAAAAGTGCATAGAATGTGCATAAAAAAAGCATAAAATGTGCATAAAAAGTATATACGAGTGCATAAAAAGTGCATACGAGTGCATAAAAAAATGCATACGTGTGCATAAAAGTGCATACGGGTCGAATAAGTGCGTAAAATATGCATAAAAAGGTGCTTAAAATTGCATAAAAGTGTTTAAAAAATGCATAAATAGCGCATAAAAATGCATAAATAGTGCATACGAGTCGATAAAAGGTGCATAAAAGATGTATAAAAGGTGCATAAAAAGTGCATAAAATGTGCATAAAAGATGTATATAAAGTGTATAAAAAGTGCATAAACTTGCATAAGAAATGCATAAAAGTGGCTACGGGTCAATAAAAAGTGCATACGAGTGCATAAAAAATGCACACGGGTCGATAAAAGTGCATAAAATGTGCATATAAAGTGCAAAAAATATATAAAAAGTGCATAAAAGATCCATAAAAATTGCATAAAAGTTCAGAAAAAAGCATAATAAAGTGCATAATGTAGAGTTTAAAATGTATAAATTTCACTAAATAAAAAAAAAACAAAAAAAAACAACAACTAAAGTGCATAAAGTTCATTAAAATGCATAACAAAGTGTATAACGTCGAGTTTATAATGTACAAAATGTGTATAAAAGTCCATAAAAGTTAATAGAAAGAGCATACGAGTAAATAAAAGTGCATAAAAATGCTTACGAGACAATAAAATATGAATAAACAGTGCATAAGAGTCAATAAAAGTGCATCAAAAATGCATACGAGTCAATAATAAGAAGTGCATAAAAGATACATAAGAGTCAAATAAAAAAATTTAAAAAAATTAAACACAGGTTAATAAAAATTGCATACGGCCATAAATTGGTGCAGGCATAACTTAACCCACAATTGGGCATAAATTGGTGCAACCATATTTGAGTGAATTCTAAGAAATACATGTATCATTCATTTTACCAAACATCTTACATGCATAAATTGGTGTAAACAGAATTTAACCCCCACAATTATGCAATTGTAGCCCAACAAGTACAAAAAAATTACACAAAAAGGCTTATTAAAAAAACTCTTTATTTAAACCATAGTAACATTTTTTCCCCTAATTTGCAAATTTAACTTCAAAACTCAATCATACGTACAGATCTGTGTATATATGTATTTATGTATATATACATGTGTGTACAACAGTTTCATCCCGATTTTGACTCAATTTTCCGTAGAAAACCCAACATCCACTAGCACGGGTGAGAGAGAGTGGAGTGGTGACGTGGCTGCGGGTCTCTCGTAGAGGGGCATATCTCCGGTGGACGGGGTGCAGCTCTGGTGGACGGGCAGAGAGATGAGAGAGAAAAAGAAGAAAGAAGAAAGACCTGTTTATTTCGCGTAAAAAATGATGCAGGAATAAAATTATAAAATTTGAATTTTTGTGGGTATTTATATTTTTAAGAAAGTATGATTAATTGGGCATAATGAAACTTTGTGTGAGTTTTTGGAATTAAGTTTGAAAAGTATTACTAATTGAGTACTTTTCCTAAAAGCAATTTCGACCACAATCATCCTCGGCAAAACCACGACTTTGACGGAAAAAGTTGTAAGAGAAAATCTTGATAAGATTTTTATGGAGTAATATCGATAAGTGCTATTATAGTATTTTATTTTATTTTATTTTTGTTTTAGAAAAGTACATGTAACAGTTAAATTGTTTTTTTTTTTGGAATTTAAAATGTTATCAACCACTTCCACTGCCTACTTTTTCTTTTACGATCACGTAATTGCTTATGATGCGAATTAGGAATTAAATTCTAAAAAGTTGTCAATATATTATATATATACCTCATGTTCTCATAATCCTATCCAAAGGTTTAATGCCAATATAGAACTTTCACAGTTTCCTAAACAAACTTGGTCTAATTAATCATCCTAACTTAAATATTAATGAAAGTGTAAACTCCAATCCTCCACTTGTAGAATTAAACAAAACATAACTATCATTTAAAGTGTAATGTCATTTGATGCAATCAACCACATTTAGGCCAATGGAAATTACAAGACGTTATAAACAAATGAGTAAAAAAGCTTATTGTACATGATTTCAACCCACAATTAGGCCAAATGGAAATTACTATTAAAGGTTAACTCCATTTTGGCCTCATTCTTTCACTGTCGTTACAATTTGTATCTATCTTTTAAGATCTTTCAAATGACCCCTAATCTTTTATGTACTATGTCAAAACGACCCAAAATACAAATGGGGAGTATGATAAATTCATGTTAAAATAAAGAGATAATTAATGTTTAGTATATTCAACTATCACGCGTTTTCGATTTAGTATACTAAACTAACAAATTTACTGATTACTATACTGAACTAAATGAAAACTTTCGATTTATTATATTTCCGTCCAATTGTCTAATAGAAATAAGTAAAGTACAAAATTACCCTTATGAAACTTAAATTAGTTTTGATTTAGTATATTGAACTAATATATTTTTTTTACTTTTGTACACTATTTTTTTCTATCAACTTCACACTTATTCATTATTAATGAAGTAGTCCTTGTAGTTTCTGAATATAATCAATCTGATACTTATAATCTCAAAAAGCACCAAACATTAAAGAAAAGAAAGTGTAAAAAATAATATGTAGGACTAATAACTTACACTACAAATAATAAGTATTTTTATTTGGTACATTTTTTCATGTATAGGAAATAAAAACTATAGCACATTTTTTTCTCATTAAAATTTAAATTGTTATAACAAATAAAAAATTCGTTGTTTAGAAATTATAACTTAAATACTACTTATCGGTAGAAATGTTTAAAAAAAGAAGTCATTTAAAAAAAACATATACGACCAAAATAAAAGTATACTAAAAAAATAAAATAATTTTAGTTAGTGAAATTGATGACCTGTAATGAAAAAAATAGACAAAAATCATATTTTTGTTGCACATTTTTTAGTTTATTTGAGAAAATTGAAAAAAAAATACATGTTCAAATCAAAATTTTATTGGTATAAAAAATTAATTTAGTCATTTTCACATTTACTGCAAATTCTTTTCAAAGTTGTTAATGAATTTTGTTAATTTTGAACAATTTATATCACAAATTCAAAATATTTAAAAATTCAAGGACCAAACTGAAACAAACTTAAAATTTGAATTCTCTCATATTTACGAAATCAGTCCAAGTGTATATACTATATAATATATACAGACATATACATACATGTATATATAGATATAGTGACGGAGTTATTTATATAGTTTTTAATATAAAGGGTTAGAGTTCAATTAGTTTATATAGTTTTTAAAACTTTTATGTAATAAGATTTTATGTGGTCCAGTGGTTAAGGACCTCACACTATAATTAATAGACTAGTGTTTGAATCCCTTATTTTGCTGTTTTCTTTTGTATTAGTTAATTTAGTGGGTAAAAATACCATTTTGTCCTTCAATTTAACTGAAAACGTTGGGTGACGTCACAATTTAACGGCAAATACTAAATCGAATTTTTTTATTTAGTTCAGTATACTAATCAGAAAACTTGTTAGTCCAGTATACGAAATCGAAAAGATGTAATAGTTTAACGAAACATTAATTTTCTCTAAAATAGATGATTGATTAGTTATGTAGCTCAATTTATGCCAAACTAACTAACAATTGTCAATTATTTTGCTTTTATTAGACTAATAATACACTATGTAATTATAAATTTCCAACACTAATCTTTCAGTCCCTTTTATATTTTGCAGGTGTAAACCAGTTATAAAAATTCATGTTCATTAGTATTTTCAGTTTTTTTACACCATATAATGATGAACTAGGTTCTTCGTAAGTCTTGTAACAATTTTGTGACAATGTTTGTTATTTTGTACTGCTTTAACATGTTAGTAATTTTGTGACGGTGTTTGCACGAGCGGCAAAGATAGTGAAGGGACACGTAGATACGATTAGTTTATTTACTTTGATATTCCTAAAGTTTTTGTCTGTTGATTTTTTAAGCTTTATTCTCTATTTTCAACATTTTCTTACATTTTATTTCTTGTACTTTTGTGGGGTTTGTGGGAGGTTTCCCAACCAATTATATATATATGTATAAAAAAGTAATATTGAGAAAAAAATTGAAACAAGTGAAAGAATAGGAGGTAAGTTGAAATGACACAAAAACAACAGGGAGTAAAAATGAAGTTGACCATAAAATAGACAAAAAGAAAAGGAAAGAAATCGACACGATTTAAGATAAGTTCAAATAAAATATTAAAATAAAAACGGATTAGATTTTGTCATATATTTAAGTGTACAACAAGTTAAAAAAAAGCAGTGAAGAAAAAGATATATAGGTGAAGTGGAGATCAATCAATCTTTATTTCTTCTTTGCGAATATTTTGAATAAATATTAATTATGACGGTGAAAAAGTCATTCAAGGATTCTCTTAAATCTCTCGAAGCTGATATTCACTATGCCAATACTCTGTAATTATTTATTTATTTTTCTCACTCTGTAGGGTTTTAGTTGACTGATTTTGTTTTTTCCTGAGTTATGATTTTATTTTTGTGCAAAACTATTTTTTTGACTAAGATATAAATTGATATATAGATATGTTGCATACTGAATAGTTTTTGTGCACTTGCTTTTATGTAATTTGAAGAAATTTAAAACCTTGATTGTTTGACAATAACTAGATAAGCATTATTTAGTGTATTTCTGGCAAATTTTTAAAATTCTTCACTTGGAATCCTTAATCATTGAACATTTTCACAATTTTTGAAGTGGTGATTTTTTTTTTTTTTGCATTATAAATATATATGTTGCGTAGTGAATAGCTTTTGTGTACTTGCTTTTATGTCATTTGAGGAGAAGTGTTCATTTATAATGTTTTTTTAAGACTTGATTGTGTAAAAATAGCTAAATAAACATTTATTTATTGTATTTGTGGCAAAATTTAAAAAAGATTCACCTTGATCATTGAACATCTTCACATTCCCGGGTTGCTAAGTATGAATTGTAATTTTAGGGGGTTGCAAAAGTTATTTTTTTTTGAATTATAGCAAAATTTAGGACTTTTATAAATTGCTTTTGTGTAGTCATTTGAGGACAAGTGTTGATTTATCATGGAAATTTAAAGACTTGATTGTGTGAAAATAGCTAAATAAGCATTTATTTAGTGTATGTGTACCAAAAAAATTAAATTTTTTGACCTTAAACATTTTCACATTTTCCGCAGCAGTGTAGCGAGAAACAATGTTGTGAGGTTGCTAAGTACGTATTGTAATTTTACGGGGTTACAAATGTTTTTTTTTTGACTTGTTTCAAAATTTATAGAAGTTGGGATTTTTATAAATTGCGAGGTTGCGACAGCAACCCTGTGTCATGTTCGTCTTGCTTATTGGTCTTAGAATGCTAAATATAAGAAATGGGGACAACTGTTTTTTTTTCGTGAGGAAAAAAACTAAGCCTTGCCAACTTTAAAAAACAAATTACGTAAGTCGGTTGTTTGTTCATAAGCCATACCGACATGCATGGTTGTAGCTTGATAAAAGTCTATCCTTGATAGGCGATAATGAGTTGTTGAAGAATGGAGAAGTTAAATATAGCATCTTTTATTTGGCTGCAATTTCACTTTTTTTTTATACAGACCTCTAGCTTCTCCAAAAAATGAATTTTATAAAAAGATCTCATAGTCATTCTTTTCGTCTAGACATTTAGTTAGTTTTATATTTTTAAATTTATACCAGGCACAGAGGATTTGGCATTACTTAAAAACTGTTGCTATGGTTTTGGTTCACCTTTGTAATATTAGAAAGCAATTTGCTATGAATAGCAGAATAGTATGTTGTTCCATTGCCTGTTGTGCTTCCTTTCTGTGTGTCAGGTGTGTACATTATTGTGGGATGAATTGTAGCGGGATTCAAATTTTGTGGAATAAGTTAGTGTTGATAGAGTCTTATCCATTCCAAACACGGACTTTCCTGTTTAATTTAGTCTTTAACTTACTCTAGTTTCTCTTTATTGTGTTACTTCAGAGCTTTAGGCTCTCCAAGGCAAAAAGATGGAGCATGCTTTCAGATGAGGCTGTCTTACGCTCCCGCTGCTCATTTTTTATTATTTTTCGTTCAGTGGGCTGATTGTCAGCTTGCCGGTTCTCTTGGATTGCTACGAGTCCTCATCTATATGGTAATCTTGTCTGCAACGCTTAATATTATATATGAGTGGCTTTTGTTTATTACAAGGGAAAGTTAGCAGAAGGTAAAAAAGGTTTCTTTCATTTCAGCACATATGTATATCGACAGTATACGCCATACGGTGGTCTAAATTGATAATAACCCCAATTTCACGGTATACCAATACCTTAGTAATAGTAACCAATTTCTCATTAACCACTTGTAAGGAAAATGTATTAGCTTATATAAGTAAATTAGTTTGTTCCTAACTGAAATCCCTTGTTATTACACTTGCTTGTTTGGCTGTTAAGTGCCAACTCTTTCTTTAATCCTTTTCTTATTGATGCATTTGCATTGAGATTTCCGACTTACAACAACTAAGTGATCTTTGATTGTTTTTATCTTGTAGACCTACGCAGATGGAAAAACCACTATGTCTCTTAACGAAAAAAAAGCTACTGTCAGGGAATTTTATGGTTAGAACCAATGTACCAAATTTGATGCAGTCCTCTAATTATGTTATTGTTTGTATACTTTTGCTTCTAGGGAGGTTCAATTATTGATTTATATTCTTATGTTTTGTGAACAGCTGTCATATTTCCTTCTTTAATGCAACTTCAGAATGGATTAACAGATGTGGAAGAAAGAAAACAGAAAGAGTTATGCTCGCTCAGGTACTCTAGAAATAATAGTTTAGAAAGGGGAAAACTCACCGAGGCCGACATAGAGAGAGAAGAAGAATGCGGGATTTGCATGGAAATGAATAGCATGGTTGTGCTGCCTAACTGCAGCCACTCGTTATGCATGAAGTGCTATCAGGATTGGTAAACTTCCCTATCTCTACTTTCTTGAAACTTTCGAATCAAAAATTATTTTGTAATTAGTGCATAGGTATCTACAAGTTCTCTCTTGTTTGTAGCAGCTGGTCAGTTTTATCATATATGAGCACTGGAAACTTTTGAACTAGATTGTTTCTGCTCGTGGTTGTTTTAGTCTTTTTATTTGAAGTAACTACAGGATTATTTTTTTAACGGAAAGATTTGTTTGAGTTCTTAAGTTCGATTGATATCTGTTGAGTGTTTGTTTGGTGGCCGATTGCATGGATTGAGTTAGCTGTGTTACTTTATTGTTTGGTTTAGCACATGAATGTTGTCAAAAGCATAGTACTCTCTTAGAGAAGGATAACAACATACGAACAGAAATTTTAGACCTGATTTTAACATTGAAGATGCAACCAGCATGTGAGTGCTTGCAGGAAAGAAGATAGCCGTCAAACTTTGAGATGAATTATACACCTATTATCTATATCTCTTTGATAGTATTTTCTTCACTCTATTCCTTTCCGATAACATATCAACCTGTTCTGTGAAATGGTTGTTAAAGTGTTTGTACCTGAAAGTTCATTTTTTCATTTTGTATCTATCAGATAGTGGGCTCAATAAAAGTAAATTTATGTCTGGATGATTTAATTGAAACCTCGATCCAATATTAAACAAACAAATAACAGAATGATCTCTACTGTTTTCTTTAAATTATTTTTCTGTTTGAGATTCTTTCTAATCTTTCTTTCATCTTCACAAAACGTATGCTTTTGGTTTGTACCAGGCGTGGGCGATCCCAGTCGTGCCCCTTTTGTCGTGATAGTCTTAAAGGGCTCAACTCAGGCGACCTTTGGATTGTTATGGATGATAGTGAAATTGTTGATATATCAACTATCTCAAGAGAGAACTTGCAAAGGTTGTTTTTGTTCATCGAAAAGCTGCCTTTATTAGTTCCAGACCCTGTGTACAATCCTTATAATTCTCAAATTCCAATGAAGCCACACTATAACTAGTAAGTATATGTTTATGAAATGCTGGATGTATATCTCATATGTACGTATGATAGATTTGTATATATCAGCCTATCGGCTTCCGAAGTTGTTCATGGATAATTCTCATCAATATATACAAATCTTCATAGCTTTTGTGATTCTCCTTTCCTGGTTCATGGATGTTATCAATATATACGTTGGAGAGTATATAATTTTTACTAATTTTAAGTACCAACTTACATTTGAAAAAGGCGTAGTGTTAAATGTAATGTTATTATCATTTTAGTTCGTGGCTAGGGAGTTTTGTCTATAGCTGGTTTCTAGACTTTGTTTAAACACACTGCTTTATTCCAGCCTTGCTCATTCAGTTCTAAAAGACATAATCACCAATTAACAGATCAGATCTATCAGCAATTACATATTGCATACGGAGCTTTAGAAAGATTTAATTCCTTGTTCAAAATAATCGAAGTTAAACAAAACGAAGAGTATTTCAACTTTCTGTTTTCCTGTAAGAATATGTTTGTTGCATAAAGTTGATGGTCAAATGAATATTAAGCGAACATAACCTTAAGCTAAAAGAGCTATGGGTGTTAAACCTAGCAAAGCTCTATGCATTTACATTTTGTTTGCTTTTCAAGGCATTTAATTGAAGATTGTGTTGTTGGTCTTAGCTGCTTTCATTGCCAATTCAAAACTCTTGCATCCGTACGAAGAGAATAACAGAGCAAAATTCCATTACTCAAACCTACACGGAATCTCGAATCCAAATAGTCACAACCTTTATATAAACAAACACCAAAGCTGCTACCTCTCGTTGTATTTTTACTTGCTTACGGTTAAGAAACATGACCATGTAAAACTCGGTCTGGGTGTTAGCTGTTTCTTGTCAAAACTAAAGTGGCTGAAGTCTGAAGTTAAATTGAGCGCCTTCAGATGAAAATCTGACGGGCAAGATGAATAGGGTAGTTTTGTTTTTTTGGTTGTATGCATAAAGCCCTCATATTAATTTCAAAAAACGTGGTTCAGCAACCCCTTCGATATGCCATTCATTATCTTGATACAACATACGCAATTCGGATACTCCGTACAAGAATAATTATGGTGTACTACTACTTTTAAACCGGACATGCGGTGATCTGCAAAGTTTTGAAAGTTTAATGGGGATTAAATCCAAAAATCAATAGTACATGGGGTTAATTTGCACATCACCTATAACACAATGGTGTTATTTGCACTACCCTTTTCTGAGCCGCAAACGGGAGCGGGAAACAATACGAGATAAGTGTAGTGTGATTTTTTTTCCAGAAAAATCTTATATTGACACGTTTTCACAACCAAAAACGAAAAATGGAAAATGTAGTATTTGAAATGTAAGTAGAAAATTTTAGGATTACTGTAGAGTTATTTATATCTTTTTAACTATTTATAATCTTCAATAGATAAGAGGAAAATATACCTTTACTATCTTCGATTTTTACCAATTTAGTAACTAATCTTTAAGTTTTATCAAATTGAACCCCAACCTATCAAATTTCATCCAATTGAACCCCAACCTATCAAATTTCATCCAATTAAAATCCGACAAAGAAGTAAATAAATTGTATTTACTATATCTCATATTTGGGGATCTATTTTTCACTAGTGTTGAAGGAATTGCACTCACTATGTAATAAGTGAGAGAACGTGATTGCATTTCCGTTATTTCGTTTCGCATTAGTCCCCTAACTGAATGAAAATTGGTAGGTTGATGCGCAAATTGGTAAAATGTAAATGTTAGATACCAAATTGTTAAAAATCAAATCAATAGTTCAAGCCGCTTTTCCCAACCTATCATTTTGGTCTAATTAATGGTTCGACAACAATAAGTAACTTAATTACGGTTACTATATCTCATATTTAGTTATCTAATTTTTGACGGATGCTGAAAAAATCACACTATGTAGAGAACGTGATTGCAACTCCGTTATTTTGTTTATCAATAGTCCCCTACGTCCTAACTGAATGAAAATTGGTAGATAGATAGATTGAGGTGAAAACTAGTAAAATATAAATGTAAAGATACCAAATTGTAAAAAAGCAATAGTAAATTGGTAAAATATAAATGTAAAGATACCAAATCGTTAAAAAGCAATAGTAAATTGGTAAAATATAAATGTAAAGATACCAAATCGTTAAAAAAGCAATAGTAAATTAGTAAAATATAAATGTAAAATACCAAATCGTTAAAAAGCAATAGTAAATTGGTAAAATATAAATGTAAATGTAAAGATACCAAATTGTTAAAAAGCAATAGTAAATTGGTAAAGAGACTGGATTTTTATACTACACTTTTTTCTGAAAAAAACGCACAAACCGTAAATTTTTTATACAAACCGTAAAAATAAAGTGCAGACCGTAGATTAAATCTACGGTGTGTATTTCAGTTCAAACCGTACATTTAATCTACATACTGTAGATTTTTTGTACGGTTTTGTTGTAATTTACAGAAATTACATACCATTCCCTGCATTTCGTAAAAACTGAATATTGGTCATATCAAATAAAAATACTAATTTTTTTAAAAATTAAACATGATTTTTTATTTATAAAAAACTAAATGGCATATTCTTAAAAATATAGATAAAATAAAAATGCTAAATATTTTAGACATGATTTTTTTTATATATAAATTTGGTCAATTATAACAATCTCAAAAAATAAACACAAACCTAAACTTAGACAAATTTATCCAAAAAAAAGGTTGATTTGACAAATTTCATGTTTAGTTGATTTGAATTTTTTTTTAGTTTATTAGAGTTGCAATATTGGTTCTATCAATAAAAATACTCCAATTTTTAAAATTAATCATGATTTTTTTTAATTATAAAGATGAATTTTTTTTATAAAAAACTAAATGTCCTATTCTTAAAAATATAGATAAAATAAAAATAAAATTTTTCAACACTTGAATAACTCAATATGAAAGATTAACTAAATTGCCAATTTGGTGCCAATTGTCATTTTTTTTAATGAAACAATGATAAATTATATAAATTTCATAAAAGAAATTAACTCAATATGCAAACATTAACTAAATTTCATAAAACATATTGGTTAAACGTGATACTAGGGCTGGGTTCGGTCCGGTTCGGTTTTTGGCAAAACCGAAACCGAAACCGAAACCGAGCATATTTTTCGGTTCACTTTTTTTCAGTTTCGGTCTTTTTTTTTTTGACCGAACCGGACCGGTTTTTTCGGTCCAGTTTCGGTTTTTTCGGATTTTTTCGGTCTTTTTTGGTTTCGGTCTTTTTTAGTTCGGTTTTACTGAAAACCGAAACCGACCCGGAAATTTTTCGGTTTTTCGGTTTCGGTCTTTTTCGGTTTTTTCGGTTCGGTTCGGTTTTTCCGGTTTTTCGCCCATCCCTACATGATACATCACATAATTTTATTTGAGTCTCATCAAAAACAGTTTACAACAACTTAGAAAAAAGAGTACTATACATAAAAATAATAATAATAAAACTAATTATGGACTTGATACATTTATATCATCTTTTTCGGTTAGGATTTGCTTTCCCGATTGGCTTTCTAGCGCTGTGTATAAGTTGAAATTTGCTCAAAAAAGTTCATTCCATGGCTCAGCAGCTTCGGTGCGTATTTGTTCCCACCGTGCTATAATTCTTGGCATTGAGAAGATCACTTCTTTAAGAATAAATTCAGCATAATGACAATTGTCGACGTACACCATTACAATACGGATGTAATATGTCGTTCCAGGAGGCAGACCAGTATAAAGAGGTAAAAAAGTGGCATTTCATATTTGTACCCCTCCATTTTTGTTTGGCCATAATGACAACAATAATCTTATAATGAGATGCAATTAAAAAACCATAAGATGGAAATCTCATCCGGATATGTAGAATGATAAAAATTCAAACTTGATAGAATATAATCATATCGATAACCTTCAAAATCGAGATTCTAAAACAGATCATAATAAACACCTTTCATTTGCTGAATCTTTCGAAACAATTCACATCTAATTGCGTACCAATCATTTTCTTTACCCATGACCTTTGCAATTACTCGGAACCCACAATTATCATCCCCACGCACATCATAAACCGTATCGATTTAATTATGTAACATGGCCCATATTTGGTCAATGTACTGGAAGCTTTGCCTAGTGGTGGTGGGGTTATTTGTCTGGTTTCGTGTCCTCCTAGTTGAGTTTACATTTACCTCTGGTGTTTCTTCCGCTTTACCTTTACCTTTATCTCTACTAGCACTAGCACTCTGTTCCTCCACTTACTCTCATCCCGACTTATCTCTCTTACTAGAATTGTCTCCTTTTCTAGGTCTCCCCCTAGTTTGTCTCACTTCAGGATCTTTCATGAATGTTCTACATGATAACGTTATCTCTCGGAGCTGTGTTTTCATACGCCGTTTTTCAACATTAGTTTTGGTAGAATAAACACTTTTAAACTCTTCTAGATCACCCTCTACCCCATAATCATCGTTGTTCCCATTATCATCAATTGCATCTAATTTTTTTCAGAATGTATGAATATATTCTAGTGGAAGAGCCTTCCCGAATAAAATATGTTCACTCATAATATGATGACAAGGTAACCCGTGAGACAACTTTATACCGCAAGAACAATTCTCATCAGACTGGCCACTACATTTTTTGTGTTTTTCAAATAATAAATCAAAGACATGGTGTGTGATATACGACTTAAGATTTTTAAATAGAGGTGTCCGTTCTGAATGTTGAAAATAAGACTTGCATTTATCCAATTTCATCTTAATATCCTCAAACTGTTTATTCAGAATTTTATTCACTTCTACCCAAACATTTTCAAGCGTGCCAGTATTTGTGAAAAGAGATCTTTTTAGCTTTGCGTGTTGTTGTTCGGCCCGATTACTAGTTCTGTTACCTAGATGTGTTGTATGGTTGGTATAACATGCAACAAACTTATCGGCATAATCATTTAACAGTACAACTTTTAAGTTGTTTTTCAACAGCTTTTAAGCTGTTTTTAAGCTGTTTTTTGAAAACACGGTCAAAAACTGTTTCAAAAATTATATACTATCCAAATAAGACCAATGCAATCATATACGACATATAATACGTAAATTACATGTAGGAAATAAGAAAGTGAAAATTTACCTGTTCATGCGACATCTGGTCAAATTGGTCTCGTATATGGACCACATTATGCCAATAGACATATGATTTAAGATTAGCAAGGCTCCACATTTTCCATTTGTAATATACAAATAAAGGCAGATAAACAACAAATATAAATAAAATAAGTAAATGATATATACATCCCAAAAAATACAAATCGAATACAAAAATTAAATAATATCATACCTGTAACCGAGAGGAAACCTAGGGAATCCCTCAGGTGGGTCGATATGAGCAGGCAATCCTTCACACAGTCTAACAGGCAGTAGCCTGGTTATCGCCCACATATCAAGAAACATCACCGTCCCGCTTACTCTGCTAGATTTACCCCGTACCAATTTGCATAAGTTAGGCTCCAACCAGGCCAGAAGAGCTGATCCCCAACTATACTCTGCACATGTGTCAAAATTCTCAAGAAATGGCAGAGGCCATAATGGAATCTGATCACTGCTCTTATCTGAAAATACATGTGCACCAAGTAATATAGTAACATGGCAGCCCTAAACTGATATAACAAGCGCTCCTCAGTAGGCTCGGAGGGTAATTCACCGAAAGTATGTAACATCCAATCAAGTTTAACTGTTAAAAAGTTTGTATCAACTTGATTGTCAGCAGGTCTAACACTCAACAAACTGTCTACCAAATTCAACCTGCTCGCCTTGGTATCATTCATCTCCGATCGGGTAACAGCACGACCATCCACCCTCCGACCAAGCATGATCTCTACATCCTGTAACGATATCCCCAACTCTCCACCGAGAAGCCTCGATCTACGGTATAATTACCTCTTGTGTGAATATCGCAAAAACCCGTCCTAGTCATATTTTTTGTACCACTCTTTCAGGCGTCGGTATCTGCCAACTATAATTATATAACCATATCTTGTTCGCATCCCCTCTCCCCGCTTCTCTCCCAGCCTCCCTAGTCTGATTTGAAATATGACCGGTCTGCCGTAAAATAACCATCTTACCTTTAATCTGTGGACATGGCTGAGCCATGAAGAACATGTATTAAACATTATATAAAAGTAAACAATTTGTCGGAAAATGTTAGCCTATAAAATATAGTTGGTAAAATATATTCATCTAAAGAGTAATTAGGCCAACAAATCATGCTCGTTTTTCTATAGTGTTAGATTAGCTAAGATTCCACAAAAACAAGTTACAACTAATATTTATGCAAACAAAATAATTAAAAAAACCTAATTTTATAAAACACCTAATTTTCATTTTTATTAATAAACTCTAACTATTTTTATTTTTCCCAATCAAAACAAGATAAGGAACATACACATTTAATGATAACCAAACAATTAGTAATAAATATCTAAATAAATAAATTTGAATAAGAACTCTATTTTTTTATAAAACGGAAAAAATATCAACAACCTTAATTTTCTTTAATTAATATAAACAAACAACAAGAAATTATAACTATACAAACAACATGAAATTCTAAGAGAATAATCAATTAATCAATTGGCATATTTTATATATTTTTTCCTATTTTGCAAATTAAAACTATATAAAATAAATAATAAACTAGGAAATAAATAAATATCTAGAGTTAGGATATCTAATTCGGTGAGTAGTTTAATTGGACGAAATTTGACGATTATGGTAGTTATTTTGGTTGATTAGTGATGATTTGAGTTTTTTTTTAAAGCTTCTGTTTTTTTGAGAGAGAGAGTGTGTTATGTTTTTTTTTAAAATTGATGCAGGGACCAAAACTGTAATTTCTGTAAATTTTCTGTAAACCGTAGATTAAATCTACGGTTTGTACATTTTTTGTACGGTTTGAATTGAAAAGCAAAACCGTAAATTTAATCTACGGTCTGTACATTTTTTTTACGGTTTGTACAAAAAAATTACGGTCTGTGCGTTTTTTCAGAAAAATTGTAGTGTAAAAATCGTAAATGTAAAGATATCAAATTGTTAAAAATCAATAGTAAATTTGTAAAATATAAATGTAAGATATCAAATTGTAAAGAAGCAATAGTAAATTGGTAAAATATAAATGTAAGATACCAAATTGTAAAAAAGCAATAGTAAATTGGTAAAATATAAACGTAAAGATACCAAATTATTAAATAGCAATAGTAAATTGGTAAAAATACCAAATTGTAAAGAAGCTATAGTAGTAAATTGGTAAAGTATAAATGTAAGATAACAAATCGTTAAAAATCAATTGTAAATTGATAAAATATAAATGTAATTGTTAAATGTATAATCTATCTATCTTCCTTAAAATAATGTACCTATACAAAACTTCCCAGATAACAATCAGACCTTTTTTTATCACCCCTATTTAAGATATATACGTGAGTGAGGCCGTTTAATTTTGCCTAAATTTTTTAAAAAAACCCTCACTTTAATATTGTAATTAATATTAAATGTCATCACTCAATTCAAATGCATAAATAACTTAAAAATGTTATTTTTCACACATTTATATTTCAAACAAAATCGTTGTATATTTTTTATAATATTAAGTTAATTTTTATATACATTCTTAATTAATTATATTTAGTGTTTCGATATTTAAATTTTAAAAAACTATTAAGTTTATTTATCGGAATCATAGCGCCACAGACACAGGTATAATTAGTTTCTGAATTTAGAAACTAATAATTAAATCAGAAAAAAATGAATCCATTAACGTTGGTGAAGAGAATACAGAAGATAAATTCTCGAGAAGCTGATTTGGGGATATCGGAATCTGCTTCTTGGCACGCTGTATACAATGATTCCGCTTACGTTTACGTTGGCGGTGTTCCGTTCGATCTCACCGAAGGCGATCTTCTCGCTGTTTTTGCACAGTCAGTTTTCTTTAATTTTTTTACAATTTTTTAATCTCGTTTAATTTAATGTTTTTAGTGGTTATAATTGTAATGAAATTAGGGTGGTTATAGAATTAGTTTTCTTTTAGATTACACAAAAAAGAAAAATTAGGGTTTTTTAGATTACAAAGAATCTGCTTACGGTGTCTCCTTCGATCTCACTGAAGGCGATCTTCTTGCTGTTTTCGCAGTCAGTTTTTTTTTTGTATACTTTTTACTAATTTTAATCTCGTTAAACTCGATATTTGTTTAATTTTGTATATAGAATAGTTGAATTGGTTTTCGTGGACATTTAATGAAATTAGGGTTTTATCGGAGGGGAGATGATGGATTGTAATATAATTAGTTTTTTGTTTTATATTACAATAATAAAAAGGAATTAGGGTTTTGACTTGAGTTGATTCATTGAATTGGGGTTTTTGAGAAATGGAAATTAGGGTTTTGGGAGGAGGGAAAATTAGGGATTGTAATGGGATTGGGGTTTAGAAAAGTGTAAATATGGAATTTGGAATTAAATGGGTGTATTTGTTGGGATTTAATTTCATTTACTATAAGTTTTTGTTGAATTTTCATATAGGATAGTTGAAGTTAGTTGAAAGGGAAATATTAATGTTTGTAATGATGTTTGGGTTGTCGACTAGGAATGCTAGTTCTGAGAATTGGGATTCTAACTAGAGGGATAATTAGGATTGCTGTCAAATTAGGTTTACCTGGACGGGAGACGATGGCTTGTAATGGAATTAGAGTTTTGACTGGAGTGGATTTATCGAATTGGGATTTTTGAGGTGTGAAAATTAGGGATTTTTTTTAAAAAAAGAAGTTTTTGGCAGATAGAAAATTAGGGATTGTAATGGAATAACGGTTATTGAGGAGTGTAAATACGGAATTAGAGGATTTGTTGGGATTTAGTTTCAGTGTTTTATATGATACTAATGATGCCTAAAGTGTGATTTGTAAGGTATTATTACTCGTAAACTCAAAAGAAGCTGCTTTAGGCATATCAGAATCGGCTTCTTGGCATGCTAGGGTTTTAACAGAACTTGGGTTTTTTAGGAATGGAAACTAGGAATTTTTCTGTAATTATAAGTTAGGGAGCAGAAAAAAAATAGGGATTTAATCGAGTTGGGTTTATGTGGAGTTGAAATATGGAATTTGGGACTTTAAGAACTAGCATAGGGAGTATGCAGTAAAATGAGGAATGAGATGAACTTGGGGTTAAACAGGAATAGAAATCAGGAATTGTAACGTAATTAGGTTTCTTGAGGGGTAGATCATTATATTCTTTTTTCTGTAATTAAGGTATTGAAAGAAGGTGAATTTATTCTTTAATGGTTTAATTCCATTTTGTTGAAACTTTATATAAACAAGCTAACTTAGTTAGAAGGGGTAACACTAACTGTAACATCACCAAACAAATATTGGAATGTTCCAAAAGATTAATTTTTTTCAGGTCAAGAAAGTAGTCAATTTTCTGAGGTTGCGGGGTTGTGGAGGATAAACTGAGGATTGTAATGGAATTAACATTATCCATGACCTTTTGAAGAATTGATTTTCCCATTTTGATAATATTTCGTGTAAATGCCTGCATTAATGGGAGTGCCGTTGTTCATTATAATATCATCAAGGAACAATTACTTAGAAATTCGGTTGTTAGTTAAAGAGAATATGGAAACTGTTCTGAATTCAAGGTTCTTCTAGGAGGGGTGTCTATCCAGGAGCAGAAACTGGGATTATTCTGAAATTAGGAGTTTTCGATGATTCTAATTAAATTGCTTTTGCATTTGTGTGAATAGAAGAGCTTAATATAGGAGTAGCACTATTTAATTTAGTAAAATGTTTCAGATCGGTGTTGGTTTGAAACTTGGTATATTAGCTAAAAGATTAATCTGAAATAGTCTAAACCGCTCAAGTAAAAAGTGGCTTTATAATTGGAGGAGATAGTGTGAGAGGGGAAAATACCTATGAAAATTACCAATCAGTACCCTGCTGAAATTTAGCCAATTAGTACCTTTCCGTCCGAAATTGGTGATGCCATTAGAGCCATGTCATATTTTTCCGTTAAAGAGAAGGGTATTTTGGTCATTTCATAATAAACAACTAAAAAAACATAGAGAAAAACCAAAAAAGCTCTATCTCTCTCCTCACTATCTTCTAACCAGGTAACATAAACGTATATACATACATCAAAGTATATAACAAATATAATATCTAATGTATACAGATGTATATACTATCTAATCCAATTGAAAAACCATCGGAGTATTATCATAACAAATATAAGTGCATCCAAAAAGTATAAAATTATAACTTTATAAGGATGGATGGGTTGGCCAGTTAACACAACAAACAAATCATAACCCAGTAGAAACAGTCAGCAAAAATACACATACACATATATATACATATACATACATACACATATATATACATATACATACATATATATATATATATATATACATACATATATATATATATATATTCATACATATATATATTGGCCGGTAGTGGACTGGTGGAGGTGGTTGGGCTTGGGGCGGCAGCTGGACTGGTGGGGGGGGGATGAGGCAGCGGCTGGAGGGAGGGGAGGGCGGCGGAAGATAGGGGTGGGGGGGGTTTAATGGTTAATTTTATTATGTATATATGTATATATTTTTACTGGTACAAATGTATATGTTTATATATATATATAAATTTGTATAATTTTATTAGTAGAAAAAATTAAGGTCTTTAATTTGAATATATTTTTAAAATTTTGAGTTAGTTTTATGTTTATATTTTTGATGGAATTTCCTCTTTTATATTTGAATATATTTTTCTTTTCTTTTATTTAGTTTAGTGTTTTACATATTTATTATACTTATTACATTTGTTTTTACTTATATACTTATTTTCAAATTTTTGAGTTAGTTTTGTGTTTTATATTTGAATATATTATTGTTTCTTTTATTTTGTTTAGTGTTATCCATATTTATTTCACTTATTTCATTTATTTTTACTTATTTATATAAATAATTGGGGAAATGGTAATTTTGCAGTTTATCTAATATCAAGAGGGCAAAAAGGTAAAATAACACTAAAAATGCGATAACGTCATCAATTTTGGACAAAATGGTACTAATTGGCTAAATTTTAGTAATACAGGGTATTAATTGGTAATTTTCTTAGTATAGGGTAGCGATCGTTAAAATCTAATAGTACAGGGTACAAATTAGGTATTTTCCCGTGTGAGAGGTTATTAAGTTTCATGAATGTGTATAGCTATAGGTGATACCTTTTTTTTCCTCAGTGAGTTCATCATGCTGGCTATAATGATATTGATCTTTTTCCGTTTATAAATGTGTAAGTTTGTAGGAGGAGCATTATTGTTAGACTACTGTTGAGTATCTCTTTTGAAGGGGTAGAAGATCCGGACTCACTACAAAGTGGGTGTAAATTTAGGGAATCCGTTTGAAGATGTTTATATCTTTCATAAAGTACATAAACAGGACAATTTGCAAAATGTGACACTTCCCTCCTCCATTTTCCCTCATCAACTTGATACAGTTGGTTTTTACATGTTTCTGATGTTCCTAGTTTTTGGAAGCTTGGAGACTTGATAAACAATTTGTTTTATAAGAAAAAGGACAAAAAAGTAGCAGGGCTTATGTTTCTTGGTGGATTTGTTAACATTATTAAGATTTTTTTAATAAATTAATCAAAAAAAACTGTAGTATGAGTTATATACTTTTATTTCTTGGTTTCAAGGAGTAATTTGATTTTATTTCAGATACGGAGAAATTGTAGATTGTAATCTTGTGAGAGATAAAGGCACTGGTAAATCAAAAGGGTTCGCTTTTGTTGCATATGAAGATCAAAGAAGCACAAATCTGGCTGTAGGTTAGTTTCCGTAATCTAAATGTGCTGTTGAAAACTTGAGTTATATGTTTCCATTAGCATCAAATCGTTTATTTTTCAAACTGTTAATTTTTTTATTTTGCAGACAATCTTAATGGTGCTCAAGTTCTTGGAAGAACTATAAGAGTTGATCATGTGGCTAAGTACAAAAAGAAAGAAGAAGAAGATGAGGAGGAACGGCAGTTGAAGAGGGAAGCAGCTGGAGTTTGCCGTGCTTTCCAGAAAGGCGAATGTACACGTGGCGATGGATGCAAATTTTCTCACGATGAACAAGTAAGATTAGTAGTAGTTTTAGATTAGAGAAAATATTCTATTAAATTCTGCAGGAATATACTAACTGGTTAATGATTTAATTTTGATTAGTTTGCTTAGAAACTTTGAGCATTACCATCTTGGAGTCTCTTTTAATGTGAGAAAGAATACACCAGATACTGCCAACTGTTGCTTTAGTTTTCTACTGTTTTCATTACCATGTATCTATTGCTTTTTGGAGGGTTATATATTAGGTGTCCTTTGCCGTTTTCGGTTTTTCCTATTTGTCATCATAAGTTTAAAGATTTTTTGTCGTTAATTTTTATAGTTTTGGATAGAGACTATGGGAGATGTCAGGCTACATAAGAAAAACTGTGGCATTCTATTAACTGATTGCGATCAGCATTCTATTTATAGACAAATTAACCGTGTCCACTATTATGAGAAGATACATGACATGTATTTTGATGTATAAAATGATGGCATTTTTATTGCCTCACAGATAAACTGGTGTCTTCTCCTAAAAAAAAGATAAAATGGTGTCTGTAAGCATAATTCAAGTTAGGATTTCAGCAAACTAAAATATGAACTTTAGCAGCTTTGAGGGGTTAGATAGATTGATAGGCTGTCAAGTAAAATACTGCTTCAGATAGGGGTATATCCTATATCTTTAACATGCATTCTTGTTCTGTTCTGAATTAACTTTATTTGACAACCCCTAGAACGTATAAAGTCAGAGACCTGGATTTTGTATCATAATGCATCAACTGAAAGCTTACTTGTTAAGTGGGTGGTTCTTTTTATCAATTTGTTGTGTTCATGATAAGCTCCACGTTTTGTTAAAATTCTATTGTAAGGTGTTGCTTTTTCTTTCATAACTTTTTTTGTACTCGTTTAAGGTTGTACCTTTTCTCTGTCTTCTTTTGTTCACATTTTGGATTGTGCTTCTGCTATCTAGTCTGTCAAACTTTTCCAGTATTTGCAAGGGTTCTGGCTTCATCCTTACGCTTTTTATATAACATATACCATAGGAACATTTTTTATTTTTGCATGTACTTGTGTTCATAACACAGTAATAACAACGTTTGACTTCTAAATCAAAATGTTGTCTATGTACAAAGAGATGAAAATAATGTTCCGATCTTCAAAGTTTTTTTTGGTTAGCTTGTCCTCATGCTTGAAACCCATACTTTTTCAATCCGTTCGTCATTCATTTCCTTTATCAGATTAGGGCTATAACATGGCTTGCTTCTTTTATTCTGGTAATGAAAAAATCACATGCAAATTTAAGTGAAATAAAAAAGAAGCATGCATGACCACCTGGTTCAGAGTTTCTTTGAGATACTATTTTTTTTATATTAATTTTTAAGAATTATCATAATTAGCAGCTTAAAGAGTGAAAGAAGTTTGTCTTTTGCAGAGTAATTACTCGTACACAACACGACAAGTCGTGTATTGAGTTCTTTTAATGCTTACTAACCTTGATTATTAATATGCAGAGGGCTGCAAATACAGGTTGGGGTGCTCCTGAGGATAAAGATCCAAGTTGGAAAAAGGACAAATATGACGGTCCGAAAAAAAGTGAAAGACAACCTGGCACATTGGATTCCATTTCAGAAACGTTGGCACAAGAACGTAGATTAAGAGATAAAGATGCTAGAAATTCGAGTACAAAGAGCAGTGAAGGGCGAAAAGAAAACCGTGATTATAAGCCTAGAGAGTCGAACACTAGAGATGAAGGATATCGAGAACGTGATAAACGGTCAGAGAGGAGAGAGGAGAGAGATGATAAAGGTGCTGCGGGAAAATCTTCAAGAAGGGGTGATGCTGATCCAAAATTAAGGGAGGATTGTGATAGGAGGGAAGAGAAGAGATCAAGAAGGCATCATCAGAGAGAATCTTATCGCGGTGAAGAGAGAGATAAGAGGGAAAAATACTAGGCTGTCTAATGAGTGAATCTTGGGCAAGATTACATGCGCTGTTGAAAAAAATGGATGACAGATGAAGGATGGGATCCCGTTGTCTTTAAGATCGTGACATATAAATTAGCGGCTTGAGTAGTGGGTTTAAGGTTCAAATTTTCACCCACGTAAACAAGTTTTCTAAAGAATGTTTGGAATAGGTAGCGGCTGATAAAGTTAATCGTTGAGCATAATTTTTAGCATTTCTATCTGTTCAAACGTGAAAGTTGATTATTGGTTGTCAAATTCGGTTATCCTGTTAAGGCTTAAATTTCCCTTTTGTAAATTTCTTTAAGGTACTCTTTTACAAAGATTTATTATAGCATCTATTACCACGTGAAAGTCGATTCAACTTAATCGAAACATGTTGCTATATCTAGTCTTCATGCAGATGAACCGCATATTTTGAGAATTTTTCTTATTCTTTATCAAGCTACTCTACATTTTAGCTACGAGTATGGCTACACTTCTTGAGAGGGAGCCTGCTTCTTGCTGTTTCCCTTCGGCCTACCCTTTGAGTATATTTATTTTAGGCGAGTCAATAACTATACAGCTTCGATTGAATCCACTTTTGTTTGTAAACCTATAATTCCACCGTAAGTTATTTCGTTCTCTCACTTTCTAACCTCCATGGTTCACATCTATGATTCATCTATATACTCTTGCTCTCTTTCTTGGTAGGTGACACGCTATAAGCTTTTGGCTTTTAGTATTCAAAATGTATAATATACGGTATGCCTCCAGAATCCCCGAAAGATATGCCTATATATCACTAACCAAAGACGGAAAGCAAAAATATTTCTGGTATTAATAAAAAAAATATATTGGTATGAATTTTTAATTAACTTCCGTCAAAGTTGAGTTTTCTTGTAATCCCTCGCCATCTTTGTCAAATTAATTCAACTTGTGTATGTTTTGTAGTGGTTTCGGGTTTATTGTAATCTAATGAACTCTCATATGCAAGACTTTGAGAATCAAATAAGAAGCTTGTGAAATGAAATAATTACAAACAGCATGCCATTATAATGGTTAGTTAAGTATGAAATGAGTTCAATAATTGAATAGTATTCGTGACAAATAAATAACGATGAAAAACCCGGAGCAAACATACGTAAAGGATAATGTAATACTCCAACAGTTGTATTATTGTATACTTGTATCAACAAATTAATAACATAAAAAAACAAGTTTCAAAGCAAAGCTAAATAGCATTACAGATACTTATCGATTCCTCCATTTCCTGAAAACAGTTTAAAGCTACCAAATCACTTCTTATTCGCGATCCAAACATGATAATCCTTGGCAGTTTAACCATTTTTACAGCAATCATTATGAAATTTCAAGACCCTTGTTGACAAGTTTACTTTCTTATTACTGGCAGTAAGTAACTTTTTTGTCGATCCTTGTTGTATCAAACCCAGGTGAGGATCTAGCTGGGGCTGCAGGGCTATAGCCTCCCATATTTAAAAATAATAATTTTTTACACTGTAATTTTTTTTTAACGAAATAACGATTTAGCATCCGTATTGATTTTTTAAAATACTACCCCCTACCCAAAATCTACTGATCTGGCTCCACCACGGATCAAACCTAAAAATACTATTGAAAAATTTGAAATACTAATTTATAAAGCTCTATGTATGCCTGTTTTTGTGTAGTCTTGAGTACTCTTGGAGGTATACGTGAACTTTACGAACCTTTGACTTGAGAATCAAAAAAATGGAAGAAGGGCACATTTGCCTGTCAAAACTCAGTTGATGAAGATTATTTTTGGTGTGAAATGAGATTTTATAATATTAAACATCAAGTGGTCTCTGTTATTAATTTCCTAGTGACTTCTTTGGCTCTAAGACTTTTCCTTTTGTTTAAAATTCTATGAACAAAATTATGCGACGCTGGAAATGCTTTTAATATTTTTGTTTAAATTTTCTAGATTCTCCAATCCACAAAAGCGACGTCTTAAGCGGCTTTTATGAAGTGGAAAACTTTTTTTAGAATTTGGAAATTAAAAGAACAACTTATAACAAAAAAAAAAATATTAACAAAAACCCAAAAAAGCCGGCAAGTTGTACGTCTATTTTATATTGATTTTTTTCTTTTATGCAGTCAATTAATTGAACGGATTGAACGGCATAAAATACCGTTTTCAAAAATAAATATTCAATTGTTATTAAATTTTGATTAATAATTAAATTTAGACTAGTATCCACTAGAGTTCTATATTTTTATTTGAGTTTTTATTATGTTATAAAATTTATTTTTAATTTATTAAATCCTAATTTGTCTAATATATAATAAAAATGGAAAAATTAAATTAGTTATTGAAAATGTATTATCTAACCCTTTATTTTTTAATCTAATAGTTATAAAACATGACTACACATTATACACTTTAACTCCTTTTTATATTTCTCTTTAATCCTTGAAAACATTCCAATGAAAAGTCAAGAGAGCTAATAAGATCTTTGGTTGAAATCCAATGATGAGGCAAGGTTAATTTTTCAATTTTTTGCAATTTGTACCATTTCACACGAAGCTAATTTATTTATTAAATATATAGATGTGAAAGGTATATAGTACATTGTCGAACTGAAAAGAAACGCAGAGGATAGTGTCCCAGAGACACTAGATTTTATTAAAAAACTCTAGAGAGAGAAAGAGAGACGATTATGGTGAATAACCCTAGCCGCCGTAATTATGGTAGATCGTACTAAGTTTTTTGATGATTCAAATGCGCAACTTATAAAACCGGACCTTCCGGTTAAGTCCTTTGCAGCTATTCTAAATAAACAAGTTGATAAACCTAAAATTGATTTGAAAGAAATCGAGTTCTATAGAGGAGAGCCAATGATACAGTTTTCAAAAGATGAAATTTGCCAATTATCAGAGCCGTTTAAATATACGATAGTAGGTAACTTCTCGCACGGTAAACCTCAGATTGAGGATATTAAAAAAGTGTTTCATACTCTTAATTTACAAGCTAATTATCAAATTGGAGTTTTAGATCATAAACATATTCTTATTAGATGTTTCCATGAAGATGATTTCCAAAGAATATGGTTACGTAAAATCTGGTATATTAAAGTATTTCCTATGCGTACTTTTAAATGGACGTATGATTTTGACCCGGATATCGAATCTTCACTGACGCCTGTTTGGATATCACTACCTAAACTGCATATTCATCTATATAATACGTCGAGTATTTTTTCTATAGCTTCTTCGTTTGGGTATTCTCTTAAGGTAGATGATCCTACGTCTAAGCTTTCAAGACCTTGGTTGGAACATATTTGTGTAGAAATTGATCTAAGAAGTGATTTAATTGAAAGGGTTCGTATTGGATATGGGGGTGATGAGGGTTTCTGGCAAGATTGTAACTATGAAGACGTTCCTAAGTTTTGTTTTTACTGCTGTAAACAAAGGCATGAAGAGGATAAGTGTCTTATAAAAATGAATGAAAGCAAAAATAAAGTCAAGGAAATAAATGGAAAAGCCCCAGAACAAGAGCTAAAACAAAAGGAATGACAAAATCAAACAAAGACCTTATTACACAAAACTTTACCATAAAAGAATAGAAAGATAGAGCACTAAGGATTGGGTTAGCAGGAACTTTGGAACAAGTAAAGAGAGTTTAGTGGTGGAAAAGCAATCTTCAGAAACTGATGCAGAGAGACCTGTAGAAATTATACAACAAGGTACAAAATTGATAAATACTGGGATTGAAAACCTATTAGAAAATATTACCAGGATTGATGCCAATGAAGGAAACTATACAGATATTATTAATGAATAGGTGGAGTATACTGTGCAAGATACAAATGAAGAAAAATCTGAAAGTGAAAGACAACAATTTTTAAATGCAGAACTTATGGAAACAAATGAAATCATTGAAGAAATAGAAACAGAGCAACCAGTAGGTGTAAGAGAAGAGGAAGAAACTACAGTTGTAAAACCCGGTATTTTATTTATTTATTTATTTTGTTTGTTAATAATGATTGTATAATTCCTTGTAAGATTACTAATATACTTTTGACAAGTTGGTAGATTGTTCGTAATTAAAAATTAGTACAGAATCTCGCAATCAAGTTAATCTCTAGTAAAATTAGAGTGTATTAAGGGCACATTAATTTATGGGAGTTACATTTTGTAGGGGTTACGTACAAATAAGAGCATGAGTCATAGTCTTTTAAGAACATGAATAAATTTTATTAGGCTATTTGCTAGTTTTCTTAATTATATATATGCAGGCTATATATGCAACCTTGTTAATTAAAACGAATTGAGCGTTACATGTGTGGCATTAAAGAATTTGTAATTATTAGAAAGGTATGCATGGTAAGTAACATAAGGTTTATTTCACATTAAGTACAATATTACTTTTTGGCAGTTCACTTCCTATTAGCATTTAGTATCTAATATATATATATATATATATATATATATATATATATATATATATATATATATGTATGTATGTATATATGTATATATATATGTATGTATATAACGAAAGAAACAGAGATATCAAGAATATGCAAGTCATGTTTTGAGTAAGGAGAAAAATGTTTACGAGGAAGTTAAGCAGACTATGTACAGAAAAATATTTTTGTTCTTCCGGATTCGTAATAGGTGAGTGGTTTTCTTACTTGCTATTATAAAATCTCATTGCATTTTTAACAAATATTTGCATATTGAAATTATATTTTGAAGGTATCAAAATTATATATGTATATATATCATTGCAAAGTTGCAGGTTCAAAAGAGCAAGGTTATTTGTGTACGTTGATGAACGTAAACAAAGTGAAATGTTTATATACGTTGATGAACGTATAAGATTTTGAAAGAAAGTTCATTTTATTTTTGTGATCATTATGATATTATATTTAAGATCTAAATTGAGAAAAAGAAATGATATAAAGATATTTGAGAAGTATCGGTACAATGAATAAAAGAGACCTATAGAGTCCACGTAGGATTGGAAAGTTCAATCATAGAAAAAGATTCAGGAAGTCTGAATTCAATGAATAAAAGAGATCTCTAGCATCCAACTAGGATTGGGAAGTCCAATCTAGATAGATATCTAATTTATATCATCGTATTGATCACACCACCAAAACGTTTGAAAGAGAGTTATTTGTTCGATTTTATTAAAGTATGCTTTGGGAATTTTATGTAAAATAAAGTATTGTTGTTTTTGAAGGAAAATGATAAGATGATAACCTATTTCCGACCCTATATTATATTGCAAGATTTATCACTCACTAAGCTCGTTTAGCTTATCCCTCGTTTTTATAACCTTTTCAGGTACTTAGAGTTGAAATCAGGTTAGTCGGGACCAGACAGACTTCATAAAAGTTTAAGTTAGTTTTCCGCTGCAATGTAATTTTGGTCTAGCTTGTAAGAGATTAAGTTTATTTGTAATGAATATAATTTTTTATGTTACAATTAATGTAGTTTTTGATAGAAATTTGAGTTGATAAATGAGCTATTTATGTATTGTTTTATAATTATTCTTTTAGGCTTTGTTTAGCACGTGCCGCCACACGTGTTATTCAGCTGTGTGACACCCATCGGGTCTGCGATGTTACAACAGTTAATAGGGCAGATGGAAGGGATAAAAACCAAAATGAAATTGAAGAAAATATTGCACTTGTGGATGTGAGAGAAGCAAATATACAAGAGGATTTGAATTTATCACCAAGAAATATACATTTAGAACCTGATGATGTTAATTGGGAAATTTGTTTGTCTAATAGTGCAAAAAGGAAACAGAAGAAAAGGGAGTTTAAAATAGCTGAAAAAGAAAGTATGATTCTAAGACACTTTAATGTAAATGTAAGAAAAGTGTATAAATGATTAATGCTCTTATTTGGAATGTCAGAGGAATGGAAGGTAAAGATGGCACTAGTAGAAGAGTGAAGTTTTTTTTGTAAGTTTCATAAGCATGTGTTATTAATATGCTTGGAACCTATCACATGTAGTAGTAAAATTGATTTCTATAAGCATAAGTTTGGGTTTGATAATGCTTTCTCTCAAGACCATAACAAAATATGGGTGTTTTATAATATTGGTATTATTGTGGAGGTTTCTAATCAAATGGAGCAAGGTATTAGCTTTGATATAAAAGGGAGTTTGCTATTGAAAAAGATAAAATTTACAGATGTGTATGCTAAATGTACAAGAGAAGAGAGGGTACCTTTATGGGATTGGTTGCAGCAAGAAAGTACTGGTGATCCTTGGATTATTGGAGGAGACTTCAATTGTAATGACCCGGCCCCACGGACTGAACCGTTACGCCCGTATCAACAATATTGTCCGCTTTGGCACAACTTCCCAGGGAGGTCACCCATCCTGGTACTACTCCAGGTTAAGCACGCTTAACCGTGGAGTTCCGTCCTCGCTATTGTGCCGCACGGCTTTAAAAGGCCTTGTTGATAGGAAATGGATCTTTAAGCTCATATACCACACGGGTACTCTCATATCTGGGCGATGTGGGACTGACGCACAACACCGCACCACAGAATTTCCTTCCTGGAAATCTGGGTCGTCACAATCACCCTCCCTTTAGGCACGACGTCCTCGTCGGGCACGTCGTCCTTCAGGGGTCCACACACACGTGCTAGTCCCCACATTTCCGGCCAGATAGAGGCTCTGATACCATCTGTAACGACCCGTCCCCACGGACCGAACCGCTACGCCCGTATCAACAATATTGTCCGCTTTGGCACAACTTCCCAGGGAGGTCACCCATCCTGGTACTACTCCAGGTTAAGCACGCTTAACCGTGGAGTTCCGTCCTCGCTATTGTGCCGCACGACTTTCCTGGAAATCTGGGTCGTCACATCAATACTGTTTCAAAAGAAGAAGATAAGATAGGGGGCCTTAATTTAAATATGGGTGATGCTAATGATTATTTAGAGTGTCTAAATAATGTGAATATGGAAGAAATAAAATATTCTGGTTCTAGATTTACTTGGTGGAATAAGAGAAGTGATGAACCTGCTATTTTTGAAAGAATTGATAAAGTACTTATTAATCAAAACTGCATAGATCTTTTTCAGCATGTTTCTTTAGAACATCTTAATAAAGCATCTTCTGATCACAGTCCTCTTTTAATTAGATGCAAGACTGAGTTTGATAATAATTCTAAAAATTTTATTTTTCAGAATTTCTGGACAAAACATCAAGACTACAGCAAGGTAATAACATCAGTTTGGGTGACTTATACTAGAGGTGATGCATTATATTCTTTAGTAAATAATTTAAAAAGAACAAAGAAAGCCTTATCTGATTGGAATAAAGGAGCTTTTGGGAATATTTTCCATAAAGTGACTGAAGCTGAAGATGAAGTTCTCAAAATGGACAGTATCTTTGTGAATGATCCTACAATGATCAACAAAATTGGATTAAAGAAAGCTGAAGCAAATCTGAAATATAGAATAAAAATTGAGGAGGATTTGTGGGGTTAAAAAGCCAATTTAAAATGGGTCAATGAAGGAGATGCCAATACCAAGTATTTTCATAGCATTGTAAAAAAAAGAAGAGCTAGAAGCTATATTAATTGTATTAAAAAGGCTACAGGAAAAGTTCTTACAGAAAAATTAGATATTCAAAATGAAGTTGTTGAGTATTTTAAAGGTCTTCTGGATGGTAATAAAGTTTTTAAAGGATCCTATAAGAGTCTGGACAAAAATTTTAAGATTATTAAAGAGGATGATAATGAAATGTTAAACAAGTTTCCTGATGAAATAGAGATTAAAGAAGCTGTGTGGGGTCTTAATAAAAGCAGTGCTCTAGGAGTGGATGGATTTACTGGTATTTTTTTACTACCAATTGGGGTCTAGTTGGTAATGATGTGTGTTATGTAATAGTCTCTTTCTTTGCTGGGCAATTACTTCCTAAAGGTATCAGTAGTGCTATTATTGCTCTTATTCCTAAAAATCAAGCTCCTAATGATTTTTCAGAATATAGACCTATCGGCCTATGCACTTTTATTAACAAAGTGATTTAAAAAATTATGGCTAAGAGGTTATCTACTATCTTGCCAAGTCTTATTTCTTCTAATCAAAGTGGCTTTGTTCAGAACAGAGATATAATGGAGAATATATTATTGGCTCAAGAATTTATTGCTACTCTTAATAAGAAAAACAGTGGGAAAAATCTGGCTATTAAGCTTGATATGAAAAAAGCCTATGATAAAGTCTCTTGGCACTTTCTTATCCGTGTTCTAAGAAAATTTGGTTTTTCAGAGATTTGTATTGATAGGATATGGAGAATAATTTCATGCAATGGGACCTCTATTTTGGTGAATAATGTACCTACAAGGTATTTCTTCCCTTCTAATGGGCTGCGACAAGGTGATCCTATTTCATCAAGTCTTTTTATTATTTGCTCAGAAGTGCTAACTAGAAATCTAAATGCTTTAATGGACAAGAAAAGTTGGAAAGATTTCAAATCTCCTCTACATGGTCATATTATAACTCATCTGGCTTTTGCAGATGACATTATTAGTTTTAGTGCAGCTGATAAAAGATCTATTCTAAATGTGAAAAATGTATTAAAGAGTTATAATGAAAATTCTGGGCAAGAAATTAGTTGGGACAAGAGCTTTGTTTATGTTTCAAAAAGTGTTGATAGAGAACAAAAGAAAGATATTAGTAAGGAATTACAAATAGAAGTAAAAAAGACTCATTTTACTTATCTTGGCTGCAAGTTGTATTCTGGTCATAAGAAGTGTGTACTCTTCCATGAACTCATCCTGAAAGTAAGAAAAAAATTAAGTAATTGAAAAAGTCAGTGGTTAAATATGGGTGGGAGACTTATTTTGATAAGATATGTGCTACAGTCTATCCCAGTGTATACTTTATCAGCTATGAATCCACCTAAACAGGTAATCAAAAAAATTGATCAAATTCTGGCTAACTTTTTGTGGGGTTCTTCTGATCTAGTAAAGAAGCATTAGTGGGTTAAGTGGAAGAAAGTTTGCTCTCCAGTAAATGAAGGTGGTCTAGGACTAAGAAGTTTTAATGATATTTCTAAGGCATTTAAATTGTGGTGGAATTTCAGAACAAAAATTTAGCTTGTGGTCTAATTTCTTGAAAGCTAAATTTTATAGAAAAAGGCATCCTAATTCTGTTACTAATGGGAAAGGTGACAATACTTGGACAAGAATGTTAAAAATGAGGAATGAAGCTGAAAAACATATTGTTTGGCTAATAGGTGAAGGCAACATTTCACTCAATGAAGATAACTGGCTTGGTGAAGGTCATTTGAATGATGCTTATTTGGATAATAATATTATGGTTTCAGATGTTATAACTAATGGAGAGTGGGATAAAGAGAAAATTACTAATATTATTCCTCAAAATTTGAGACATCTGTTTTCCAGTGATATTAGCATTAATAAGTTAAGAAAAGATACTCCCATTTGGAATGTGAATAAAATGGGTAATTTCAGTATAAATTCAGCTTGGGAACTTCTGAGAAACAAATCTTCAATAAACTGGATTAGCAAGTTGTATTGGGATAAAATGATACCTGTGAAGATTTCTTGTTTTATCTGGAAATTTTTTAATAAAGCTCTTCCATTGAACCATGCAATTCAAAAATTGGGAATTATGTTATCTTCTAAATGTGAATGCTGTGGATGTAATGTGGAAGATTCAGAACACTTATTCAGTAATGGGCCTATAGCTACAGAAGTGTGGAATTTTTTTAATAACTTATTGGGTCTTATAAACACTTTAGAGCTAGTAAGGGGCAAATTTATTTCTTGGTGGTCTCAATCAGCTATTGTTATCTCTAAACTACAATGGAAACTCTGCAAAATCATACATGTGTTTATAGTTTGGGAAATTTGGAAAGCAAGATGCAGTAGTAAATACAATAATAAACAAATGAAGGGAATAATGATTTGTGAGAATGTCATCAGTTTGATTAAAATTACTCCAGCAAGGATAAGTGTTTTTCTTCAAATTTTGATATCAAAACTAGGATTAATACAATGGTGAATACTAAAAAAAATTTGAAGGTGGTAAAGTGGTTATGTCCCCCTAAAAGTTATAATAAAATTAATATTGATGGGAGTTTTAGAAGGATCACAAATAAAAGTGGTGTTGGGGGTTTTATGCGAAATGATCAAGGCAAGTTTATTTTAGGGTTTTATACTTCTATTAACAGTAATTCTGGGCTTGAATCTGAGATGAAAGCATTATTATTGGGTGTTCAAATTGTTGGGGATTCCAATATAGTTTTTGAATCAGATTGTTTACAAATGGTGAATATTATACAAGGAAAGAGTAAGTGTACTTGGGATTTAATATATATTATGGATCTCATAAGGCAGCAATTCAAAATTCGTGAATTAACAATTATACATATAGAAAGAGAAGGTAACAAATGAGCAGATTACATGGCGAATTTAGGGTACGAAGAAGACCCAATAATCTCAAATTGCATAGAAGACTTCTCAGATTATTTCAAGGGGATAATCATCACTGGATCTATGGGAATTTCTTACATGCGAATCAAATGATTTTTGAGATTTTTTGAAAGAAGAAGAGAGACAGTCTCTCTCTAAAGATGAAAGTGATGATTCTACAGTAGACGAAGAGTTCAATAGAGTTAGTAATGTGACGCGTGTTCATAGTTTCATTTTACTCTTTTTAGTCCTAAAATTTCTGTCGGTTTGCAGTTTACTACGTTAAATTGTAATTATGACAATTTTCCACTTTGTTTTAATAAAATTGTGGGATTTCCCACTTATTATTTAAGGTATATAGTTAAAATGTACGGAAACCTTAGTCAAAATGCAACATACAATTCAATTTATTTTTGACAACATTAGGGCGACCCAACACAAGTTTTTATAATTAATTATATATTAAAGCACATTTGTATAGATAAAATGTCTAGCCCAATGGTTAATTTGATTGAATTGATACCAATTATATAGGTTTAAAGTTTAAATCTCATGCTTAACATTCTTATATGTCCTTTTTTTAGTAACAAAATTTCGTGAACATTGGACCACCAAAATGACAAGACCGCCCCCTGAGTATCGACTCTCCAATATTAATAAAAAGACCATGATAGCCATATTATCTTCTCCAAATGTTCGTTACTCGTTTATATCTTTATACTATAAACTTGTTCTTGTTCTAGACTAAACCTAACATAAGTCAAGTGTAGTAGAAAACTAGGCTGGCCAATACTTTTATCTAAGAGCATAGATTTAAAAACATTTTTAACGTTATGGCTTAAACTAATTTGTACTAGTATAATATACTAAAACAAATTTATAATTATATACGTAGATCCCATCATCCCATTGTATTAATTGTACCTTTGCAAATTCATAGTCTCTGAAGTCACTATCTCCTTGAAAAAAAGGTCATCCACATGCAATTGATTTTTTCTATCAGTATATTTATTCCAATAAAAATGTATTTAATATTATCATCGTCGTCACATTAAGTTACAAAAGTAAAAATACTACTTAAAACACTTTCCAACTCCATAATTTCAATTAACCAGAAATAAATAGCATGAAAGACATAACTTTCAAGATTCACCAATCATGTACCATCCTTTCTTCAATAATTTTTTGTATTTCTATTATCAATGTTGCCACCTTATTTGGTTTAAGCAGTGGCAATGAAACCGACAGACTCGCATTACTTGCTTTTAAAGACAAAATAATCGAAGATCCGCTCAATGTTCTAACCACATGGAATAGCTCTAACCACTGTGATTGGACTGGAATATCATGTAGTGAGAAAAATCCCGGTAGAGTCACAAATTTAGATTTAGGAAGCCGAAAATTGGCGGGTTTGATCCCTTCCCATTTAGGAAACCTCAGTTTTCTAACCGAAATAAATCTCGAAAACAATAGTTTCAAAGGGGAGTTACCCCAAGAACTTGGGCTACTATTACAGCTTAAATATCTGTATCTTAGCGAAAACATGTTCGTAGGGGAGATTCCAAAGAATTTATCGTATTGTTCTGAATTAGAATCAATCGATTTGACTCATAACAATCTCATCGGAGAAATCCCTTTAGAGTTCAGCTCTTTAGGTACAAAGAAGCTCGACTATTTTTACGTTTCTAAAAATGGTCTCAGCGGAGAAATCCCACTATGGCTTGGAAATGCCACATCTCTAACTGCTTTGTCAATGGCAGATAACAAGTTTCAAGGAAATATCCCAGCTTGGCTAGGAAAACTAAAAAGTTTGATGCTTCTCCAAATTGGTGGAAATAATCTTACGGGTACAGTTCCAAGTTCCGTTTATAATATTTCTTCGCTGCTTTATTTAGATATGGGTGATAACGAGCTTTATGGGGATTTACCCTCGGATATCGGTATCACTCTTCCTAATCTTATGGGCATTTATATGGGACGGAATTCATTTACGGGTTCCTTTCCAGCTTCCTTGATAAATGCCTCTGGACTTGAACAAATTGATTTTTCAGATAATAGTTTCACGGGAACCATTCCGTCAAACCTTGGAAGCCTTAAAGAATTATCAGCATTTATTATTTCTCTTAATATGTTCGAAAGTGCAGAAACCGAAGGCTTAAATTTCCTCACCTCTTTGACTAATTGTGGCAATCTCACGTTATTGGACATAGGGTACAACAGGTTTAAAAGCGAATTACCTTCTTCAATTGGTAATTTTTCGGCCAATCTTCAACAGCTATTAGCAGGAAGTAATCATATATCTGGAACAATACCTAAAGAAGTCAAAAATTTAACGAGTCTAACACGGCTTGTACTCTCGGTGAACTTGATTACAGGTGAAATTCCTGCGCAAATTGGAAATCTTAAAAGGCTCGAGGACCTTCGCTTGTTTGGGAACAAAATTTCAGGGCAAATCCCACCCTCTATTGGAGATCTAACACATCTTAGTCGATTACATTTAGATACAAACAGATTAAGCGGAGATATTCCAGCGAGTTTAGAAAATTGTCGACAACTTCAGGAACTTCTCCTGTATGGCAACAAACTAACGGGACCAATACCAAAGGAAGTAGCTAATATTTCTTCTATATCTTTAGCTTTCAATTTGGCAAACAACTCCTTAACAGGAGCCTTGCCAGTAGAAATTGGCGACATGAACAATTTATCAGAGTTAGATGTTTCGGAAAACAATTTCACCGGTGAAATTCCTAGTACTATCAGCCACTGTATAATGTTGGAGAAACTAAATCTGCAAGGAAACTTGTTTTCTGGGCCGATTCCATCAGCATTGAGTGCTTTAAGTAGCCTTCGTATTCTCAATCTTTCACGAAACAATTTTTCTGGGAAAATTTCCGGATACTTGCAAAACTTAACATTTCTGGAAAAAGTTGACTTATCTTACAATAACCTTGAAGGTGAAATACCAGAAGAAGGGGTCTTCAAGAACATAAGTGCCTTCTCTATTATTGGGAACAGTAAGCTTTGTGGAGGTATAAATAGTTTGGGGATTCATTCATGTGAAATATCTGGTTCAAAAAAGAAGGGTAATGATTTAGCACTCAAAATAGCAGTACCAGTAGCCACTTTTGCCTTTCTTCTATTTTTGGTGTGTGTATTTGATTGATGAAGTAATTTGTATTTTTGTAGTATAAATTGTTTTCTTATCAAAGTCGAGTTCCAATTTCTCTCCACACACCTTGTAGGATAAGGAACGCATGCACACTACATTTTTTTTGTAGTGTGCGAAACTAACACTCATTTGTTTCCCGTTCTTATTATTTATACTATCGAAACATGTTGCTATATCTAGTCTTCATGCAGATGAACCGCATATTTTGAGAGTTTTTCTTATTCTTTAAAGAGAGTATGGCTACACTTCTTGAAAGGGAGCCTTGTTGTTGTTTCCCTTCCAAACGCCTACCCTTTGAGCATATTTATTTTAGGCGAATCAATAAACACTATACAGCTACAATCGCATCCACTGTAAGCACTTATTGAACCTTCGCTTGATTGCGGACTCAAAATTATGTTCCCCTCACTCTCTAACCTCCATGGTTTACATTTATCTATTCTCTTGCTATCTTTCTCGGTAGGTGACATGCTTAGGGTTTTAGTATTCAAAACGTATGATATACTTCCGATATGCCTATATCACCTACCAAAGATGGAAAGCTAACAAAATTTGGTATTAATAAATAATAAGAGTTGATTGCTATAGTTTGTTCGTATGAAGATCACTTCTTCGGTACGAAGTTCAGTGTGACTTTCTTGTAGTCTTTTATTTATTTATTTAAAATTTCGATAGCTTTGTCAAATAAACACACCTTGTATTAGTGGTTTTCGTGTGTATTGTAATCTAATGAACATTCCTATGCAAGACTTTGACAGTCAAATAAGAAGCATGTGAAACGGAATAATTACAAACTACATGTCATGATCATAAATAACGAAATATTGATGAAAAACCCGAAGCCATATACATACCTAAAAGGATAATAATGTATTCCTCCATCAGTTGTATACTTGCATCAACAATATGAGAGTATTGTCGGGAAAACATGTTAAATAGATGGGTGTTTTCGAATGGTCGCTGGACCAACTTCGAGTCATTTTTACATGTGACAGCGCTGAGTTGTTTATACCATACTCAACGTGTTTGAGTAGCACGTGTGACGAGCTTCGTAACGGTATATCGCATGACCTATTCGGAGAATGGGTGTGAATACAAAGTGGCTTCAAAGTTGGGCTCTCCAAAGCTCAAATCCGGAAAACGAAATGGTAAATGGAAAAATCATTTAAAATAATCTCATATTGAAAGATTGAGAGTCAATTTCACAATATATATACAATACCAACTCATGTAATTGTTAAACTAACATGTTCACATACATCTAAGAGTATTAGTGTGTACCACACACGCGCGCTCGCTCGGGTCGCGGGCACGGAGAATGTCTCGGGTCTTGGGTTAAATCCGAAAAGTTATGGTTGCGGTTTCAATAGGGCTTGGGATTTGGGATTTGGAGAATGTCTCGGGTCTTCGGTCTCTTGGGTCTTGGGTTAAATCCGAAAATGGAGTTTTGTATAAAATACAAAGCAGTCCCTAGAGTTTCCAGCAACAGAAACGCCAACAATAAATGAGATTAATTGCTGCGGTTTCAAAATTTGATTGAGCGGATTCTAGGGGTGTAACTCCCAGAATTAATGATCATTATGGCTGCGGTTTCAATAGAGGCTATAAAAGGCAGCCCTCCCTCTCTCATTTCAGACACAACAATCATACACATAACTCACAGCATAAGCATACATAAAGAGAGAGAACCGCACCACCAACAGCTCGACCTGTGGTTCGGTGCCGATTTCCATACGAGCCACTCAGAGACAGGAGTTGTACCTTGGGAACAAAGTCCCGAAACCAGAAACCTCTAAAGGTGGTTCGGGAAATATTGTTTAAGGAAAACTGCCCAGCAGTTGCATCTCATTTTATTTTCTGTTCTTTCATTTCAGTACCTTATAATTCTGTTCTTTCATTTCAGTATTGTTTTAAATTCTGTATTTTATTTTCCTGTACTGTTTACATTTTGTTTTTTACTTTCCAGTACCTTTAGTTTCTGTAATTTACATTTCAGTTTTTCCAGTTCTGTAATTTACTTTTCTGTATTTACAGAAACAGTCCAGCAGTTTAGTAATTATACTATTCTGTCTGGCAGTTTTCTTTAATTGTTAAACAGTCCAGCAGTTTAGTTTTATATTATTCTATCTGACAGTTTCAAACAATTACAATTCAGTCCAGTAGTTTAATAATTTATATTAATCTGTCTGAAATTTTAATTAGTGTAATTTAAATTTTGTTGAGTCAGGAATTGTAATTAATATTCCAATTGTGAGAAATAAAATCGTTATTTACATTGAGTCCTTATCTTTTAATTATTGTCTTTTCAATTATCGCTTTTTCGATATAGTACAAAACCAACAAGTATAAGGTAAAAAACCAGTTTCAAAGAAATGCTCAATAGTATTACAGATACTTACCAATTCCTCCATTTCCTGAAACCAGTTTAAATTATCAAATCACTTCTTATTTTTATGCAAACATGCATGATGATAGGCCTAAAACATTTTAACCAGTTTTACAGCAATTACTATGAAAATTTAAGAACCTGTGGTTAATTAAAAGTTTCATAGCACCAGCTTGTTGATAAGCTTTATGTACTTTTTTTATTACTTTGGTAGTAACATATATAATATTGTTGTAGATTTTGTTGTATTAAATCTAAACAACAATAAATTGAAAGGCTAATACAGTCTACCTCTATAAATTAATAAATTTTCTAAAATAATAGTTTCTTCCGGTCCCGACTTGGTCTAGTGTAAAAAATCGTTAATTTCGATAAATTAATAAGATAATAAAATTTTGAAAGATGCTTATATAAATATTTGGTCCCCACAAAATCATAAATTAATAATTGTTCAAAATAACAAACATTAATTGGACGATTTAATGAAATATGATTCTATCATCGTTTTCTTCTTCTAAACTTTCAAATCTAGATGGAGCTCCTTAGTGTAATGCATCTAGTTTTAATGTATTCTTAGTTTGCTGATATAACAAAATTTATATATTATTAATTGTGAAGTAGTGTATTTGACTTTACTAACGAATTTAATGAGTATTTATTGTATTATATAATGAGTTTTATATTATAAACGAGTATATTTATTGAATCGATAAAAAAATTCTTTAAAGTTATAAAATATTAATTTATCTATTAATTAATATCTCTTAAAAACTAACGAGTTTAATGAGTATTTATAGTATTATATAATGAGTTTTATATTATAAATGAGTATATTTAATGAATCAATAAAAAAATTATTTAAAGTTATTATTTAAAGTTATAAAATATTAATTTATCTATTAATTAATATATCTTAAAATAAATAAATATTTCTGGTTTCAACAATATTAATTTATAGAGGTTTTACTCTTTGTATGCATGTGTATTTCTGTAATCTCGACTTTTGAAGGTGCATGTGTACTTACGAAACCTTTGACACGAGAGAATCAGACAAATAAAAGAAGGCCAAAATTGCATGTCAAAATTCATATGATGAAGATTTTATTTGGTGTGAAATGAGATTTTATAATATTTAACATCAAGTGACCGCTCTCTTTTATTAATTTCCTACTGACTTCTTTGGCTTTAGACTTTTTCTTTTGTTTAAAATTTACAAACTAAATTATGCGACGCTGGAAAAAAGCTTGATACTTTTAATTTAAAATTTCGAGATTTTCAAAAAAAAAAAAACGACGTCTTAAGTGACTTTCTTGAACTGGGAAGCTATTTTTTAGAATTTGCAAATAAAAAAGAACAACTTATAACAAAAAGGAAAAATAATATTAATAACAACCAAAGAAGCCGTTAAGTTGTATGCATGTTTTATATTTCTGTTTAGTGTTTGCTGATAAAACATTCCAATGAAAAGTTAAGAAAGCTCCCTCGCTTCCCAATTAATTGTCCTCTGCAAAATTTATTTCGTGTAATTTTTACCGACTTATAACAAGTATCAAAATTGTTGAAATAAATTTTTTTCAAACTAAACCATATAATTTAATATTTGAACTATTTGATTAACTTTTGAAATTTTTTATTCTGATAATTTTGATATAAGTTATTGACCGATTAAAATTGTAGATAGTTTGGTAACATAGAGTTAACCAGTAACAGAGGCTAATAATATAGGCTTTTACTTTATGCAGACGCCTTTTGATTAATACAGACGGTAATGACACTACAAAATAATGTTTGATTTAGTGAGAGTCAAAAGCTGTCACAAGTCTGTCGCTAATTTAAAAAGCTGTCATAAATCTGTCGCAAATTGATTAAACTGTCACAAAACCGTCACAAAAACCGTCGCTAATAATCTCGTAACAAAAAATACCGTCACTAATCCCGTCGCTATTTGAGTATTTTTTTGTAGTGGTACAAATCACGTCGCGTAATAAAAACTCAACCTAGTAAAACTCAAATAAATATATTGAAACCCTAGTTTGAGTCTATCCTAAATTTAATTGATATTAATTAAAAAAAAAATTATTTTTTTTTATTTTTAATAGATTGAGTTTTTATTACGTGTCGTGACTTATATCTCATATCACTAATAAAACGGACCCGTATGTATTTAGGAGATGATGACAATAATATATCCAGTTGACGAGGACCAATGTTTTTCAATCATCTGCAAGTTGTACCATTTCACACTATTCATTAAATATAGAAAGTAGTGCTAGTTCATAGAACGCATATTTTGACTAATATTAGCACACCTTTCATTGGATTAAAAAAAAAAACACCTTCCATTGGGTGTCTTTTAGCTGAGATTTAAAAACATTTTAAAGGTTGTGGCATAAAAATCCACATGCTATTATGATTGTCTTTTTCAGAATATTCCAATGCATATGTATTTATTTAATAATATCATCATCATCAGATCAAGTTCCAATTGTTTCAAAAAAAAAAAGACTAAATTCCAAGAGCAGAAACACTACCTAAAACACTTTCCCAACTCTTTAATTTTAAATGCCAGAAATAACCAGAATGAAAGACATAACTTTCAGAATCCACCAATCATGTACTATCCTTTCTTCAATATTTTTTTGTATTTCAATTATTAACGTTGCCGCTGTGTTTGGTTTAAGCAGTGGCAATGAAACCGACAGACTCGCATTACTTGCTTTTAAAGACAAAATAATCGAAGATCCGCTCAATGTTCTAAGCACATGGAATAGCTCTAACCACTGTGATTGGAGTGGAATATCATGTAGTGAGAAAAATCCCGGGAGAGTCACAAATTTAGATTTAGGAAGTCGAAAATTGACCAGTTCATTCCCTCCCCATTTAGGAAACCTTACTTTTCTAACCGAAATAAATCTCGAAAACAACAGTTTCAGAGGGGAGTTACCTCAAGAACTCGGGCTATTATCGCAACTTAAATATCTGTATCTCGGCGAAAACATGTTTGAAGGGGAAATTCCTAAGAATTTATCGTATTGTTCTGAGTTAGAAGTAATCGATTTGACGCATAACACTTTCAGCGGAGAAATCCCTATAGAGTTCAGCTCTTTAGGTACAAAGAAGCTTGAGTACTTTTACGTGTCTACAAATGGTCTCAGCGGAGAAATCCCATTATGGCTTGGAAATGCCACATCTCTAACTGCCTTGTCAATGGCAGATAACAAGTTTCAAGGAAATATCCCAGCTTGGCTAGGAAAACTAAAAAGTTTGATGCTTCTCCAAATTGGTGGAAATAATCTTACGGGTACAGTTCCTATTTCAATTTATAATATTTCTTCGCTGCTTTATTTAGATATGGGTGATAACGAGCTCTATGGTGAATTACCCTCGGATATTGGTATCACTCTTCCTAATCTTATGGGCATTTATATGGGACGAAATTCATTTACGGGTTCATTTCCAGCTTCCTTGGTAAATGCCTCCGGACTTGAACAAATTGATCTTTCAGATAATAATTTCACGGGAACCATTCCTTCAAACCTTGGACGCTTAAAGGAATTATCAGATTTTGTTATTTCTCTTAATATGTTTGAAAGTGCAGAAACCGAAGGCTTAAATTTCCTCACCTCTTTGACTAATTGTCGCAATCTCACGTTTTTGGACATAGGGTACAACAGGTTTAAAGGCGAATTACCCTCTTTGATTGGTAATTTTTCAGCTAATCTTGAGCAGCTATTAGCAGGAAGTAATCAAATATTTGGAACAATACCTAAAGAAGTCGGAAATTTAGCAAGTCTAACACGGCTTGTACTCTCGTCGAACTTGATTACAGGTGAAATTCCTGTGGAAATTGGAAACCTTAAAAGGCTTGAGGACCTTCGCCTATTTGGGAACAAAATTTCAGGGCAAATCCCACCCTCGATTGGATATCTAACACGCCTTAGTCAATTACAGTTAGATACAAACAGATTAAGCGGAGATATTCCAGCAAGTTTAGGAAATTGTCGACAACTCAAGGAACTTCACCTGTATGGTAACAAACTTACAGGACCAATACCAAAGGAAGTAGCTAATATATCTTCTATATCTTTAGCTTTCAATTTGGCAAACAACTCCTTAACAGGAACTTTGCCAGTAGAAATTGGTGACATGAACAATTTATTAGACTTAGATGTTTCGGGAAACAATTTCACCGGTGAAATTCCTAGTACTATCAGCCACTGTATAATGTTGGAGAAACTAAATTTGCAAGGAAACTGGTTTTCTGGGCCGATTCCATCAGCATTGAGTGCTTTAAGTAGCCTTCATATTCTCAACCTTTCAGGAAACAAATTTTCTGGGAAAATTCCTGGATACTTGCAAAACTTGACACTTCTGCAAAAAGTTGACTTATCTTTCAATAACCTTGAAGGTGAAATACCAGACGAAGGGGTCTTCAAGAACACAACTGCCTTTTCTATTATTGGGAACAGTAAGCTTTGTGGAGGTATAGATAGTTTGGGGATTCATTCATGTGAAATATCTGGTTCAAAAAAGAAGGGTAATGATTTAGCACTCAAAATTGCAGTACCAGTAGCTACTTTTGCCTTTCTTGTATTTTTTGTGTGTGTATTTGTTTACACACATAGGAAAAGGAAAAACTCTTCAAATCCAACCATGTCGGATCCAGAGGAGAAATTTGCAAAAGTGTCTTACAAAGAGCTTCTTTTAGCAACCAACAATTTCTCATCCTCAAACTTATTAGGCGAGGGACAATACGGTTCTGTTTATAGAGGGATTTTCGGGGATGATAAAATCGAAGTGGCGGTGAAGGTGATTAAACTTACAGAAAAAGGGGCTGCAAAGGGATTTATATCAGAGTGTAATGCATTGAAGAATATAAGACACAGGAATTTGATTAAAATCATTACTACTTGCTCAAGTATTGATTCAAAAGGGGATGATTTTAAAGCTCTAGTTTTTAAATTTGTGCCAAATGGTAGCCTTGAGCAGTGGCTACATATGCATGAAGGTAAAGAAAATGATCAAAGAAGTTTAAGCCTTGGTCAGAGAGTAGATATAGCCACTGATATAGCTTATGCTCTAGAATATCTACACCATCACTGTGAGATTCCAATCGTTCATGGTGATTTAAAGCCGAGCAATATTTTAATTAATAATGATATGACAGCAGAAGTTGGTGATTTTGGATTAGCAAGATTCTTAACTGATATCGGATCCAATGGTTCTCAACACCAAGCGAATTCAACTGGTATAAGAGGAACTGTTGGATATGTTGCTCTAGGTACGAAGTTCAAGTTCAGTTTCAAACATATACATACACATAGGGTTTCCATACTCCAAAACATAGACTTTTGTATTTTTGTAAAAAAATCACTAAAACTAACTTTTGCATAAAGCTAAACGCATATGCATAAAAGTAACTGTTTTTTCAGTATGTTGAATATGTAAATACGCAGCTTACCCAGTAAAACCATGCAAAAATTACATGAAATCCTTAGTTTGGCAATAGATAATAATCTTTTAAAAAATGTACGATATCATAATTCATAATCTCGTAATTTATATTTAAACTAAACATAAATTAATGCTTATGATTTATGAGAAACGAAACTGAAGCTTTTTACGTTCTGGAAATGCAAAAGGCATACTTCAAAGCATAAAAAGAAAACATAAGCATTGCGCTTTTCAGTAATATGTTGCCTTTATATTTACCTTTACAGGTAAAAACAAGCCTTAAGACGTTTTCCAACAAAGTTATTTGAATCATAATACGTGTATACACATATTTTAAGCATTTAAATAGAATATGATGTTTCCTACCCTAAAATTTTGCAAAGGTGACTAATTATGCAATAATTATATTACAGAATATGGAATGGGTAGCGAGACATCCACAAAGGGAGACGTATACGGTTTTGGGATTCTCTTACTAGAAATGTTCACAGGACAAAGACCTACTTCTAGCTTATTCGAAAACGGTCTTAACCTTCATCAGTTTGTTAAGATGGCATTGCCTGGAAAAGTTATGGAAATAGTTGAACCTTCAATGTTATCGACAGTTGGAGGAAAAAATGACCATGTGGTTGATATTGAAAGTGATACAATGGAAAAACTCAATATCGAGGACTGCCTGGTTAAAATAATGAAAATCGGAGTTTTATGCTCTATGGAATCCCCAGCAGAACGAATGGACATGAGAGATGTGCGTAAAGAATTATGTGCAATCAGGAAACATATAAATTCTGATAGCAATTGAATTTTCTTTCTGTAAATTTCACATATCGATACTTGCACAGTTTTTTTGCTTTCAAATTTCTGCATATATATAAAACAGGGAGTTAGCTCTCTCTTTTACCGGAAATTGAAGTTTTGTCGTTCAAGTTCACTGCTATGGCAAATCTCAGACTCACACGACTAATGCTAGATATATCAAAACCAGAACCAAATGCGTGTGGTTGCCAAAATTGATCAAATCGCATAATATTTTTCAAAGTATAAAACAGGAAAAGTCGGATTTTTATACATTTTTTTACCCTCTTTTCTTATTTTTTTTTATTTGATTTCTATTTTTTCCTTTTCGCTCAATTTCGACTTTCTTTTCAAATTACAAAAAAAATGCACAACAGTAATGTCACATGCAGTCATGTGTCGAAAATTTTAGCATTTTAAAATTGACTAAAAATAAATAAAATAGAAACACAAAAGATACAAAATTTAATAAATCAACATATAACAAGTAAAAAGATTAAGACACGAAGGTAAAATTTTTTTAAAAATAACCTGAAAAAACCAAACGTATATTAAATAATAGATATATACGAACAATTAAATATCTATTATACAATTTCAGTATATTCACTTCAATTAAAATACAAACCACCAAAAATTCTTTGATAAATTTTGTTTGCACTCACCACTACTCTAATTATTATTTTTGTTTAATTTTTTTAAAGATGTGTGTTACGTGTCAAAATGATAACTTGGTGTAAAATGGCTTTTATAATCATTTGCATATGTTAATTTTTTAAGTATTACTTGTATATTATCAGCACATACAAAATTATGTTATGTTATAGTACTAACAATATATAATTTTGGGATGAGTTGATAAAAAAAATATTTAAAGGGTTGTCAGAATACCGTATATATAAATTAGGATAAATTAACCTAACATACAACATTTGAAACTAAATAAACAAAAGCATACCCAAAAACTTTCTAATTAACAAAAACATGCGCAAAAGTTCATAACCTAATTTGTATATTTCATACACTTATTCAAAAAATTCATACTCTAATTTGTAAATTTCATACCCTTATTAAGAAAGTTTATACCCTTATTTTAAAAGTTCATACCCTAATTTGTATATTTTCATACCCTTATTCCAAAAGTTCACAGCCTGATTTATATGTTTTTATACCCTTATTTCAAAAGTTCATACCCTAATTTGTATATTTTCATACACTCGTTCCAAAAGTTTATACCCTGATTTGTATATTTTCATACCATTATTTCAAAAATTCATACCCTTATTTCAAAATTCCATATCCTAATTCGTGAGTTCACCTTTATTTTCAAAGTTCATACCCCAATTTACAGAATTCATATCATTATTTACATAATTTATATCCATAATTTTTAATTTCATACCCTTAATTCACGGAATTTATACACTTATTTTTTAACCTTATACACTAGTTAACAAATTCAACATTTGCCTATTCTCCGATATCGACCTAACATGTCGTCGTTGTGGACCTCTCCTTTGACGACAACATTTCCGTCGGCATCAATCTTGAGTTTTTCAATCTCGCTCTACACGCTCGTCGCTCACTCCGACGGATGTCTCCGTTTCAATCTCCACCGAATAAAGAGATCGGAGAGATAGAGGAAGGAGGAGAGAAATATCGAAAAGATAGAGAAATGAGGAAAGAGAGATCGGAGAGAGAGAGAAATGGAAGCAAAGAAAGATTGGAGAGAGGAAGAACACGAAGGAGAGAGAGATTGGGGAGAGGAAGAAGAAGGATGAGAGAGAGTGAGAAGAAAAAAGAGATCGGAAAGAGAGAAGAAGAAGGAGAGATCGGAGAGAGTGATAAGGATTGAAAGAGAGTGATCCGAGAGAGAGCGAGAAGGATGAGGAGATCTAGATTGGAGATAGAGTAAAAAGATCAAAAGTGATAAATGAGATTTTTTTTATTTTTTATTAATTATTAATGGAAGATATGTTTTTGATAATTTAATTTTTGAGAGTATGTTTTTATTAATATAATAGATGTATGTTTATGTTAATTCCCCCTATAAATTATTATGAAAAGTTTTAATAATTTTTTTTTTTTTTGAAATTGTGAGGTTGCCGCGACAATCTCTGGTCATATGGGGTACCGACGTGGATATCAATCAAGACAGATTTGATTAAAGATATTTTACATATTGTTTTATAAATATCCAGACATTTACTTTTCACACTACAACCGTAAAACAAACAAAACGGATTCTCTCCAACACTAAATAACTGTGAGTATAAATCCAAAAGTAATACATTTGTGTTTCCTTATAAGAAATTTCGGTAATGGATTTGTGATGGAAACGTCCATCGACAGGGTTGCTCAACGGTGCAACACCAAGACCAATTGTGGTTTTAGTGTCCACTCACGCAAAGAATCACCAAAAAATGAACACAAAAATGGCTCTTGCCTCTCTCTATTATTATTAATGTCTAAATAATAATAAAAGCATAGTCTAGTCTTTAAAACACTAACGTCCTTATTCGCAATTAAACATCCGGAGACCTAATTGCGAATATAATTAAAGAAACAATTAAAAATAGTCTTTAATATAAAATAATTTAAGATAAAATAAAGGAAAGCAATAAATAAAATAACACCCCATAGGGCCGACGAGTCCATCGATTTGAAAAATGTTAAAGTTCCTGATAGCATCTTCAATAGTCACTTGAAATATATATTTTTTTTTTTTGAAACGTAAGCATTATATTAACCAACCAAACCAAACACCTATTCCACAAGTCGGAACAGGGCTAAAATTGTTCTCGTCCGACATGGTGCTTTAAACTCCTTGTCCAACTCAAAGAAACAAAACTTATACACCGAGATTCAAATAGTCTCTTCTATAGTATCATACAAAAGCAAAAATATAGGCATGATTTTTACAAAATGCCCTTTCCTAATGATGACATTTCTTTAAACATTACCAATAACCCAAAAGGTTATTCTGCAATCTGTTGTCCTTCTTATCACTTGTGACATTATCCGCATTTTCTTTAGTTTGCTTTCATTCTCTTCCTCCACTTTAAACAGCCAAATGCCCACTTAAAGTTCCTGAAAGAAAAGTTTCCACAGTAGCCAAAGAAGTTCACTGCCCAGCAACATAAACCTCATCACTTCCAACTTCTCAAAATATGGTTATTCCGCACATCATGAGGAATGTTCTTAAGTGTACATATCCGATTTTTAATGAAGAAATCCATTTGAACATATAAAAAACTTATCTCGGAGTTTCCTTTGTTGTGATTTCTAGCATTTCTTTCAGCCCAAACCATGTAAACACTTGTGGAGAAAATAATTTTTCCCACCAGAGCAGCTAACTTATTACCTCTAAACATGTTTATAGCCCACTCAATCCACTCATTCCAAGAATTGCAGTTGTTAACAAATCCAGCTTTCTTTAGGGGAGTTTTGATGACATTTTTAGAAAAATCACACTTAAAAAACAAATGATCTAAGTTTTCTGTGCAAGAATTACAGAGAGGGCATATAGGGTTGACATTGACATTCCATTTCAGCATTCTATTAGCTGTTGGTAGTTTTTTCCTCAATGCTTGTGTCACGCCCCAAAATTCATAGAACACGCATATCGAGACATGACCTTTTTAAATAAAAGGAAAACAACCTGTTGGTACAAAATTGAAATTTTAAAAGAAAACATTTACGAGCTAAAGAAACAATTAAACAATAAATAAAATGCTTGCCAAACGCGGCTACACGACCAAAAGGTTTTAACAAAATTATATAAGAGGAACTAAACAAATGCAATTTGCCCGTAGGCTACAACCTCAAAACTGTTCTAAAATAAAAAGAAAGCAAAAGCTCCGAAACCATGTGATGCATTCCAATGGCTCCTATCCAAACGCCTCAACCTATAATGTACCTAAAATACAAAACTGTAACGGTGAGTCCCACGCACATAACTAGACGGGACGGCACCACAATACCGTCACTCCATCCCATAAATGCAAGAGCTCACAAATTCAACAACTACGATAATCGACGTATAAAAGAAATATAATAACATTCTACAACTAGATAAATTAAATAACGTCAACACAAATCTATAGCAAACATGGACCTCTCATGCCACCTACCCCAGTCCGTAAGGTAGGTCATTCCCTATCCCCTCGGCCGTCTTCTGTCCCCGGAATTAGGAAGAGACAGAGACCATTGCTAACATAAAAGTAGATTTATAGTACGCATTTGTATCTCTTATGCCACTCGCCCCAGTCCGTAAGACGAGTCATTCCTTATCCCCTCGGCCGTCTTCTGTCCCCGGAATTAGGAAGAGACAGAGACCATAGCTAACATAAAAGTAAATATAGTGCACACTAGGACCTCTCATGCCACTCGCCCCAGTCCGTAAGACGAGTCATTCCCTATCCCCACGGCCGTCTTCTGTCCCCGGAATTAGGAAGAGACAGAGACCATTGCTAATGTATAAATATTAAGGTCTCGGCCAATAATATTATACTATTCATATAACACAATCTCATACGTATAAATATTAAGGCCTCGGCCAATAATAGTATACTATTCAAATAACACAATCTCATACGTCACTTAACGTAATACAACATAACCCAAAAGCATAGGTGCTAGATTCACAACTAGCCAAACAAGTGTAATCAACAAAAAAAAATCATTCAAGCATTTTAACGAACACCTTGTATGCATAAACTACAATTCATCATTATTCAACAATAATTTACCCAATTCTATCAACAACCATAATAACTCATAATCAACGCATAAAACACGCAACCCATCCATAATCTCATTAATTCGAAATTAATAAATCTAAGGTCTCCACCTCTACAATTCAACTAATGAAATTAAAAGTATAACAACTAAACCCTAATTATCAATTTAAGAACATGATTAATATAAAGGACAAAAACCCCCAATTTGAAATAAACGTAAAACATAATCCTAACATACGCCCTCGTCTAGTCGCTATGGATAACCCCCGTTACCTTAAAGCGTAGAGGAGATGTTTTCGGTAAGAACCCGCTAATGGTGGTTTCCTCTTCTTCTTCTTCTTTTTTTTCTCTATTTTCTCTCTTTTTCTCTCTTGTGTTTGGCTGGTTTTAGGTTTGTTTTTGAAAGAAGTGGGCTGGTTTTTGTTTTAGAAAAAACTGTTTTTAGATAGTTTGTGGAAGCGAACTATTTGGTCCCCAAAGTTCTAAAATCTAACTCTTAATCCAAAAATATTGTTTTACTACTCAGAAATAACAAATCTTTAGAAACAAATCTATTGGGTCCTTTTTATAAGTAAAATTAGTAACAGGTTTTTAAAATAAAGTTTTTTGGCTAAAAATTAGTCGAGTGACCGGTTTTTGGTAAAATTTGAATAAAACGTTTTTTGGTAAATTAATTCCTAATTAAAAACACTTATAAAAATACGGGATGTTACAGCTTGCCACAAAATGAGGCTGCATTTTGGAATATGAGACTTGAAACAAACTAATTTGTGCCAATCAATAGTATTCTGTTTGGTTCTTAAATTCTTCCACATGCATTTAACAGAATAATCATCGCTAGCCAAAGTCCATTTTAAAACATCTCTACTTTGAGAATGTATGGAAGGATGATGAGTGTTTTTAAGAAGTTGAATTTCAGCACCTCTAGAGTGTGGTCATTTCCACTTACCATTTTTAATAATAGCATTAAGCTTAACACTATGTCTAGGTAAAATGGGACCAATAGGAAGCCAATGATCATACCAAAGAGAGATATTCTCACCAGTACCAATTTTGAAGAAAATTAGATCTTTTAAATTATTTCTAACTTTAAGTATTTTCCTCCAAGCCCAACTACAAGTAGATGGCATTTTAATGTTCCAAATACTTCTATCTTTGATTTTATAACTAAAAATCCACTTTTTCCAAAGAGTATCATTTTTAGGGTCACATAAATTGCATAAATGTTTAGTAATAAGGGCTTGGTTCCACTCTTTTAGTTTTTTAATGCCTAGACCTCCTTCAATGTAAGGATGCGTGATGTCGTTCCAAGAAATTCTAGCACCAAAAAAGTTTAAGCTAGTACCAGTCCAGAAAAATCTAGCTAAAATCTGTTCAATCTCCTTAATAATTTTAGTAGGTATAATAAAATGAGAGCACCAATAACATTTCGTACTAACCAAAACAGACTTAATAAGTTGTAATCTGCCTGCATAAGTAAGGAAGTTGCTAGCCCAAGAAGTAATCATATAGGTTATTTTATCCACTAGTTTTTACAAAAAATAGCTTTTAGTTTGGAGGTAATGAGAGGTACACCTAAATATCTAACAGGGCGTTTTTCCTCCTTGTAATTAAGCAAATTAGTAATGTTTTCTTTCACATTATCCTCCACATCACAAAAAAATATAGAGCTTTTGCTAGGATTAGGTTCTAACCCAAAGAATTTAGAAAAGTTCAGTAATGCATTTTTGATAATTTTAACAGAGTTATAGTCACTATGAGAAAAAATAAGCAAGTTATCTGCAAAACACAAATGATTTAACTCTAGTTTTTTGCGTTTATTATGAATGGTAACTTTTTTTTAGCTAAATTGGACATGTTAACGCATCTCATGATGTCATCACATGTTAGTGTCATATGTTAACATCGTTGTTAAAGTTAGCAAAAAAGTTAGTAAGCTCTAGGTGGGCCATAAACAATTCTATATATTAATTTATTGTATTCATTTGTATTTTAAATTAATTTCTCTAGCAAAACCTTTTTATAAGCGGATCATGACATGTAATATTGTAAATAAAATATTATAAAAATGTATCTACCAAAAACTAAAGTGTCTAATGCAGATGATAAATAGAAGTTATATAAAGTTAAAAATTATAGATGATATAGATGATGTTTAAATGATAATTTTTTAGGTATGTGTCAACTTAACATTAATAAAACATAGCATCAACATTGTAGATGCTCTAAGCATGGTGATAAAGCAAGCTTCTACTCTGACCACTTTCGTCCTTTTAACCCACCAATGTTCTTGCAAATTTAATTAGTTTATTAACTTGATAGATTTAATTATTTTATTAACTTAGTAGTTAACTTAGTCTCTAACTTATTAAGATGATGTGATTCAGTCCAACAAATTTTAGGTCAAACATTTTTGACCGAAAAAGCTTTTACGAAGTCATTATTGACGACAGAGATTCTAATTTTGACATCTTAAGAACAAAAGCACAATTTTTTGTACGAATTCTTTGATATTTTTACTATTTTTAATCATGTCTAATCGAGTCTAATCCTGTCCAATACTGTGTGATTTTGTGTTCAATTTTTAGGATTCCAAAAACGTATTTTTTTTGTCTTTTAAAAATATTTACATTTCTTTGTTGTTTTTGGAATTTTTTGAATAATTTTATGATTTTTTGGAATTTTTTTGAATGCTTGATATTTTTACTCTTTCAAATCATGTGTTCAATTTTTAGGATTAAAAAAACATTTTTTTTTTGTCTTTGAAAAATATTTACATTTCTTTGTTATTTCTGAATTTTTTAAATGATTTTTTAAAATAATTTTTATCATTTTTTTTTTTGAAATTGTTGATATTTTTACTCTTTCTAATCCGGTGTGAGCTTGTTCAATCTTGTCTAATCATGCCTAATCCTATATAATATTGTATGATCTTTTGTTCAACTTTTCAGATTAAAAAACGTAATTTTGTTGTCTTTTAAAAATATTTACATTTCTTTATTGTTTTTGGATTTTTTAAATCAATTTTTGATTATTTTTGAACTTTTTGATATATTTTTACTCTTTCTAATCGTTTGTGACCGTGTCTAATATTGTTCAATCTTGTCTAATCCTGTATGAACTTTTGTTTAGTTTTAAGATTAAAAAACGTAATCTTTTTGTCTTTTAAAAATATTTACATTTCTTATTTGTATTAAAAAAAATTATCAGTTTTTTGAGTTTCTGGATTTTTTAAATAATTTTTATGGTTTTTTTTATTTTTATTTTGATATTTTTACTCTTTCTAATCTTGTACGATCTTGTCCAATATTGTCCAAGCATCTCTAATCATGTTCCATCATTTCTAATCCTGTGTGATATTGTGTTCAATTTTTAGTATTAAAAAAACAAATTTTTTTGTCCTTTAAAAATATTTACATTTTTTAAAATAAATTTATGATTTTAAGTTTTTTTAAATATTTTTAATGTTTCTTAAAATACTTTTTAATGTTTTTTTATAATCACGTGTGGTCGTATAATCTTGTGTGATCATATGTTCAATTTTTGGGATTTTAAAAGGTTTGATTTTTATTTTATTTATAAAAAAAATCTCTGGCGGTTTTGATTTTAGTTTTAGTTTTAGTATTTTGAATTTTTGTTGATTTTATTTTTGTGTCTTTTGATTTTTTGTTGATTTTTTTGGTATTTTAGATATATTAGAATTTAGATAAAATACCAAATATGAAATTGCCCCAATCTAAATCTTAAGATTACATAAAGAAAGAAAGAAAAATAAATTAATAACTTTTAAGCACCACTTTTGAACTTTAATTCTCAGTAGGTAACTATTATTAGTTGCATTTCTCGTAGATACCACATTTTCATACTATATAAACTAAAAATAAAATATAATCTTCATCGAAAAAAACATATTGCTTCTCTCTCTCTATATATATATATATATCGACCTAGAACAAGCATATGCTTATTAAATTAAAGCAGCAACGATCTCGAAGAAACAACGATCTCGGAGCAGCGACGATATCGGATCAGCAACGATATCGGATCATATCCTAATTGTTTGAAATCGGAGCAGCGATGATCTTTTTTCTGGAGACGATCTCGTATACCTCCAGCGACGATCTCGTATGTTGTTTGTAAGCATTTATTATTATTACTGTTGTTGTTTTTAGTATTTTTATTAAGTTATTTGTGTTTTTGAATATGATTTTGGGTTATTTGGGGTTTATTTTGGTGCTAAATCGATATCGTTTTAGGGCTGATTTGGGTATGTTTTGGTGCTAAATCGAGCCTGTTTTAGGGCTGAATTGAGGTCTTTTTTGGTGCTAAATCGAGCTCTTTTAAGGCTAAATTTGGGGTACATTTTGGTGCTGCATCAAACCCGTTTTAGGGCCGAATTGGAGGTATATAAAGGGAATATAAGTTGTAAGGAGGTAGCTATAAGGAATTCCCATATATATATATCATACTATTAATATAAGTCAACCCAAACATTTTGAGCCTGCTCAATTTTGCCCAAATTTTCCAAAAATACCCCCATTCTAATATTGTAATTACTATTAAATGTCATCACTCAATTCAAATGCATAAATAACTTAAAAAATGTTATTTTCCACACATTTATATTCCAAACAAAATCGTTGTGTATTTTTTATAAGAGTAAAATATTATGTTACTCTTTATATACGATTGTTAATTAATTATATTTAATCATTTGATATTTAAATTTTAAAAAAATATTAAATTTATTTGTCGGGATCATATTTATGTCATTACGTATCGCACACGCGTTGTGTGTGTAAGGATTACTAGTACACGCACGATTACTCGTGTATATATATATATATATATATATATATATATATATATATATATATATATATATATATATATATATATGTCCTTTATGAAGAGTTGTTCCTGAGCCTTTTAAATATTTTTCTCAATTCATATATATGTGACCATATGTGAGGCATAAGCAGAGAGGAAGAGTCATAATTTTATTTTACTAATACCATATTTGTACCCTATCTTAACATATAATGTTGAGAGTCACATACAAATACTATAAGAGGTGCATCCGTGCATGGTAGGACGAAACATAGTTTGTCAAGGCAGTGAAGAATATAGTTCTGTAAGTATTTCGAGGTTACTGGAATATAGTTCGTTAGCCGGATCATAATTCTTTCTGGGTTATTCGACCTGTTATTCATGTGAGTGGTTTTGTCTTGCTATTATAAAGTATCTCGTTGCATATTTTCTTACAACTATTACATGCTTATTTTTATTATTTTCATTTACCATCTATATATGTACGTACTAAAAAAAAATATCATTGAAAGAAAGAAAGAAAAATCAGTTTATTTCGGGAGATCCGAAAAGAAATGAGTTTATTTCGGGGAGCTCCGAAAAGAGTAGTTTATTTCGGGAAGTCCGAAAAGAAAAAACAAAAATTTCATATATATTAATTTAATGTTTTTTAAAGTTTATTTTTCAAGAAAGGTTTTATATTATTGTTATGAATTGGGAAAATTTTAATAAACTCAACTGTTGCTTTTGAAAGAGAGAAAAGAACAAAAAGAAAAACTTATTTTTGTTCCATATTATTATTGTAAGATCTTATTCCTCACAAAGCTCGTTTAGCTTTCTTCCGTTTTAAAATATTTTTGCCAGGAAAGCGATCTGTTATTTAGCATTGAAGTCGAGTTAGTCGGGACCAGACAGACTTCATAGGATTAAGTATTTAGATTCCGCTACAATTATATTTTTTTTTAGCTATTAAGTTGTAAATGTATCGTTTGAGTTGTATAAAATAGTGAATTGTTATTTATAAATATTTTATTAAAGTTTAAGCTTGTTTAATTGAGAAGTTTATTTTAAATTGTGTCTTATTTAAGTCAGACTTTATCTAGCACGTGCCGTCACACGTGTTATTCGGATGTTACAAAACTCATACCAATCAATTCTTATTATTGATTAGTACCGAATTTTTTTAGCTTTCCACCTCCGGTACCGATTGGTGTTTTTTTGGTGGGTTTGGAAGTATATTATACATTTTGAATACTAAAAGCCGATAACATGTCATCTACAAAGGAAGATAGCAAAAGTATAGATGGAGGTTAGAGAGTGAGGGGAATAAAAATTAGAGTCTGCAATTAAGCGAAGGTTCAATAAGTGTTTACATTGGAATCATAGGTCTACAATCGAAAGTGGATGCGATCGAAGCTGTACAGTGTTAATTGACTCGCCTAAATTCAATATACTCAAAGGATAGGCCTTTCGATGGGAAACAACTACGAGACCCCGTCTCAAGGAGTGTAGCTAAAGAATAAGAAAATTTCTCAAAACATGTGGTTCATCTGCATGAAGACTAGATGAGAAGGATGGATTCTATTGGACGAGCGATTGTGCAGGGGTCCAGGTCTTTACGGATTCGGAGATTGTTGATTATAGCTAGTTGTATTGCCTTGTTATGTTTTTCGTTATGTTGAGATTGTATATGTTTTTCGTTATAGCTAGTTGTATTCGGAGATTTTTATATTGAGAAAGTATATGTATTATGTTTTGGTTTGGATAATGGCGCGTTTCGGTAAATAAATTAAACAATTAAAAAGTGGTAACTAAAGTGAATGTGAACTTATTGATGTACATAGAGATAATATAAGTGGTAAGGAGGTAACTATAGAGAATTATATATATATATCATTCTATTATAATAAGTCAACCCATGAGACTGTCCAATTTAGCCACTTTTTTCAAAAAATACCCCTACACCTTTATATTAATTACAATAATATCATACTCCAATAAAAATATAAAAAGTAAAAACTAGTAAAACAATTTATCGCTCTTTAACAATCAAACATTATTTTAAATCTTAAACTATGTCTTTTTTATATTATCCACGTATTTATATCATAATTATACATATTTTCTATATTTTTATTGCATTACACGCCGCACACGCAACGCGTATAATAGCATATATATATATATATATATATATATATATATATATATATGCGCGCTATTACTGCATTCCATAACCCCCTATACCAAACGTGGCCTTTTAATGCAATGTAAAACTCCATAGTCAAATACATATATAACGTAAGATTTAAATGGTAACATCTGAAGTAAAATGGACTAATGAATGACAATAACTCTAATACATAATGCACATGCCGTTTTACAATAATGGTATAAATTTCTATCCGTTTGTATTCTATTTACACTAAAACCTCTATACAATCATATTGTGGTGACCACGAAAAAATATTAATATAGATAGGTTATTCTTATATAGAGTTTACATATTAAAAAAATAAATAATACATATGTATTTACATAATATTAGATACATATAGATGTTTCATTATAAGTTAAAACAAACAAATGAATCTATTAAAAGTTTAGTTAAACAAATACATGTGTGTAAAAAATAAATACATGTATTTTGAAATTTGTAAAGTCAAATACAATATTTGATATACCTTATTTACATGTATAAATACTAGGTATATTAAAGTAAATATCATCATAAATTTATTATAACTAGATATATATATTTTTGTAATGAAATGTATTTTATTCTTATAAGGAGGTGAATTTATAACTAACGGGACCATAAAAAACTACGGAATATGACAATAGAGAGTTTATTCCTATTTTGAACTGAACGGAGTTGGGACCGAGATTTTTTATTACTATAGGAAGGTTATTTCTATACGGAATATTGTTATAGAGAAGTTTTACTGTATAACTTATTAACGTAGAGTCAAGTATGATCATCTAATTATTAGCCCATCAAAATTCCAAAACTTATACATCTTTAAAACTAGTACAATCACTACTGAATTTTTAAAACCCGACACATTCAATACTCGTAACCTATTTATTTAATTATATGATCATTTATTATGCATTTTTTTTTTCGTTCATTACATGCAACCAAGCTATATTTAAATAACAACAACAATAAGATAATTTAAAATACGAAATTTTACAAGTTTGTTCTTATGAAGATCACTTCTTCCCTGTCCAGTGTGCTTTTATTGTAGTCCCTCGATAGCTTTGTCAAATAAATGCACACCGTGTGCGTTTTGTAGTGGTTTTACAGTGTATTGTAGGGCTGGATCCGGTTCGGTTCGCTTTTTAGCAAAACCGAAACCGAACATATTTTTCGGTTCGCTTTTTTTCAGTTTCGGGCTTTTTATTTTTTGGACCGAACCGGACTGGTTTTTTTGGGTCCGGTTTCAGGCTTTTTTCGGTTCGGTTATCGGTCCGGTTCGGTTTTTCCGGTTTTTCGCCAACCCTTAGTGTATTGTACTCCAACGAACGTTCCTATGCAAGACTTTAAGAATCTAATAAGAAGCATGCGTTATGGAAAAATTATATACGTACTACATGTCATGATCATAAGGGTCAGTTAAGTATGAAATGAACTCAAATAATTGAATAATACTCGTGACAAACAAATGATGAAATAACGATAAAAAGCCCGTAGCAAATATACCCTGAAAGAAAGGAAAATTTTCACTTTAGTGTCATACGTTTTTCACGAATATTGATTTAGTCATGACCTGAGTTTAATTTTTTTTTTTTAGTGACTTAGGTTTATTAAAATGATTGATTTTGTTACTTTTTTAACTTCACACGTTTTAAATAATTAGAATTTAGCCAACATAGTTTAGAAATTAATTAAAAAAAACCACAGATTTGTTAAAAATGACAATTTTAACTCTTTTACAGTTTCTTTTAAAAGACACATTTTCCAATAACTATTTTTTTTTATAATTTTTCAAATAATGTTTTCCAAGAAAATTGGAGTTTCTCTGGGGAAAAAAAGTTGTTTATTCTGATTAAAAAATATTACTGATTTTTTTCCACTTTGCCAATAAAATTATGTCTCAAACATATTTTTTTTAAAATTGTTTACTTAATATAAATTTTAATATATAAAAAAAACAACTTTGCAGAAAAAATTTCTTGAATTCAAAATTCCCCGAATGATTCAACAGCTTGTGAATAGTGTATTTTAATTTTAAATTTTTACAAAGAAGATGTGAAATATACTGATTAACTTTTTAAAAGAACTGCTAGTTTATTATATAAACACTACAAGTAAATTTATTTTATTTTAAAATTTATTTTATTCCATAAGGATTTTGTTTAATACAGATTTTTTTTCCAAATTATTTCAAATTTAACAAAAATGCTTGCTTTCTTCAAATTTTTGCAAAGATGTGAGACATAATGTTATCGGTAAAAGGGAAAAACTTTCAATAATATTTTTTAGATATGATATGTAACTTTTGTTTTGAAAAAAACTCCCACTTTCTTGTTTGAAAAAATATTTATTTTAAAGAAAAGTTGGTTATCTAAAAACATGTTTTTTTAAGAGTTAATTTTGTCACTTTTAACAAATCAGTGACTATTTTATTAATTTCTAAACTATGTGGGCTGTATTGTAATTGTATAAAACTTATAAAGCTAAGTAGGTCACCAAATCAATCATTTAAATAAATTGAGGTCAATAAATTAATATTCGTACAAAACATAGGGGAAACAAGTGAAATTTTCCTACCTAGAAGGATAATAAATTAATATTGTTTAGTCATTTGAAGGTTGTTACAATGACAACTAAACTTGTATTAGCGAACATTGTTATTAATAATAATAAGCATGTTTCTCAAAATAAAAAATAAAAAAAAAAAAAAAAAATCCATAGCACGTCGTTGATAAGCTTTATGTATATACTTCGTTATTACTCTGGTAGTAACATAATATTGTTGTAGATCTTGTTATATTAAACCTAAACAACTGCCGAAGAATATGAAATGCTAATATGCAAAGCTCTTTGAATGCCTGGATTTCTCTAGCCTCGAGTTTTGGAGGTGTATGTGTATTTTACCAAACATTTGACATGAGAATCAAACAAATGAAAGAAGGCCAAAATTGCAGTCAAAACTCATGATAAATATTATTTTTGGTGTGAAATGAGATTTTATAATATTCAACATCAAGTTGTCTCTGTTATTTCCTACTGACTTCTTTGGCTTTAGAACTTTATAAACTAAATTATGCGACGCTGTGAAAGCTTGATTACTTTTATTTAAAATTTATAGTTTCTCTAATCCAAAAAAGCGTCTTCCTTAACAACTTTCATGAAATGGGAAACTGTTTTTTAGAATTTGCAAATAAAATAGAACAACTTATAACAAGAAGGAAAAATAATACTAATAACAACCAAAGAAGCCGTTAAGTTGTATGCATATTTTATATTTTTCTTTAGTCATTGCTGTTGAAAATATTACAATGAAAAGTCAAGAGAACTAATAAGATCTCGGTTTTTCAATCTTTTGCAAGTTGTACCATTTCACACAAAGCTAATTCACTTATTAAATATGGAGATGTAAAAGGTAGTACTAACTATAGACGCATATTTTGACTAAGATCAGCACAATTTCCATTGTGGTATACAAATTTGTATTTAATATACTACTAAAACGAATTATTTATTATATAGATCTCACTATCACTAGGGGTGTATGTACCTCTCTTTTCCATTCACCGGCCTATTATATTATACCCTTGAAATTTTTTAGCATGTTAACTATGTAAAATTTACACATCCAACATTTAAAATGCATAAATTTTGCGTTGCAAAATTGTATATATCACCATTATTTCTTATAATATGTGACGGAGGGATACATGGTGTGTAAATAAATTATTGAAAGAAAATTTTGTAAAAGGGATATTGATATTATGATACAATTAGGGGTGTCAAAAAGACCCAATACCCGAAAACCGTACCATAAATACACAAAATTCGCAATAACCGACCCGTCAGAACCGTTTTTGGGTCTACCCAACCGACCCTGCTGAAACTTGGGACGGGTATGGTTCTCAGAATCCACATGCTATTAATTGTCTCTTTCAGAATATTCCAATGCATATGTATTTAATAATATCATCATCATCAGATCAAGTTCCAAGAGCAGAAACACTACCAAAAACACTTTCCCAACTCTATAATTTCAAATACCAGAAATAAACAGCATGAAAGACATAACTTTCAGAATCCATCAATCATGTCCTATCCTTTCTTCAATATTTTTTTGTATTTCAATTATTAACGTTGCCGCTGTGTTTGGTTTAAGCAGTGGCAATGAAACCGACAGACTCGCATTACTTGCTTTTGAAGACAAAATAATCGAAGATCGGCTCAATGTTCTAAGCACATGGAATAGCTCTAATCATTGTGATTGGAGTGGAATATCATGTAGTGAGAAAAATCCCGGAAGAGTCACAAATATAGATTTAGGAAGCCGAAAATTGACGGGTTCAATCCCTCCCCATATAGGAAACCTCAGTTTTCTAACTGAAATAAATCTCGAAAACAATAGTTTCAAAGGAGAGTTACCTCAAGAACTCGGGCTACTATTGCAACTTAGATATCTGTATCTCAGTGAAAACATGTTTGAAGGGGAGATTCCGAAGAATATATCGTATTGTTCTGAACTAGAAGTAATCGATTTGAATTATAACAATCTCATCGGACAAATCCCTTTAGAGTTCAGCTCTTTAGGTACAAAGAAGCTGGAGTACTTTTTCGTTTCCAAAAATGGTCTCAGCGGAGAAATCCCGCTATGGCTTGGAAATGCCACCTCTCTAACTGTCTTATCAATGGCATATAACAAGTTTCAAGGAAATATCCCAGCTTGGCTGGGAGAATTAAAGAGTTTGACAAATCTCCAAATTGGTGGAAATTTTCTTAAGGGTACAGTTCCTATTTCCGTTTATAATATTACTTCACTGCTTTATCTGGACGTGGGTGATAACGAGCTTTACGGAGAATTACCATCAGATATTGGTATCACTCTTCCTAATCTTATGGGCATTTACATGGGACGGAATTCATTTACGGGTTCCTTTCCAGCTTCCTTGGTAAATGCCTCTGGACTTAAACAAATTGATTTTTCAGATAATAATTTCACGGGAACCATTCCTTCGAACCTTGGAAGCTTAAAGGAATTATCAGCATTTATTATTTCTCTTAATATGTTTGAAAGTAAAGAAACCGATGGCTTAAATTTCCTCACTTCTTTGACTAATTGCCGCAATCTCACGTTATTGGACATAGGGTACAACAGGTTTAAAGGCGAATTACCCTCTTCGATTGGTAGTTTTTCGGCTAATCTTGAACAGCTACTTGCAGGAAAAAATCAAATATTTGGAACAATACCTAAAGAAGTCAAAAATTTAACGAGTCTAACACGGCTTGTTCTTTCGGCGAACTTGATTACAGGTGAAATTCCTGCGGATATTGGAAATCTTAAAAAGCTCGAAGACCTTCGCCTGTTTGAGAACAAAATTTCAGGGCAAATCCCACCCTCGATTGGAGATCTAACACATCTTAGTCGATTACAGTTAGATACAAACAGATTAAGCGGAGATATTCCAGCGAGTTTAGGAAATTGTAGACAACTTGAGGAACTTCTCCTGTATGGTAACAAACTAACTGGACCAATACCAAAGGAAGTAGCTAATATTTCTTCTATATCTTTAGCTTTCGATTTGGCAAACAATTCCTTAACAGGAACTTTGCCAGTAGAGATTGGCGACTTGAACAATTTATTAGACTTAGATGTTTCGGGGAACAATTTCACCGGTGAAATTCCTGGTACTATCAGCCGCTGTATAATGTTGGAGAAACTAAATTTGCAAGGAAACTTGTTTTCTGGGCCAATTCCATCAGCATTGAGTGCTTTAAGTAGCCTTCATATTCTCAACCTTTCAGGAAACAAATTTTCTGGGAAAATTCCTGGATACTTGCAAAACTTGACACTTCTGCAAAAAGTTGACTTATCTTTCAATAACCTTGAAGGTGAAATACCAGAAGAAGGGGTCTTCAAGAACACAACTGCTTTTTCTATTATTGGGAACAGTAAGCTTTGTGGAGGTATAGATAGTTTGGGGATTCATTCATGTGAAATATCTGGTTCAAAAAAGAAGGGTAATGATTTAGCACTCAAAATTGCAGTACCAGTAGCTACTTTTGCCTTTCTTGTATTTTTTGTGTGTGTATTTGTTTACACACGTAGAAAAAGGAAAAACTCTTCAATTCCAACCATGTCGGATCCAGAGGAGAAATTTGCAAAAGTGTCTTACAAAGAGCTTCTTTTAGCAACCAACAATTTCTCATCCTCAAACTTATTAGGCGAGGGACAATACGGTTCTGTTTATAGAGGGATTTTCGGGGATGATAAAATCGAAGTGGCGGTGAAGGTGATTAAACTTACAGAAAAAGGGGCTGCAAAGGGATTTATATCAGAGTGTAATGCATTGAAGAATATAAGACACAGGAATTTAATTAAAATCATTACTACTTGCTCAAGTATTGATTCAAAAGGGGATGATTTTAAAGCTCTAGTTTTTAAATTTGTGCCAAATGGTAGCCTTGAGCAGTGGCTACATATACGTGAAGGTGAAGAAGATTATCAAAGAAGTTTAAGCCTTAGTCAAAGAGTAGATATCGCGATTGATATAGCTTATGCACTAGAATATCTCCACCATCACTGTGAGATTCCAATCGTTCATGGTGATTTAAAGCCGAGCAATATTTTAATTAATCACGATATGACAGCAGAAGTTGGTGATTTTGGATTGGCAAGATTTTTATCTGATATCGGATCCAATGGTTCTCAACACCAAGCGAATTCGACTGGTATAAGAGGAACTGTTGGATATGTTGCTCCAGGTACCTAGTTCAAGTTCAGTTTCAAACATATACACACAGGGTTTCCATATGCCAAAACATAGTCTTTGTATTTTTGTAAAAAAATCCCTAAAATGCAAGCTCCACCTTGTAAAGCCTAACTTTTGCCTAAAACTAAACACATGCATAAAAGTAACTGTTCGTTCAGTATGTTGAATATGTAAATACAAAATGCAGCTTACCCTGTAAAATCATGCAAATTTGACATGAAATCCTTAGTTTGGCAATAGATAATAATATTTTAAAAAATGTACGATATCATATATCATAATCTCGTAATTTATATTTAAACTAAACCTAAATTAATGCTTATGATTTTTGAGAAACAAAACTGAAGCTTTTTATGTTCTGGAAATGCAAAAGGCATGCTTCAAAGCATTAAAAGAAAGCATAAGCATTGAGCTTTTCAGTAAAATGTTGCCTTTCTTTTTTTACCTTTACAGGTAAAAACAAACCTTAAGACGTTTTCCAACAAAGTTATTCGAATTATAATACACATACTCTAAAATTTTGCAAAAGTGACTAATTATGCAATAATTATATTACAGAATATGGAATGGGTAGCGAGACATCCACCAAGGGAGACGTATACGGTTTTGGGATTCTCTTACTAGAAATGTTCACAGGAAAAAGACCTACTTCTAGCTTATTCGAAAACGGTCTAAACCTTCATCAGTTTGTTAAGATGGCATTGCCTGGAAATGCTATGGAAATAGTTGAACCTTCATTGTTATCTGATTTTGGATGCGAAAATGAACAGGAAATTGTTGAAGATTCAATGTCATCAACAGTTGGAGGAAACAATGACCATGTGGTTGATATTGAAAATGATACAATGGAAAAACCCAATATCAGGTACTACCTGGTTAAAATAATGAAAATCGGAGTTTTATGCTCTATGGAATCCCCAGCAGAACGAATGGACATGAGAGATGTTGTTAAAGAATTATGTGCAATCAGGAAACATATATATTCTGATAGCAACTGAATTTTCTTGTTGTAAATTTTACATATTAATACTTCCACCATTTTTTCGCTTTCAAATTTCTGCAGATATGTAAAAAAAAAAAAAGGAGTTTACTCTCTCTTTTATCGGAAATTGAAGTTCTGTCGTACAAGTTTCACATACTAATTTATTAATATCCAAGCGTTTGCTTTTCACACTACAGCGGCAAAACAAACCAAACAAGTGCTAGAAAACTCAGCAAAACGGATTCTCTCCAACATTAAATAACCATGAATCATTTAAAGATCAAAATTGATCATACAACTACCTATTTAGATGGCAAAAGTAATAGGACTAGAAATCCACAAGACAATAAGAATTATAGGAAGATAAGTCTCTCAAATATCAAACGTACAACTAGCATACACCTACATATACAGATACAACAGAAATTCAAACAGGTACCTAATCACCTTCTCGTATATTTGCTCAGTACAGCTGAAAATTGCAACTGAGGATGAAACGGCATATTATTAACCTATTGCAGATATAAAATCAAGCAGGTAAAAATCGATAAAACACCGAATTTATGAATTTACAAACCAAAACACCCTAAACCACACACAAAAAGGTCAAATTAAATCTCACACTGGCTATAATCAACGGATTCTGAATCAAAAACCAATCTCAATAACATCACAATCAATGTCAAAGGGGAAAGGATTGACAAAAAGAACCCGAACTCCCAGGCAGCAAAACAATTCTAATACCAAGTAAATTAAGCAAATTATATTAAACAATTACACAACTATAAATAAAAAAAACACCAAAATTCATTACACAATTTAATATTAATAATTTGAAAAAACAACAACTTACAAACCCACAGGAAAACCCATCAGATCAGATCAGATCTCTCACACTAGTCTCAATATCTGTAATTTGGTAGATTTAAAATGTTCAAAAAGTTAATAATTTTAATAAAATTCTAACACAATGGGAACAAGCAAAAGACTTGACAATTACCTAAGATCAATAAAAACACCGAATTTCATAGCAGAGTATAATGCCCAACATTATTGAAAAAAACAATTACCAACCACACACCAATCCCATAAAAATAAGATCAAACCAAATCTCGAACTAGCTATTATTCTTTAAAAAAACTAGCTATTATCGATGCTTTCATAATAGCTCGACACCTGTAATCAATCAATTAGGAAAGCACAAAAAGTGACAATATTTAATAAATCTTAAGATTACAAACAAAAAAAAGCAAAACGAATCTTAAAACTCAGCGAAGATCAATAAAATGCAGAATTTGATACACACCATCGTCCCCAAACATCAAGAAAAAAAAAGACAAATTTACAAACCCCACAACGAAAAACATAAAAAACACCATATAACTAGCTATAATCAACGATCTCCGAATCTGTAACGGACCTGGACCCCTGCACAATCGCTCGTCCAATAGAATTAATCCACTCCTCTTTATCCTTCTCATGATCTGCTACAAAATACATCGTCTTATCCCCCGTCGACACTTCGAACGCATGCGCCCTGTTATTAGAATAAGAATAATTTTATTATACTTGATTATTAGTAATGTAGCTTATTAGTAATATCGTTAATTGATGTTGTGTGATAGAAGTAGACATCTAAGGCAAAGCCTTGAGTAATCAACGAGAAACAAATCTCATATCAATTATAACTTAATCAAATCTCTTTATTCATTCTAATACGAGTAACACTTACATAGGGCGGCCCTACCACGTCATCTTGCTGAGTTGGTGTGACAAACTTGTAATAATAGGACGCGTGTTTAATATGAATACGGAGAGACAATAAACCTGATGCGTCAAATTAAAACTATTAAATTAACTAAACCCAGTCCGCCACGTTCTCCTCTCTCTCCTCCACTTCTACAAACAAAATCTTTCCCTCTCCTATTTTCCCTGAGTCTCTATATAACCAAATACCTCTCTGAAACTTCTTCTTTTTTTTCTCGAAAAATTAATTGATCATGCTTCTCAAATTTCTCTCAGGGTAAGCATCGAATAATTTATAGATAGTTTCACTATTTATACTCGCTAATCTTCAATTTACTATAGTTATTTTTTGTGTTAGATTATTGTTGAATTAGATGTAATTTCATTCATTCCAGTTTGTCACTCGTTATTTGGAGACTGTAGGAGGTTCAATTGTTTTTTTTATTATAAAAAACCAAATTCTCCTTTAAGCTAGCTTTTTTCTAATTGTACTTAGTATATTACAAATAATAAGTTTTAATGTTACCACTGCTAAAAACCCAACACATAGTAAAGAACCCCAAAATAACTACCCTAAAATTAATTAAAATTAAAATTAAAAAAATTCTTTAAATGTTTGTGTTATAGTACTTATTTATAATTTTGATCATATAATGCAGTTACAGAAGTTAAGGAAGTGAAAACACTATGTCGGGAGTACACTTTGAAGGCGGAGAAACAGAACCAAAAGTAGGGACCATTGTAAAGTATGATTTATATAACAGCTAATTCTGCTTAATTACCGCCTAATTCTGCTTAATTACCGCCTAGTTCTGCTTAATCCTTCCTAATTCTGCTTAACAACCTAATCTACTAGGCGCCTGGGCTCCGCCTAATTTCCACCTAATTTCCGCCTGGGCTCTGATCACTATAATCTAATAAATAATAATAATAATAAAGAGTAGTAATTTCATTAAATTAAGTATATGTATTAAAGAGTAGTAACATAATTTAATTAAGTACAGTAGTAGTATATGGTAACAAATACTACCTGTTGAGTACGTCTTCGGCGCCTTTGATGGTGAGGCATCCAGCCAACGGTATGACACCACGTGGAACAGAAGAAGGCGAAAGAGACGACTCGGTGTTCTTGAACCAGAGAAGTTTACCGGTTTTGAGTACGAACCAACGACGACGCCAGGTTTTAATATAATCGCCTTGTTTGGTTAACCAACCGGTACGATCAGGGTTATTCCAGAACTCTATTGAAGAGTATTCAGATGGGTCTGGGTCTGAACCTGTCACACTCCTCCATAGAGACTCCATTTTTGGGTTTTTGGAATTTTGGATCACACTTAAAATTAATTAACTTATGAGGTTGGGTTTGGTTCAATTATTTGGTTTTAGATGCAAATAAACCCACACGAATTATTAATTCTTCCAACTAACCCCAATTACACTATCAATCTTTTGCTATTAAAACCTCACGAATTATTATCGCTAAATCCAGCCTTATATCTTCTTAATGACCGCCTGCTTGTCTAATTCTACTTAACTACCGTCTAATACTTCTTGATTAGCTTAATTACCGTCTAATCGTCACATTCTTTATATTTCTACTTATTTACAGTCTAATTGCATAATTCTGCCCATTTACCGTCTAATCGCCTAATTCTGCTTCATTACCGTCTAATCGCCTAATTCTGCTTAATTACCGTCTAATCGCCTAATTCTAATTAATTACCGTCTAATCGTCTAATTCTGCTTAATTACCGTCTAATCGTCTAATTCTGCTTAATTATCGTATAATCACCACATCCTGCCTAGTTCTGCTTATTTACCGTCTAATCACCTAATTCTGCTTAATTGCCGCCTAATCACCACATCCTGCCTAGTTTTTCTTATTTACCGTCTAATCGCAGAATTCTGCTTATTTACCGTCTAATCAACTAATTCTGTTTAATTACCGTCTAATCGCCTCATTCTACTTAATTACCGTCTAATCATCACATTCATCCTAGTTCTGCTTATTTGCCGTCTAATTGCATAATTCTGCTCATTTACCGTCTAATCAACTAATTCTGCTTAATTACCGTCTAATCGCCTAATTCTGCTTAATTACCGTCGAATCACCTTATTCTACTTAATTACCGTCGAATCGCCCAATCCTGCCTAGTTATTCTTATTTACCGTCTAATCACATAATTCTGCTTATTTACCGTCTAATAGCCTAATTACCGTCAAATCATCTAGTTCTGCTTAATTACCGCCTAATTTTGCTTAAATACAGCCTAATCATCTAATCTCGTTTAAGTTTGCTTAATTATTTGCCTAATTTTGCTTATTTACCGCCTAATTGCCAAGTCATGCCTAATCTACTAGTCGCCTAGACTCGGGTCACTATAATCTAATTAATAATAATAATAATAATATAGAGTAGTAATTTCATTAAATTTAGTGTAACAAATATAAAAACAAATACTTCCTGTTGTTCTTGTTGTAGTAATAATAATAATATAGAGTAGTAATTTAATTAATTTTTGTTCTTGTTGTTGTTGAAAAGAACACTACTCAGGGTGGGTTTGGTTTTGGTTCAATCAAGTCCCCTAAGGTTTTAAGGAGTACTAGTGTTGCATGTGTTTAATATAATTTGCAGATATGACCCATTTATTTCATTAACTTACGGTTAAAGTCTAATTACTCTCTGATTTTAGCAAACAATGTCTATGATTAGCATTTAACAGAGCCGTTCAAGAGTTAGTTTGTGTTTGACTCGTCAATGCCCAAATTTTGTTCGTTCAGTTATTGGTGAACCGAGCCTGGACAAATATATACTAATACATGTATTGAATATAATTTGCACATAAGACCCGTTGGATTGAGTAACTAACAATTGAACGCTGGTTTCGTTTGGTCGCATCTTATAAGTATAAAAGTATTTTTTTTTATGCAGTTCGAAGAGTATACTTATTAGTTTTTGTAAGTTTGTTTGGTAAAAGTTTAGTAGGTATACCGAGAGTAGTGAAAAGTAGTTTGTAAAGATCCATTTAATAATTTAATCACAAATTAAGATCAAAGGAGATAAAGCTATTTTTTGTGAGATTTTCTATTTATTTATGAACAATAAGAACCAATAAGTAATAAGTTATGGTTTGAATCTTTGATCAATCAACTCAGGGTGCGGTTGGTTCAATTATTTTGACAAATATCTATAAGATTAAATATTATAAGTACATGTGTTGAATATATATTGCAGATAACACCCATTCTACTCCATCCATTCCCTTTTTATATAGCACATTATTCCATTTTGGAAAATTCCTATTTAATTGTTCACTCTCTTGTGCATTTACATTTTTACGTTTGTCCAAGTAACTATTAGAATTGCAATTACAAACATAATAAGGGCAGACTTGGAAAAAACATGCCAAAAAAGTTTATGGTTTGAATTGTAATTATAAACACTAATAAGTTATGGTTTGATCGATTAACTCAGGGTGGGTTTGGTTCAATTATTTTGACAAATATCTATAAGATTAAATGTTATAAAGTACATGTATTGAATATAATTTGCAGATAACATCTATGTATTTCAATAACTAACACTTGAAGTCTTGAACGTTTTGGTTGCATCTTATAAGTTTGAAGTGTATTTGTTTTATGGAGGTTGAAAAATGTAATATAATTATAAGTTTTTGTAAGATTGTTTGGTAAAAATTTAGAAGATATACCAAAAGTAATGAAAAGAAAAGTAGTTTGTAATAGTGTATGGAGAAGCGTGACCGGTTATAGACTCATAACGACTCCGTTAGATCTCGATCCCACTAATAAGTTATCGTTTGGTTCAATGTATTCAACGAAATCTATAAGATTAAATGTTGTATGTACTTGTATTGAATATAAATTGAAGATAACACACATTTATTTTTGTAACTAACATTTGAACACTGTTTAGTGCATTTAAAGCTGGAAAAAAAAATCTCATTTATTTCACTGCAAATATACATGTATTTAAATTCCCAAAATCCGATTGGATCCCGCCCCCCAGAAGGATCACGACCCGGGACTCCCCTGACACGCACCAATCCCAACCCGACTAACTTTTTGAACCGGGATCGAGTTTGATTTTTAGTGTCGTCGGATATCCAAAATATAAATGAATATATTTAATTCTTAACTATTTAGATTATATATACATATATCTCTAATTCTACATACTTAAATTACTATGAAGTGTTAACTAGGAATATACAACTTTTAGTTTTTTTTTCTTTTACATTTTTATTATGTAATTTGTAGTTTGTTATTATCTAATTCTACATGCAAGACAAAAATGTGTTGGACCTATCCCGACTCGCTGCGTACCTGTAGAAATGAATAATCCACGTTCTGGTGGACTAGATAGGTTGATCGTATTGCGATCAAACCTTACTGTGTTTCTATATATATATATATATATTGAGAGAATAGCTAGAGAGAGAGAGAAAAAACTCTTTTTTTATTAAACCAACTTAAAAGCAATTTTACAGCTGAGATATATATATACATTTGACAAACTTCAAATCAGTCCTAAGAGTTCCAGAACTGTCTCTAACAGTTCTTTACAATCAAGTACATCATTTTACTGAATATTCAATTTAGTCCTAAGAGAACTGTTTCTAACAGTTCTTTTACAATATACAACATACTAACAACATACTATAATCAATATGCCCTCCTCAAGATGGAGAGTGAAGTGATAACACTCCCATCTTGACAATCAAATGCTGAAACTGAGCTGAACCTAAAGCTTTTGTAAATAGATCTGCCACATTATCATTAGTACCAACATGTAACAAATGGACAGTATTTTTAAGAACTAAATCTCTTATAAAATGACAATCAACTTCAATATGCTTGCTTCTTTCATGATTAACAGGATTATAAGCTAATGCAAGTGCACTTTTGCTGTCTGTGAACAAAGCTACTGGTTTGTCATGATTAATACCTAAGTCTTTTAACAAATGAATCAACCATATAATCTCACAACTAGTCACTGTAAGTGCCCTATATTCAGCTTCTGCACTACTCCTAGAGACAACATTCTGTTTCTTACTTTTCCAAGAAATCAAAGCATCTCCTAAAAAAATACTAAAACCAGTCACAGATCTTCTAGAGTCAATACATGCTGCCCAGTCTGAGTCACTATAGGCTTTTAAAGATGAAGAAGATGAAGAAGAGAAGAAAATACCTTGTGCTGGTGATTTCTTAATATACCTTAGCACCTTCAAAGCTGCTGCATAGTGCTTCTTGCTGGGTCTAGCTAAAAACTGACTTAAAACATGGATAGAATAAGCAATATCTGGTCTTGTAATGGTTAGATATAAGAGTTTACCAATTATCCTTCTATACAAAGTAATATCTTCAAAACAATCATCATCAAAACTAGTAAATTTTTGTTTTGTATCCATTGGAAAACTAGAAGGTTTGGATGCTAAAAGACCAGTATCAGCCAAAACTTCTAATGCATACTTTCTTTGACATATATGAATTCCTGTCTTATTTCTAGCTACCTCAAGACCTAAAAAAAACTTCAAAGATCCTAAATCTTTTAACTGAAACTGTTTATTAAGAAAAAATTTAACTTCATTTATCAAATCTGAACATTTACTCCCTAATATAATGTCATCTACATAAACCAAAAGAGCCAAGAAAAAACCATTCTTAGTGATTGTAAATAAAGAATAATCAGCAATAGACTGCTTAAAACCAAACAGTATTAAAGCACTACTTAACTTTGAAAACCACTTCCTTGAAGCCTGTTTCAAACCATACAAAGATTTTTGTAATTTACAAACCAAAGTACTATCTTTTTTGTAAAAAACCTGGTGGTGATGTCATGTAAACCTGCTCATCTAATTCACCATGTAAAAATGCATTATTAACATCTATTTGAGCTAGAAACCAATTTTGTGAAGCTGGAAGAGCTAAAAAACATCTTACTGTGGTCATCTTTGCTACAGGTGAAAAAGTAGCCTCATAATCTATTCCCTCTAATTGTGTATAACCTTTTGCAACTAGTCTAGCTTTATACCTTTCTATAGATCCATCAGCCTTATGTTTAATCTTATAAACCCATTTACATCCTATTGGTTGTTTACCAGGTGGTAATTTTGTCAAGAACCAAGTATTATTAAGTTCTAAAGCTTGAATTTCTGTTTCCATAGCCTTTATCCAAAGTGGATCACTACTAGCCTGCTTATAAGTCTTAGGTTCAGAAACAGAAGAAACTAACATACAAAAAGACTTATATGAAGGAGAAACATTCTCATAAGTAAGATAAGAAGACAAATCATGAACAGGTTTATTAACAGTTTTAGACAATATATCTGTACTAGTAACAGAACAATGGAAATCATGTAAATACTTAGGAGCTTTAGAAACTCTTATAGATTGCCTATTAGGCAGAGTTTTAGCAGGTGTAGACACACTTTTATTATCATCTTGAATACAAACTAAAGTCTCACTTGGAATTAAAAGTTCATTAGAAACCAAAGGTTCTGTGGAAGTAACCAAATTAGGTTGCTGTTTAAAAGGAAAATTATCTTCATAAAAAACAACATCTCTTGTAAGAAAAACCTCATTTGTAATGAAATCTAATAATTTGTACCCCTTAGTACTAGCACCATAACCAAGTAAAATACACTTTTTACCCCTTGCATCAAACTTAGTTCTATTTCTACTTAAAGTACTAGAATAACACAAACAACCAATGACTCTTAAATGATGATAATTAGGTTTAGAACCATACAACATTTGATAAGGACTTTTATTAGACAGAAGAGGTGTAGGTGTTCTATTGATTAAATATGCAGCAGTTAAAATACACTCCCCCCAAAACTTTAAAGGTAAATTAGACTGAAATCTTATAGCCCTAGCCACATTCAGCAAGTGCTGATATTTCCTTTCTGCAATACCATTTTGTTGTGGAGTCTCAACACAACTGGTTTGATGTATAATACCAGTTTTAGAATAAAAATCTAACAAGTTAAACTCAGTTCCATTGTCACTTCTCATAATTTTAATCTTGGAATTAAACTGTGTTGCTACCATTTTATGAAATTGTGGAAAAATAATAGATGTGTCAGACTTATTCTTGAGTAAGAAAATCCAAGTACATCTTGTAAAGTCATCAACTATGGTTAGAAAATAACTAAAATTATTATAAGTAGAAACAGAATAAGGACCCCAAAGATCACAGTGAACAAGATCAAAAGCTTTACTACAATGAGAAGTTTTTACAGGGAAACTAAGCCTATGGTGCTTAGCTAAATGACAAACATCACAGGGAACTGATTTCAAAGTACTGAACTTTACATTTACATCATTTGAAAGGATATTTAGAACAGTAATTGATGGATGTCCTAACCTAGAGTGCCAAATATGTGGCTTATTCTCAGAAATAGAACTATTACAAACAGATGATTTTTGAAGAAAATCCTTTCTCTGAAAAACATACAAACCATTCTTTGCCTGTGCACTACCAATCATCCTCAAAGATACCTGGTCCTGAATATAACAACCTTTTAAATCAAAAACTACTATCAAACCAGAGTCATTAGCCAATTTACTAACAACAATTAAGTTAAACCCAAAAGAAGGTACACATAAGACATTGTACAATACTATATTATTTTTAAAAACAATAGTCCCTACATGAGTAACAACAACCTTCTGACCATTAGGTAAATTAACATGTGAATCAACCTTCTTATCTTACTTATGAGAATGTTTCTCCTTCATATAAGTCTTTTTGTATGTTAGTTTCTTCTGTTTCTGAACCTAAGACTTATAAGCAGGCTAGTAGTGATCCACTTTGGATAAAGGCTATGGAAACAGAAATTC